>JAJHZJ010000378.1:6143498-6723498 GCA_023548195.1 Bettongia penicillata ogilbyi | reverse complement strand
AAGGTGGCTCTAGCACACCACTGGATTCATGGATCCTGTTGTATAATACTATAATGTTGTATAAGATGTCTACATCAGTCTGTAATGCCACTAACAATATATTAGAGAGCTTATCTTCTCACAATTCCACCAACAGTAGATTTTATATGTGTAATATGTCAATAAAATGTGTCCCTATATATGTGTGTGATATGTATGTAATGTATGTGTATGTGTATAAGTATATGAGTGTGTGTATATATATTATATATATGTATATGTATGTATGTATGTATGTATGCATATACAAACACATACACATATTCCATTCTAGTGGGATATCTTGATTTGGGTCATGATGTGGTGGGCAGGGCAAAGTGCACAGGATTTAGAATCAGAGGATGTGTTCCAATTCTGCTTTTGCTATTTAGTATCTGGTGACCTTGGAAATGTTATAACCTCTCAGGACTACAGTTTCATCATCTATAAACTTAAGGGGCTGGATTAGTTGATCTCTAAGGTCTCTTAAAGCTCTAACTCTTATGACCTTTGGAATGTGTATGATAATTAAGAAACTTGAATTTTTTTTATGTGATTAGTAGCCTTTCATTCTTCATAAAATGTGTTCATTGACCATTGGGTAGCATGCTTTATTAGAATTATAAATATGCATAGATTCAACATTTTGTCTATTTCCTCTTCGAAGATTGTGAGGTTTTTCCTGATGAATTTTGCTGTAGAATTATTATGTGCAAATATATTTGACATTATATGCACTCATTTTGTATAGAACCTTTTAGCATAATATTATGTCCTTCTTTATCTCTGTTAATACTTTCCAGTTTGAATTCAACTTTGAAAGATATCATTAGTGCCAGTCTAGCTTTTCATGATTTGGCAAAAGCATGGTAAATTTTAGACCAGCCTTTCATCTTGAATCTTTATAGATCATCTAAATTAAACATGTTTCCTAGGAGAAGCAAATTATTAGCTTTTTCCTTTTTAATCTACTTTGTAATTCTTTTGCATTTTACTGAGGAGCTTAGTGTGTTTGCATTTAGTGTTATAATTGCTAAATTTGTCATTTCTCCAAACATTCTTTCAGAATTGAATAATAACATTTTATGTAGTTTTTTTAAGGTCTTTAAAGTGTTTTATATGCATTATCTCACTTGATCCCCACAACGACCCTGAGAAGCAAATACTACTATCGTCATTTTATGCTATTATCCCCATTTTACAGAGGAAAACTGTGGCTCAGAAAGGTTAAGTGACTGCATCATGGTTGAATAACAGTGTCAAGCATAGGATATGAACCCTAGTCTCTTTTGACCACAAGCCTACTATTCTTTCCATGATAGTATGCTGCTTTCTTGTGTCATACTGTATGTAGTCAAATACTCTATCCCTTTTAATTTTCTTATCAATATAAACGTAATAGGACCACTCAAATTAAAATACATCTATTTTATACTAATCAAGTTGTAGTTTGCTTTAGGAATAATCAGGTGATAGAATGGATAGAGTCCCAGACCTGGAGTCAGGAAGACTCACCTTCATGAGTTCAAATCTGGTGGCAGACACTTACTAGCTGGGTGACCCTGGCCAAGTCATCTAACCCTGTGTGCCTCAGTTTCCTCATCTGTAAAATGAGCTGGGGAAGGAAATGGCAAGCCACTCCAGTATCATTGCCAAGAAAACCTCAAATGAGGTCACAAAGAATCAGACACAATTGAAATGACTAAACGACAACAACCGGTTCCTTTGAGCTGGATTTCCCTTCATTAAAAACAGGAGTTTAATTTTGGAAGTGTCGCCTTCATCTAGCTCAGCCTCTACCTGTTTCTCACCCTTACATCTCACTTTCCCTTTTGTTTCCATTTTTTAAATTTAAAGATACTTAAGAAATTTTTAGAGATTTGGTAAAAAATTCTCTAAAGTTTCTCATATTTGGTTAGCAATTGTTTTATTTTGGGTATTTCAAATATTTATTTAAATTTTTACAAAATAACAAGCCAATGAGATAGGAAACTTATCTATTGTTGATTGTTTTAAGACTTCATCAAAGTGGATACATCCTGATGTGGCATTTTTGGTGTCTTTACTTCTCACATATCCATCTCTTATCTTCGTAAGCGTTGCTCAGTTTTGCTGGGTAAATTTTTGTGGTCCCTGCTTAATTTTTTCAGTGGCATATTTCACATGATCTCTTATTCTTCTTGACAAGTTTAATGTGAGGGTAATTAAAGCGTATTGAAAATCAATTTATTGGGGCAGTCTGGAGTTGGAGGACTTCTTGAATTCATCTTCCTGAGTTCAAATCTGATCTCAGGTATTTGCTAGCTGTGTGACCCTGGTAAATCACTTAACCTTGTCTATCTCAGTTTCTTCATCTATAAAATGAGTTAAAAAAGGAAATGGCAAACCACTACAGTATTTTTGTTCAGAAAATCCCCCAAAGAGCCATAAACAGTCAGAAACAACTAAAATTCTAAAATTTTTATTAAATGACAAAAAAAAGCAATTTAATGACTTGTGGCTGCTTGGTGTAGTTTCTTTCTCATTGTAATGTTGCGATTTAATTGATACATCTATTTGTGTTAAATTGTGGTTTCTTCCTTTTAGATATCCTGGGGAACATTTCTATTGGTAAGACACCCTTGAATCTCTCATGTGTCAACGGAACAAGGTGGTAGAACACCCTTGATGAAGGTAACTCTTTGGGAAGGTGTGCTGGCCTTGGTGATCACCTTGCTCCTGCAAAATCAAACGTGAGGTCAGATTGAATTGTAACTAGTCATGCTCCTTTGGAAATTGTCTTTACCAGGAAGGATGTTTGCATGGCACACAACAGGGGTTTAACAGGTATTTATGCTTATTAATTCATATGACTTCCAAGTTAAGACAAGTAGAAAATGATTTCTATTTTAATTTCTGAAATAACTTTTTAAGAGGGGACTTTTTCTTATGTATGCAAGTTCACAAATTCAAGCCAAAAGAAATCTTCAAAACAGGATAGAGAACTAAAAATGTATTAAGTAGTAGTTTTTATATTATTTTGTTAATATATAGGTATTTCTGATCCTGAAATAGTACTCCCCACAAATGGGAAGGGGTTTGCATTTGCATTAATTAATGGAGTACCCCCCCCATATAAACCCATTAATAGCATTTTTATCTACTGTATGCCAAGCGTTGTGCTAGGTGTTACTCTCAAGGACTTACATAAAATAAGACTTATCTATTAATTGTATATATAATATAAAATGATATAAAATGTAATTATATGCAAAATAAATATATATTAATTATATATAAATATGCATAATAAAATTATATATAAAATAGAAGAACCCCCTTGTGGTTCATAAACTGAGGAAACCAGTGATTTGGAGAGACCAAGGTTAGGAAGGAGAGAATTCAGAAATGGGAGACAACCAGTGCAAAGGCACATAGGGGAAGGTAAAGAGCCATGTGTGAGAAATAACAGAGGAACACTGGTCTAGTTAGATGGTCATGTGCCTGGAAGGGAGTAATGTGCAAATTTATGTATACATATACATCATATATACATATTATGTGCATATTCATATATATATATATATATATATATATATATATATATATATATATGAAGGCAGGAACCAGCTGATATTGAGTAATGGAACCTATAAAACAACAAGGTCTATTAATCTTTCTTCATCAAAATACAGGCTTTTAGCTCCTGGTTCTTCTAGGGTAGTTTCTGAGTTTTGAGGCATGTGAGGAAAAGTCTTGCTCATTACTGGGAAATGCAATTTTCATATGAAAGCCTTTGCATCTCTGAAATGGGTTTAGCAGACATATGAGAAAGAGCACAATAATACCATCTGAAGAGCTTTCTCAGGATATTTCCTGAGGTTTCCGTGTCTAATTTCACACCTGTGATGGCAATCAAAATAGGATCTTTGCACCTTTTGTTTTAGTATAATCAAGTGCCTCTGGCTGAATCTTGCCTTTATCAATTAAGAGTCTTTACAAGGAGTAAAGTAGAGAAACAAGAGTTTATTTAGCTAGAAAGAGTGTGTGTATTTGTATTAATTATTTTAATGTGATTAAAGATCTTTCCTACCCATTGATGGGCCTGTCCATTGTGGGAAGCTTGATTAGGGAAGTTGTTTTGTAGGAGGGTCCCAAGTACCTTTTGTTTTTTCTATTAAGACACTGGGTCAAAGGGTTGTGATGCCCTCTGACTCTAAAAAAAGATATAAATACTCTGAGTTAAGGTTTTACTTTGGGACTTAGTTTTTGGTAAGAAGGCTTGAGTGTCAGATGAGGACTCTGGGAAGCCACTTTAAGGAGCCCCTGACTTTGACAACCCAGATGTCAGTTCTTTCCCCTCTGGTAATTACGGTCAGACAGTTGGTGTCCAATTGTCTGTTCAATTCAGGCAGGGAAACCATATCTGTTGATCTTTGGATTTCTCTGTATTTTCTTTGAAATTCAGGGTACTGGCTCCCTGAACTAACTGAATGATATATGTCCTTGGTTAAAGGAATGACACATGTACTTGATTAAAGTGATTGTTAACCCCTTGAAAGCTGTTTTCCTTTTATAAATGCAGATCTAAGAACCAGTCATGGAAGTTATGGGAGGGTTAGCAGATGTGTATTTTTTTTTTCTAGGCTTGCTCTATTTTACTTAAAAGGCATCAGGGAAAAGAGGTTTGAATCGTGTCTATAAAGTTTTCCCCTCCACCAGGGTAATATTTATATCTTGACTATTTGTCATTCAATCACCACCCGCGTGCCAGACGCTGCACAGAAGCGAAGCCATCAGCAGCTCTCTCTAATCATGTTTCTATTTTGAATTTGATAGCAATTTGAAAAGCCTATAAGTCCTTCTTGCTTTTTCTCATCCATAGAACAACTCAGGAAGGTTTCCCTTCCCACGTTTCATCACAGCTACAGCCTTTCTGTAACACTACCCTCAAAATTTGACTGTTGCTTTGATCATTAAGCCTTTTTAGTTGGATTTTTGTTCTCATTAAGAAGTTCCAACAAGAGGCTTGCTTTGTTATTGATGCCCACATAAAGCCTGGAGAGTGAGACCATTAAGCATTGCCTGCTGAGTTCTTCCTCCTCTAAATTCATTCTTGCAGAGGGAAGTACCCACAGTTTATCAGGTCAGATATCAGAGAGGTTTGGAAACATCGAAAGGATCAAAATGATCTCTACTAATGTGTTCAGGGAACTATAAAGAGAATATTGGCCCTCATACATAAAAGTCTTATATTTTCTTGTTCTTCAATAGACCTGTAACTAGTATGGGGCAAATGGGATTTTGCCTCAGGGTGCTAATTTTTAGAACAACCATACTTCCTCTCTATTTCATCCACCATACTGTACCATACTTTTGAGTGTTCTTCCTCCTTGTGCTTTTCCATCATACTTTTCTCTATGACACCAATTCTTGCCCTTGTTTTTCTCTCCTCTGACAAACCCTCCTCCTTCATGTTCCCACAATTTCTTTTTGCCCCAAGTGAAAGAATTTATAATTTTGGTTCTTATATTCAGAGACCTGAGCCTGACTTGAGTTTTCTAGCACAGAGGTGAGAATCAACTGTAAAGAATTATTTCCCTGCAACTGAATTTTTTGTGCATATGCTCAGAGGTCTAACTAAACAAAATAAATTGTACCCAACATTTTGAAATAGAGTTTACTTCCATTTCTTATCCTACTTTATTTCTCCTAGAATAATTCCTTTTCTTCATTATGACCTCTAATTGCTATGCTTTGCCTGTTCTCTTAGAACAGTTTTGAGTTTAGTTTCAGCCCTTCTCAATCTTGACCCCATAGTTGACAAATTCAGTTATCCACTATGTTCTCCTTTATAATTTTTTGTCCCTTTTCCAGTTCCCTTTTTTGAGTTACCACAATCCTCTGTCTGGTGCTTCCATGAACATGGCTCTGACTACTAGAAAAAGTCTAAAAACCATGTGAACTGGATCAACTACAAACTTAGCAACTGGATCCTCACTGCTGAGGGGCAATCCTTTTGTTCTTCCCTGATGGACTCTATGTCACACTCTACAAGATGGTTATTTCAAACCTTCTATTTCCTACTCAAGTCTCTTAAACCATCATTTGTCCTCTCCATTTCAGCAAAACACCTAATTTCCTCCATTATTGGCAAAATAGAAGCCATGAGATCCCTTTACTCCCCTCACCTCAAAAGCCCTCTATATTATTTGCCTTTGTCTCTTCCTTTGTTCCAGTCTTTGTCAACGATATGGCATGACTTGGATTGGCACTGACATTGGCGTGTCTCCAATTTTGTTTCTGATTCTACCTCCTCCTGCCTCTTCTTGGTTCTTGCTCCTTCAACCATCCCTTCTCTCATATTGAATGTCTCTTTATCTACTAGTTCCTTCCCTACTGTTTATAGAGATGCTCTGGTCTCTAGAATTCTTTAAAAAAAACCGAAAACCCAAACATGCAAAGAAATAAGCAGAACAAAACAAAAACATGTCTCTCCAAAACCCTCATGATATCATCCTACATCTCTTTGACCTTACAAACTCAAATTCCAAGAAAGGATCACTCATTTTCATTACCTTCACTTTCTCACCTCCTATTCACTTCTCAGTGCTTGTAATTTGACTCCTAACTGTACCACTGATGAAGCTACTCGCTCCCACGTTGCCAACAACCTCTTCAATGCTAGCTCCAGTGCCCTTTTCTTATTCTTTATTCTATGTAAAGACTCTGTACCACCTGCATACTCCCTCCTAGAGTCTTTTCTTCCCTTAATTTCTATGACACACTATTTCTTCACTCTCTTCCGACCATTCCTTTTCAATATTCTTTGCTGAGTCATCTATATCTTCCCCATTTAGTATGGGTGTTGCCCAAAGTTGTCTCCTAGGACCCTCTTTCTTGGTGATGTCTTCACCTGTTAAAAATCTAATTCCCACTTTACACAGATGAACTAAAATCTATATATCCAGACATAATCACTCTCATGAACCCCATTCCTGCATAATCAACTTTTTCCTTGTTGTCCCTATCTAGCTCTCTCACTAATATTTCAAATCAACATGTCCAAGACAGAACTCATTATTTCTTCCTCCCATTCTATATAACCTATCTCCAAATAGAAAGGAAAGAGAACATACATCTACTAAATATCTATCATGTGTTGGGCATGGTCCTGCTTTACAGATATTATCTTATTTGATACTTATAACAATCCTATGAGATACTTGCTATTATTATATCTATTTTACAAATGAGGGAATCAAAGCAAGGGGAGGTTAAGAGATTTGTCCAGAGTAATAAGCTAGTAGCTGTCTGAAGCTGAATCTGAACTCAGGTGTCCCTGCCTAGTACCTTATCCCCTGTGACACCTAGCTGCCCCTAAATATCCCTCTTCCTATTGAAGGTACCACCATCCTTTCAATTACCCAGGTTCATACCCCTGGAATCTTCTTAGATTCCTCCTTCTGAGCCTCCCATAACCAATCAGTTGTCAAATCTTGTTCATTCTATTTCTATAGTATCTTTCACCTCTGTCACTTTCTCCCAGTTTATACAGTCACTATCAGTGTCTCATCACCTTCTGCCTCAGTTACTACTTTACAGTCCTAACTGACTTCCTTCTTTCTCCTCCACTCTCCAGTACACCTTCCCCACACCCACCAAAATCACTTTTCTGAAACTCAAGTCTGACTATGTCATGTCCCTGTGCAAAAATTTGCAGTGTCTCCCTTGTGCCTCTAGGAACAATATGCTTAGCCTATTATTAAAGCCTTTCCACAAACTTTTTCCTTCCCCCAAATTTTTAAGATTTATGTTACTTACCTCCCCAAGTTCTGTGCAATTAAGAGTATAAAGCAGTCCTACTCCACTACTTTGACTCTATTTCCCCTACAGTTTCTCACACTCTACCAGTCATTTCCACATTTTTGGAATCTCCACCTTCTTTTAAAACTCAGCGGCAATGTAGGAAAAACCTTTGTTAACCTCTCCATTGTTAGTGCTCTTTCCTCCTCAAATTATTTTTTAATTTCTCTTATGTCTGTCCCGATACATATGGGCTTATCTGTGTGGTCAATAATGCTCCTACAAAAGAGTTATGTCCTTTATAGAAGGAGCCACCATTGTTTTGTCCTTGTGGCACATGAATATACTAGGAGATGCTTACTAAATATTTGCTTGCTTTATTTGAATCTTTGCCTTTATTTTTGTGTGTGTTCATCCTTTGTTGCCAAAGAAGACCATGCCATCAGAGAAGTAATGACATGACTTGCACTTAACTTTGTTTTTTTAGTGAGGGAGGGCTGTGCAGGTCACCAGCCTCACTTCTCCTCCAGAGCCATCTGAATCCAGTGACCAGATTTTCATCAGGATGACTGGAGATGACCCAGGATGAGGCAAGCGGGGTTAAGTGACTTGCCCAAGGTCACATAGTTAGTGAGTGTCAAGTGTCTGTGGTGAGATTTGAACTCAGGTCCTTCTGAATCCTGCACTGATGCTCTATCCACTGCACCACCTAGCTGCCCCTCTATATATTTACACTGTATAAAAACTATAGCAGTATAATTTCCCTGTCGCCATAGTTTGGAGTCGTTTGAGTGATGCATCAAGTTGACCAGTATCAATTGTGACTGGTTATTGAAATACTGACTCATCACTAACTTCTGGGAAACTAATATTGGTACCATGAAATTTAACACTTAGTTATATTATGAGAGTCAGCATGGTGTTTATTGAGTTAGGAGTTCAGCCCCAAACCAAAACCCAGCTTTATTACTTACCACCCATAAGTGGTATTAGAAAAGCCATTTTCTGACACTGAGAATTTGTTTCATTGAGCCATCACAGAGATTCATTGATGGTGATGGATTAAATCTTGTTTCTACCTCAACAATGTATCATACCCATCCCCTTCCCTCCACTCGTATGGCAGCCATCTTATATTTCTCCTCTGAGCTATTACAATAGCTTCCAAATAGGCTTCTTTTTATCTGCCCTAAGTTTCTCTCCAAACTAATGCATCTTCCATATATCACAAGTCATTTACCTAAAGCACAAGTCTAATCTGTTACAACTCTACTTACTCTAGTGGATTCCTATTTCTTTTAGGTCTGAAATATTGACTCTACTTTTAGGCATTTAAAAACGTTTGCCTCCTGGCCCCAATCTATCTGCCTAGTCATATTACACATTACTTCATTTCATGAATGTTATGGTACAAGAGTAAGACCTCTTTCTTCTTTACACATGATGCCCCATATCCCTTCTCCTCAAGGATGTTATGGAGCCAGCTCATAGTGCTTTGAAATTGTTCAGTCATTTTCAGTCACGTCTGATCCTTTGTGACCTCATTCAGGGTTTCTCGGCAGAGATATTGGAGTGGTTTGTCATTTTCTTCTTCAGTTCATTTTACAGATGCAGAAACTGAATCAACAGGGTTAAATGACTTGCCCAGGGTCAAACAACTAGTAAGTGTCTGAGGATGGATTTGAATTCATGTCTTCCTAACTCCAGGTCTGGCATTCTATCCACTGTGCCACCTAGCTCCCAAGCTCAAGAGAGCCAAATGGGAAATTCCAAATGATCAATTACCCATCAGAAATCAGCAAAGCCTACAAATCTGAGCTTGGTTTGTGGTTGTGCTCATTGTCTAGACTCAATGAGGTAATGGAGAAAATGTTACCAGTGTAGATAAAACTGAAAAATATGTTATGCAATTGGTTGTCTAACATTTACCAATCCACCCTTGCATATCTCACTCTTGTTCTTAGCACACTGATGCCTAGAATCTAGTCCCTTCTCAGCTGTACTTCCTAGAATTTCTCCTTTCATCTAAGGCTCAGCTCAAGCTTTAAGCTGTACACGAAGCCTATTCCAATCCCCTTGGCTGCTAATGTCTTCTAACATCTTTTATCTCTTTCAAACATGTCTGTTTCTCTTGGGCTACATTCTGAAGTCCTCCAGGGTGGGACTCTTTCATCTTGTTCTTAGCAAGTTAGAGAACAAAGAACAAACACAAGCCAGTTATCTGGTGTTGTATAGGCACTTAATAAATGCTTGCTAATTGACTTGGATAGGGTTTGTAAATATCCTTCTTTTTTTATGTAGTATGTTGAAATACCAAATTATTTTCTTCTCCAAGCTTTGGAAGACTGAGTTAAAAATTCCTACCTCTTTCAGCACTGAAACATTTTCAGAAAGATGCATTTGTTCTTCTAAAATATAATATAAAATGATGACTTCTTTTTCTACCACGAAATCAAGACCTATGCCATAGTTCACGAAGGCAGTGATGGTCCCTGCTAATACTTTCTTCATAGGATGGAACCATGGTAAATATCACACCTTTACTATTCTTATTATGGCCACTCTCTTAGACCACTGGATTCAATGTCTCTGAATTGGAGCTCTTTAAATCAACTTGTTCCACTTTGCTAATCTATACATTTATTTGGGGGATGATAAAACTAAGCTCAGAAGAGGCAAATTCCTTTTAGAAATAAGCTGGTGGAATGGAGTCATCCATACAGTGACAATATTAACAATAACAACTTATATTTCTAGAGTGTTTTAAGGATTACAAAACATCTCTTCCAAAAGCAGCAGAAATAGTAGTGCAAGTAAGTAAATTAGAAATAGCTGATGCCATAAGCAATTGTGTTATTTGCCTCCTCTATAAGCAGCAGTCTTGTTAAAGGCATCCCTTAAATTAACTTCACCTATAAACTTCCCTGGAGTCATGTAGGAGGAGGAGAGAGAGCAGAAAGAAATGTTAGCAAGAAAGCAAGATGTTACCTAGTACAGCAACAATCTAAATATGGCTGAAAGGAATTGAACCTTAAAGCTACAGGATCAGCTCGTGAAAACCAAGATGTGGGAGTCTTCTGAGCAGAGGTGCTTAAGCTCAGATCCATAAACTCCCATTGGGATTTATAGATAGAATTCAAGGGGTCAGGGAACTTGGAAGGAGGAAATTACATTTTTATTTATAATTAATCGGTCTAGCTAAATTTTAACATTTCCTTCACTTATGAACGTAGGCAATAAGCATTATTCTGTGAAGGGCCCCGATGAAGAATATATAATAGATGCAACTCTTGGTCTTTTTCAATAGTGGGGAACCTGAAGTCTTGAGGCCACATGTGTGTCCCTTTGACAGAATCCAAATTTCACAGAACAAATCCCTTTAATGAAAAGGGTTTTACAGAACACATTTTTACAGTACAAATAAAATCCTTCAAGACCTTAGAATTTAAAATTGCAAAAATGTGTTTTATAAAATCCCTTTTATTAAAGGGATTTGTTCTGCGAAATTTGGATCCAGTCAAAGGGCTATACTTGAGGACCTAGATGGTCACATGTGCCCTCCAGGCCACAGGTTCCCCACCCCTGACTTCCTTTCTCAATTTTTTGGAACTTAAGTAAGTCTAATCACTGAGCCTTACCAATCCTAATTGGGCACAGCTAGTCACCAGACTAGAGCAAAGATTATTACCTACAAATATTTTAAAATAATCCATGAGATTTTTTCTATTACTTCCTTGTTCCTTTAGCTATTTTGATTTCTTCATAGGTCAAAAAAGCTTCTACTGTCAGTCTCCAGGTTCCTAGTAATTTAGTATGTAGAGGAATCTACCCTTGCTGCACCTTTCACACAGTTCTAGGTCTTTGCAGAAATAATTTTTTGCATGTTTTCATTTTCCCACTATCCTACTAGAAAAATTATGGCAGAAATGTATTAAAATTAGGCTACTCACTGTGGGAAATAGATCACAGGACTTAAATAATAGAACTTTGCAATTTACTAAGCAGTAAATATAATATAAATCATCTCAGTTGTTTCTCAAAGCTACCCTGTGAGGAAAAAAAATAGTACAAGTATTATGATTCCCATATTAATGATGAGAAAAGTGAAATTAAAATAGATAAAATACTTGTCCAAAGACCTTCAACTGGCCCAACTGATACAGTAGTGAAGAGGAGAGGAGAGGTGGGATAGGATGGTAGCTATATATGCTAGAATAATTAAGAAAAAAGTTTCATTTTTATTGGTTAGTGCTGAGGGAGCCTTGGCTCAAGAGGATAAAGTGAGGCTGGTGACCTTGCACAGCTCTCCCTCACTCAAAACAAAGTCAAGTCATGTCATCATTTCTCTGATGTTTTGGTCTTTTTTGAAAATGAAGGAACACAATCTGTGAGTAGACCCAGCTGCCTGAATGGGGACCCAGCTTGCTGGGTGAAACTCAGTTCATCCTTTCCCTTTTGTCTTCCTCTTCCCTTCCTTCTCCTCTCCAAAGAGAGGTAAATTTGGATGGCCAGAGGCTGCCCATTGTACTTGGGGTTTACTGTCTAGATGTTTTCCTTCCTTCCTTCCTTCCTTCCTTCCTTCCTTCCTTCCTTCCTTCCTTCCTTCCTTCCTTCCTTCCTTCCTTCCTTCCTTCCTTCCTTCCTTCCTTCCTTCCTTCCTTCCTTCCTTCCTTCCTTCCTTCCTTCCTTCCTTCTTTCCTTCTCATTCCCCAAATCTTAAACCCGGTGAACTCTGAAGCCCATAGATTGGACAACAATAGCTTCCTGCCCAAGCTCCACTCAATGGCTGGCTTACAGTGATTATCAATAATAACAGTTTCTCTTTCCCTCCCAGCTTGATTTAGTTATTTTTCTTTTGCTTATTAAAGGGGCCATTCCCTAACTACTGCTTAAAGAGGCCTATTCACTGAATAGGTGTTACCTCCCTCCAAGTGAATACCATTGCACCCTGGACTGTCTCCAGTCATCCTGATGAATATCTGTTTGTTGGATCCAAATGGCTCAGGAGGAGAAAGTGAGGCTGGTGACCTGCACAGCCTTCCCTCACTCAAAACAAAGTCAAGTTCAAGCCATGTCATCATTTTTCCGATGTCATGGTCTTCTTCGGCAATGAAGGACAAACACAACAATCTGAAGGAGCCTAAGCATGTTTATAGGTAGACAGGAAGAAAAGGCCAGTCTAAGGTGTTGGTGGAGATGAAAGATGATGGTATTGAGGATGCAGGTAGAGAAGTCATCCTTACTTAGGTTCAGAGAGCTATTCTGTGACTTAAGAAAAAGAGAGGCAGGTACATTGAGATATTTTGAAAAGTGGAGGACCAAGATTGAGGAAGATAATATCACATATGATTTGAATCAGCTTACTGACAATAGGTAACTAGGTCATCCACTATAGGTGTAGTGTGGGAGGAATAGGAAAGAAGGAGATGCTTGCAGCAATCTCTAAGGAGAATTAAGTAATTAAGTTATAAATCTATAAGGGGTAGACTTCTGGGCCTAGAGTCATGAAGATCTGAATTCAAACCAAACTTTAGACACTTAGCAGCTGTATGATTCTGACAAGTCACTTAACCTCTGTTTGCCTCAGTTTCCTCAACTGTAAAATGGGGATAATAGCAGCACCTAACTTGCAACATTGTCATGTGGATCCAACAAGATAATTCTTGTAAAACACTTATCACAGTGCCTGCTGCATGGTAGGTACCATACAAACTCTTATTCTTTTCCCCCTTTGCTAGAACAGAGCAGAAATTTTACCCAGAAAAAAAAAAAAAACACTTGAGGTAAATACTGCAGATATGCAGTAGGTATAAAAGTTATTTTTTTCTCTATGGACAGAACCTATGAAATGAAAGTGAAGAAAGTGAATGTTTGGGATTATTTAGGTTCTTAAGTAGAAGTAGACAATCCAGGGGTCTAGGTAGTAATTTGTAAGACAATAAGTAGCACATAGCGGATCAAGACTGAGTATGGAGGCAAGGAAGCCAGACTCAGGGAAATGGACAGAGGACACTATGAAGGAGTTGATCAGGCAGGTTTTAGACAAAAAAGTAGATTCATTAGGTGTGAGAGAATGGGAGCATTACTAAGATGACCACAGCAACACTAATGACAAAATAATAACAAGCATTTTTATAGTGTTTCTAAGTCTGGAAAGTGGTGTAAATACACCATCTATTATTATAATTACCTACATGATCAATGTGTACCTAACTATATCTCATAGTGGTAGTAGTACAATGTTCAGTGTTTGGAATAGTTCTCTGCAAATCATAGGTGCTTAATAAATGTTTTTCAAATTGAATTCAGTTGAATTGTGGACCTAGCAATCAGAAAGTTTATGGATGAATATGGAAGAATGGTGTAGAATCAAAAGTGGGGTGTGTGTGGAGTATATCAATCCTTCTTGCTTTGAGAGTTGCAGTGAATTGGAGTAGGTATGGTAGGAGGGGAGAGCAGAGAATGTTGGATAATCAAGGGAGTGTTGAGTCTTTTTAAAGTGAGGAAATAAAAGGGATGTTAGATGGGAAAGTTTAAGGATGAAAGGGTTGTGGACAGTAAAGCAAGGATTCTAAGGGGCACAATGGAATGGGTTAGGTTATGGGCAAACCAAGTTAAAGAGGGGCCAAAGATAGCAGAGATATAACTAGAAATTCTGATGCCCTGGAACAAGCTTCCAGAAAGTGCTCCCAAATTTACTTTCTAAGGTAAATTCAGTTGAGGGGGAAGGTTGAAGGTAGAGAACATACAGAGATAGCTCAGATCTAGGGATACAAGTCATTAGAGCAGGGATCTAAGATCATTCCTCTATTAGGAAATGGAGAGAGGGGGAGGGAGAGAGACAGAGAGAAAGAGGGAGGGAGAAAGGGATGAAGGGAGAGAGGGAGAGAGAGGAGGAGAGAGAGAACATACCTATGTCACTTTAAAGTCAGTACACAGGGAGAAAGCAAGCCATCTCATATTAACTAATTATTCTTGCTAATTATGTATTATATGAAACAATTTTTAACTGCTGAAGAAGTATAAGTACTCTCCACACTGTCCAAAAGTTGGACCTTTAGACAAAGTACTAGTTGTGCCACCTTATGTGATTCAAATAAAAAGAAAGGTTTAAAAAGGAAGAAAATTGTTATATAACAAATCCAAATTGTTGAGACTAGATTACCAGTAACCAAGATCATGGGAAAGAATTTGATGTGACATGTTTCATCCCATTAGAATGCAGAATCTTTATGTTTTGGATGTGTGCCTCCATTTGGTACCTCATCCAGGTGAGTTCTAGAACAGGGACGGAGGCAATGGGGCCTTGGACAATAAACATCCTAGCTCTCTGTGGGGAAGGGCTGAATAGTTGCTGTATATGATCTATCACCTAGTCAGGATTTGTTTTCCAGGTGGGTCTCAGATCACTGACTGAGTGAATGGGGACTGGGTGCCTATGATCTAAGTTTTCAGGATCTATCATAAGAGGGAAGGGAGACCTACTGAACTAAGATAAGATTTAACCTTCATATGCCTCCTCCAGATTTATGCAATTTATGTACATGTGTGTATACATGTTGTATTTATATCCACAAGAATATGGATATATCCATATATATGTTCGCATCATAGGAGTATATTTGATTATTTATTTATTATTTGGCTAATAACTCTGTGGCTGTCGTGTGTGTGTGTGTATGTGTGTGTGTGTGTGTGTGTGTGTGTGTGTGTGTGTGTGTGTGTGTGTGTGTTTTGGTGGAGGAATAAGGGAGTGACTGATCAAATGAGTCAAAATGACTGATGTTGCTCTTATTATCCCCAGTCTGCATGTATGGGCAAAAATTCTATATGATCTAATCTAGTGTTATCGTGGAACGTTAAAGAAGAAAACATTTACTAGCTTAAAAAAAGTGTTAGTCTACGGGTTTTAATTAACCTTTTTGCTTTGTTATGTAGCATTCCTGTGGTTTAATGCTGTTTTCTTTAAGTATTCAACAAGCCAGTGGTTACCGGATTAATTAACCACTCAAGGGGATTTTATTAGCTTAGTGCAATATTTGAATTAGCCCCCAGGCAGAATTCTGGTTTTTGTTTATGAGCTATCACCACTGGCCTGTTCAATCACACTCTAATACATGTGCAGGATTTCTATTTTGTAATAGACTTTATATTCCCCCATAGTCACTAGGTTGCTCAAGCCTGGAGCTATCTACGTGGCTCCTTCCAATGGGATGCTCTGCTTTTTCCTCATAAAAAAGTTTTTTGTTTTTTTTTTTTTGTAATAGACAACCTCTTGAAATTAAAATACAAAGTCTATTATTTGTATGAGTTGGAACCCCCATTCCACATGACTTTTTCGCTCTCTCAGACCACTTCCTACTGTATTCATAAACATAGAGGAGTATTATATAGCATGGCATGATAGTTTTCGATAGAGATAGGAACTGGATCTGTGGTTCCATTGGTAGGGAGAACTTCCAGGTGAGGAAAATCCTTTTATCAATGTAGGTGGGTACTGTAATGATGCTGTAGTTTATAGTCATATTTGTCAAGGGTCAGACAGCTGGTGTGGTTCAGAGTTGGGACTTGAACCTAGGCTTGCTAAGTCAGCTCTCTCTCCACTATACCATGCTGCTTCTTAGCTTTAAATAACATGGAATAAAATATAAAAGAAATATATAAATGTATGCAAAAGATGCCTCCCTCCTTTCTGATCAATAGTATGGAAGAGAAAACTTCCTTCATTTGAGGCCCTGAGTTCACACTCAAGGAATGGGACAAGGGATATTTATTCTGCCTGAGTCTCATAGAATAAACCAGAAAGGTATTCACTTTCTTGTTCACCAGCCCTAAGCAGCTCATCATAACTTGCAGCTGTGAGCAGCTGCCAGTCTCTTTCCTTCTCATGCCTCCCAGTTGCCATCACTGCTCCAGGGACCCTGCTTTTATTCATTGCTGCTTAACTCCCAACCTTTCATGCAACTACCATAATCTGAAAGTTCTAATTGCAAGGTCAGAAATAGAGAGGATACAAAAGAGAGAGCACAAAGTACAGTAAACATCCTTTGATCCCATCATATGTCTTCTGATTTTGTCCTGAAAGAGAGGGAATCATATCTATCCCAAATGATGGGAGTAGAGAAGAACATCATTTTCCCGTACCAGGATCAGCAGAAATTGTTCCAACATTCTTTCTCTGTAAATATTTCCCAGGTCCAAAGATATCCACAGAGGTAAACTGCAAAGCAAGGGATCAGGCTGGATGTAATTACAATAGAGTATTTAATGTGGATAGTATAGATAAATTGGAAATTGACTATAAAAACAAAAGGCACCAATGGAATTTCTGAAAAATGCATTAATCAGATTGGCTACCTTGATGATGACTGTTAATAGTAAAGTTCTTTTCTCCTGTTTTCTGTATATTGGATTCCCTGGCCCCTACACGCATTGACAGATAACTACCTTCAAGGTAGGGACATCCTCTATTCCTCAGGTCATTGTGCTAATATTTTCATCACAACTATGAAAATTAAAGTGATATTTTCATTTTGATTGTTTTTCCTCAAAATAAACATTGGTGTCAAAAATTTAAAAAAAACCTATCTGAACTTTGAACAGAGTTTTAATGTCCTTCTCAGGATTAATTTCCTATACTCAGTCACTTAGAGATTCATAATAGATATATTTTCTGGAAGATTATTTTGATTTAGGTCAACTCCAGTGAAAAGTGTATTTTTATAAGACAAAGGATCAGGGATGTCAAGTCTTGGGTCTAGTTTTGTTACATACTGTATTTGATGGATAAAATTAATCAGCTTAAGCCAAATCCTTTTCATCCTGAATTTGCATCTTATTAAAATAAAATTGAGAATCCTCTCTTGGGTAATTGCTCTTATTGGCAATGAATTTTTAAAGAGGGATGTGATCAAATATTTTTATAATTCCCTGCTACACATTCTTTTTTCTTCTTTGAATTTCTTTTTTCTGTTGTGGTTGATTTCTTTAGCAAGAGACATTATATCATAGATTAAAACCCATCTATTTCAGCCATCTAGTCTAATCCTCTCCTTTCCTAGATGAAAAAAAAAATACTGAAGCCAGAATCATGATTCTCCCAAGATCACCTAGCTAGTAAGTGGCAGGGCCAGGATTCTCCTCCAGATTCCCTGACTCCAAATCCAGCAGGTTTTCCATTGTACCATATTGCCACTCTAAACCAAGCCTTGAATGTGAGCCACAGTCAGAACCACAAGGATAATGAAATGAGATTAGAGGCCACTTCTTACTGATGTCTCCTTTTTACTTTGACTCTTTATCCAGTTTGCATAGTTCAATGAATAAGCTCTATAAAGCAAAATGGAGGCTTGCCAGTGGCTTGGAAATGGCATTGTAAACTTTGATGAACTCAATTGTAGCAGAAAATACCTGTTACAGCCACAGGAGAGTAGTAGACCCTTAGTGGATAATTGATAATGTGTCGCATACAAAACCTCTCTTACAACAGTAAAATTTTACTATGAATATGTACTTGTCACAGCCTAGGTCATCACACATTGTCAACCTTCTATAGAAAACAAAGACTGTCCTGTGATGTTATTGTCTCCTCATAATACAATACAACAGTATTCCACATTTTGCCCCAAGAAACTTTGGTATCATACACAATGTGAAAGAGAATTAATTTTTTTGAGACCACTGAAATATTCTGCTCTAAAATTTTAAATATGAAATTTGTATGCATCAGTATAATGAATATAAGCTCTATAAAGGTATGGATATATATATATTTCGTCTTTGAAATCCCAGTGCTATGTATAACTGTTTCAGGGAGAGGGGAAGGAAGGGAAGGATAGAGATATAATTTGGAACTCAAAATTTAAAAAAAGTTAAAAGAATTTTATTTATAATTGGGGGAAAATAAAATGTTATTTAAAAATATCCCAGTACCATGTACAAAAGTGTCTAGTAAATACATATTGAATAAATGAGCCATTCAAAAACCTTAGAATTGTTTAGGAGCCCTGAGAGGTTGTGTCTGCTCTAACCCATGACAAGCTATTATGTGTGACAAAATTTTTACCATTTGGAAATGGGTGTGACGTGCTATTTTATTTTAAAATTTTCTGATTTCTCTTAGTAATGTAGAGACATTTACAAGTTACACATATGTGTGTTTGTGTGTGTGTGGTCTCAAAATATTTAATGCCCTAATTAGTTGGAAAATGCAATGATTCCACATATGCAATTTTATATTGTTCTGTAATTTTATACTATAAAATTCTATATATGGACAGCTAGGTCACAGTAAACAGAGTTCTGGACCTTGAGTCAGGAAGACCTGAGTTCAAATCTTGCTTCAGACACTAGATCTCAAATTCTGGGCAACTTACTTAACTGCTTTCTGCCTTAGTTTCCTGATTTGTGATGTAAGTATATACCTACCTTCCAAGATTATTGTGAGTATAAAATGAGATATTGGTAAAGTATTTTGCAAACCTTAGAGTGCTATATAAATGCTATTAATATTTACATACACACATACATGCAGATTTTTCCTTAGTATATTTATGGGGCATTCAGGGAGGACTAGTACCTCTTGTGAAGACAACTTGCTAAGCCCTTTTCAGGGCTTCTCACTCACCTTTGATATCCATCTGTCACCAAACTTTTACCTGCAGTTCCAAGAAGCTTTAGGTTTTGAAGTGGCCACATCCTGGTAAATTGTCTTGGCAGATAGGCTAAACCAGGTTTTAACCTGTTGGTAAGTTAGGTGGTTGCTTACCCAAACATGTGAAGACTTCACCTGGTGGAATGGGTGAAGGACAATTTGTTCCAACAGCCTTGAGAGCAGCTGAAGCTAGCCCTGGGGCTCATTTGGAGCCTGGTCCAATATCAAAGAAACGAAGTTAATTCACCGCATCCCAGGCCTTCACCAGTTATCAACTTTTGTCTTGCATTGAATTTGACGACTCTGGAAGAAAGAGTAAGGTAGTCTTTCTAAAAAATGAGATGTGAACAGCAACCTTATACATATGGTAGAGCATTTGTAGATAAACTATGACTATGTACAAATGGGATGTTATGCCTTACCCAAATACCAATATTAAAACTCTTCAAAGTCGTTAGAATTGTTGACCCTGCTTTCAAATAAATGAGAAAAAAAATTAAATATCATCAGTATAGAAAACTGCTACAGAATCTCCTTCCACTAAGGGAGATCTAATCTGTAACTTAAAGGTCTTAGAGAGTGGTCTGTGGACTATGTAAGACAAATTGACTTGCCCATTATTAGCTAGTATGTATCAGAGGGCAGTCTAATATTTATGATCAGAAACAAATGTTTAATTTAGGTATTCCTGTCTCTAAGGCTGGTTCTTTAACCCAACTTAACTCCTACCCAAATTCATACCAAATCTCATCCTTTCGTCTTCTGCCTTTCCAAATATTCCAAAACCAAATTCTCAAAAATCTATCATCTCACAAGTACCTAGTAATGTTCCTGGAATAACTGGCAATTTGAAGCCCAAAGGCAAACAATATGCATCACACTAGAGATAAGGAGCATAAAATGAGCCTTCAAATCAGCTATATAATTCTTGATGTGAAAATAATATGAGAAGTAATTAAGATAAGTTTAGTTGAATAGGAATAGAAAATGGGTTACAATGGTGACTTTGCATTATTACAGGAGTGTATATATTGAATTTTTGCCAACCTTAAAACATTCATGCCCTAGATCAAAGCCTCAGTAGGCCTGCTCAACATATCTTTCTGCCTAATAATTATTTCCATTGCTCTATTTCCAGTGTTCATCAGAAATACAAAAAAAATAATATTTATATGGCTATTTACTTTCTTTCTTGAGTGGTTTTCAATGGCTTTTAGTAGTTATCCACATTTAGGCAGGCCAGTGCCCCACTGAATAAATGGACTGCTGTAACTGCTAATGGTTGGTTTTTTAAAAAAACATACCCTATTACACTGTCTCTCCTTTTCACTGGACTCCGTTAAAATGCAGTCTTTAAAAATTATTTAGTATTTTATTTTTCCCAGTTACATGTAAAAACAATTTTTAACATTCCTTTTGAAAACTTTGAGTTCCAAATTGTCTCACTTTCTCCCTCTCCCCCCTTCCATGCTGCTGCTCCCCCACACATTGAGAAGGCAAGGAATTTGATATGTTATACAATTTTAGTCACGCAAGATGTTTCCATAATAGTCATGTTTGGAAGAAGACAGACCAACAACACAAAAAACAAAATCTCAAGAAAAATAAAGTAAAAAAAAGTATGCTTCAATCTATATTCAGACACCATCAGTTTATTTCTCTGGCGATAGCATTTTTCATCATAACTCCTTGAGAGTCGTCTTGGATCCTACATTTCTGAGAAAAGCTATGACATTCACAGATGATCATCTTAAAATATTGCCATTCCTTCATATGTAGTACATTTCACTTTGCATCAGCTCATATAAGTCTTTCCAAGTTTTTTCTGACAGCATCCTTCTCATCATTTCTTATAAAACAATAATATTCCCTCATAATCACATATCACAATTTGTTCAGCCATTCTCCCATTGAAGGGCATCCTCTCAATTTCTAATTCTTTTCCCTCAGAAATGAGCTGCTATAAACATTTTTGTACATATAGATCCTTTACTTTTTTTAAAAAAAAAAATCTCTTTAGAACTTACTGAGAAAAAAAAAATCCCAGTGTCGGTCTTCCAAGACAAAATGCCTTCCACACTCAGAGAAAGAAATGTGGAAGTCATTCGCAGAATGTAGCGTTTGTGTGTGTGTGTGTGTGTGTGTGTGTGTGTGTGTGTGTGTTTCAGTGTATTATGTTTTGATTTGTTACATGATTTCTTCCATTTAATTTAGTGCAACTACATAGCATGACTATAGTGAAAATGTGCTCAATAGAAAAGTATATGTAGAACCTACACAGAATTGTATGCTGTCATGGGGAGGGAGGGGGGTAGTGGGGGAAGAGTGGGGGGGATAAAATCTTAACTTTAAGGAAATGATTGTAAAACATTAAAAAAAAATTTAAAAAAATCCCTTTTGAGATATAGATCTAATAGAGGTATTGCTAGGTCAAAGGGTATATGCATAGTTTTATAGCCCTTAGTTCCAAATTGTTCTACAGAATGGTTGAATCAGTCCACAACTCCACAAATCGTACATTAATATCTCATTTTTCCCACATCCTGTTCACTATTTGTCATTTTATTTTTCTATCCTATTAGCTATTTGTAGTAGGTTTGAGGTAGTATCTCAGAATTGTTTTAATTTGCATTTCTCCAGTCAATAGCGAGCTAGAGCATTTTTTCATATGGTTATAAATAGCTTTGATTAATTTATCTAAGAATGGTTCTTATCTTTGGTCATTTATCAGTTGAGGAATAGCCTTTATTTTTATAAATTTGACTCAGGTCTCTATGTTTGAGAAATGAAGACTTTACCAGAGAAGCTAACTTCAAACATTCTTTTACACAGTTACTGTTACTAACTCTACTTCCCTCCATCCTGTTCCTCCATTCCGGTTTACTCGATTCTCTCCTCTTTCCTCTGTCCCTCCTCAAAAGTGTTTGCTTCTGACTAACACCTCCCCAATCTTCCTTCCCTTCTATCACCCCCCGCCCTTCTATTATCCCCTTCGCCTCCTACTTTCTTGTAGAATAAGATTGATTTCTATACCCAATTGAATGTATATGTTATTCTTTCTTTGAGTCAGTTCTGATGATCTCCCCCTTCTTCCTTTCCAGTGTAAATACTTTTTCATGCCTCTTTTATGTGAGATAACTTACAAAAACTACCCCTTCAAACTCAACTCCTACCTGTCTCCTCTCTCTATATATATTCCTTCTAATTGTCCTAATGAGAAAGTTTTGTTTTACAAATTATAAGCATCAGTTTCCCATGGAGGAATGTAAACAGTTAACCTTGTTAATTCACTTATGATTTTCCTTTCCTGTTTACCTTTTCATGATTCTTTTGAGTCTTGTATTTGAAAGTTGTTTTCTATTCAGCTCTGGTCTTTTCATCAAGAATGCTTGAAAGTTCTCTATTTCATTGAATATCAATTTTCCCCCAGAAAGATTATACTCACTTTTCCTGGGTAGGGGATTCTTGGTTGTAATCCTAGCTCCTTTACCCTCTGAAATATCACATTCCAAATCCTTTGATTCTTTAATGTAGAAGCTGCTAAATCTTTTGTTATCCTGACTGCAGCTCTATCATACTTGAATTGTTTTTTGCTGGCTGCTTGCAATATTATCTTCTTGACCTGAAAACTCTGGAATTTGTCTATAATATTCCAGGGAGTTTTCATTTTGGGATTTCTTTCAGTAGGTGATCATTGGATTCATTCAGTTTCTATTTTACCCTCTGGTTCTAACATAAGGACAGTTTTCCTTAATAACTTCTTGAAAAATGATGTCTAAGCTCTTTTTTTGATCATGGCTTTCATGTAGTCCATTAGTTTTAAATTATCTGTCCTGTATCTGTTTTCCAGGTCAGTTGTTTTTCCAGTGAGATATTGCACATTATTTTCTATTTTTTTAAAATTCTTTTGGTTTTATTTTGTTTCTTGATTTCTCATGAAGTCATTAGTTTCAATTTGCTCAATTCTAATTTTTAAGGCATTATTTTCTTCGGTGACCTTTTGTACATTACCAATTCTACTTTTTAAGGAGTGTTTTTCTTTAGTGAATTTTTGTGTGTCTTTTTCCATTTAGTAAATTCTCCTTTTTAGTCATTCTTCTCCTTATCAACTTTTTTGTACCTCTTTTACCATTTGGTCTAGTCTATTGGTGTTTTTATCTTGAGTATTTGTGTGTATCTCCTTCAGTGAGCTATTGACTTGTCTTTCATGATTTTCTTGCATCACTTTTGTTTCATTTTCCCATTTTTTCCTCTATTTCTCCTAGTTGGTTTTCAAAACACTTGTTGAGCTCTTCCATGGCTTGATACCAATTCATATACATTTTTGGAGGATTTGAATGCAGTAGCTTTGACTTTTGTTGTCTTCTTCTATGTGTGTCTTGATCCTTCTTGTTGCCATAATAACTTTCCATTGTCAGAATTATTTTTATGTTTGTTCATTTTCCCATCCTATTACTTGATTTGTTAAAGTAGGGATCTGCTTCCAGGATGAAAAGTGCATTATCCTAAACTTCAGGGGTTTTGTGCAGCTGTTTTTAGAGATACTTCTAGGGACCTGTAAGTTTTCAGTTCCTCTAAGGTGGTGTAATCTAAGGAGAGGTGTTTCCTATTCTCCTGACCACACTCTCGTCTGTGAGTGAGTGTTTCCTATTCTCCTGACCACACTCTGGTCTGTGAGTGACAACAAGCACTCTTTTCTACCCTGAATTTGTGAGGAGAGTCCCTACTCCACAATGTCTGCAAATTCTGGTGGCCTACACCTTCTCCTTGCCTTGGGACTGCCACCCAGGACTGAAGCCTAGATCCGAGTATTGGCAAAGCAACAGAATCCTGCCTCATTACTAGCAAAGTGACTGCTGTAATCTCCTTCTGACCCCTTTTCTATCTGGAATGAGAGCTTTAGAAGAAGCTGCTGCTGCTGCTGATTCAGTAACTCCAAGGCCTATTCCTGGTTTGCTGTGGCCTGGTTTGTTCTGGTGTGGTCTGTACTACATAGCACTCTTCTCTCTCCCTAGTGCAACAGACCTTTCTTACCAACCTTCTACGTTGTCTTGAGCTGGAAAATTGTTTCACCCCATGTTTTTGTGAGTTCTTCCACTCTAGAATATGTTTATAGTCATTATTTAAAGATATTTGGAGTGGTTTGTGGGGGAGCTCATGTGAATCCTTGCCTTTACTCTGCCATCTTGGCTCTGCCTACTAATGTAAACTCTTCAAAGAAAGTAACTTTACCTATTTGAATTCTGGTGATAAGACCCTTGAAGTCAGGGATTCATAATCTTTTTGGTACCCCAATTTCATTTGGTCATCTGTTGAACTATATAAACTTCTTTAGAAAAAAAATTAAATCCATGCCCTAAAATGCATAATATCTCAGGGAAACCACTTATGCTAAAGTATAGTAATCAATTTTTTTTTTTTATAAACCAAAGTCATAGATCCCAAGTTAAGGACTCCTGCTTTAAGATCATCTAGGGAGTATTCTAGGCATGCTTTTGCTAAAGCCCATTATTCCCTTCTGCACAGTCCTACTCTTGAAGTGTCATCATGGCATGAATTCTCAAAGGCCATGTTGGTGGAGTGTAACCTCTGTCATTTGCTTTCATTCTGAAATCATTCAGATGGTATTTTAGTGACAAACAGTGTCTTACTTTTGAGGGTCAAACTTACTAAGCAGGGAGAGGCTCACTTCTAGAAGGCTAGCCCCTTAGTGATAACTTCTTTGACTACATCAACTTCTGAAAGGGAGAAGAATATAAATTGGCCTTTAATTTTGTACAAGCTTCTGCAGTGATGATTGCAGTATAGCAGAAAACTATGTAGAGAGTGCTGAGAATCACTCATTTAGGACTCTCTATAAAAATTAACTTAAGCTATAGGTATTCTAAAATGTGAAAATGTATTTGAAAGAATTACCGATCTTGACATTCTAGAGATAAACAAAGCTAGAAGAAAGACTCTTAAGCTAAATGGAGGCATGACTCAGTTCTCCTTAGAGATGATGAAAGCTTGCTATACTGAGTGGAATCTTTGACTTGGATTTAGGAAGACTAGGTTTCAAATCCAACTTCAAATAATCATTAGCCTTGCGACCTTGAGCAAGGCACTTAATGCTTCTGAGTCTCAGTTTCTACATCTGTAAAAATGAGCTGGACCAAGGTCCCTTTCAGCTCCACATCTATGCTGGTATACTAAACAATTGATTTGATCCAGATTCTGAAGGTCACAAGAAACATCATTTTGAAGGAAATATGGTCATCTTGTTTTGCATGCTCATGAAAATCATTTTCACAAACACTGCAATGAAAATAATTTTATCTTATGCACTAGCACCTATGGTAGAAAATGAAAGTATAGATAAATTCTTAGAAAGAATTTGAAAACACTCTGCAAATTAAATCAACATATAATTTGATGGAGAAGGTTTTCCAGACAGAAGTGGAAATAAGAAAAAAGGAAAAAAATATTAAAAATATAGTTTAAGAATAAGGATAAGAGAGGTTTTTAGACTTATAGGCTACATAAAAGCCTCTTGTAAAAAGTCATAAATATTTTCTTTGAGGAAAGACTCAAAAGGGAATGGGCATGAAGCAATGAATGTTATCACAAAACATGAAGTAAATAATACTTTAACAGAGAGGAAATGACTTATTGATGTGAAGTCTATTTATAAATCAATCTTCTATATAATCAGGTCATTGACTTGTTGGAACAAAAATAAAAATTAATAGCAAGCTAGAAAGGGGAATAGAAATGAGATGGGGAGGGACTATAGAATGCAATGAAAACAATATTAACCTGTTTTTTACAAGTTGTTTTGACCAGTTATTGATGCCCAAAAATGGGAAAACGGATGGAGGAAAGGATACTGACACCAACTGTAATAATTTCAGAGAGAAACTTAACTGATATATATTTATCTTTAAGGTTAAAAAGAATGAGTTCTCAAACACTCGATATACTTGATGAGAGATACGGTAACTAGAAGGATTTAGATACTCGTTTCTTTCTTTCTTTCTTTCTTTTTTTAGAGAAGACTGGTGGAAGGTTATGAATTATACTACTGCACAGAACAATGAGAAGCAATTGAATAGGGGGGGAAAAGTCCAAAAAAGCTTGGTCTGAGACACAGGTACACAAAATAACCCTTGGAACATTTGAAAATAGAAGTAGGACGCAGACAACAAAAATACAAAAGATAGAAAAGATTTGCAAAGATAGTGAACAACCAAATTTTGTTTTCAAATGCAGTGGTTCTATCATATTTGCATAGCAACTTCAAAGTGTCAAATAGGCTTCTAAAGGAGTTTGCTAAAATGGCATTGAAGAAAACAATGATGGGGAAAGAAGCTGGACTAGACTAAGTAGACGTAGACCAGATGTGCCTACTGTACAAATTAACCAGTGATGGAAGTGGAGTAATATTGAAGGTCTTGCCAAATTGGTATCAGAGGTAAAGATACCAAAGGTACAGTGGAAAAATCTTATATCTGAAAACAAAAGAGAAAGAACAGTAACTACCAACCTGTACGCCTACTTTTCCATCTATAAATGGTATCTCAAAAGCTTTAATAATAATATTTTAATAATAAATAGTAATTTATTATTATTAATATAATCATAATTAATTAATGATTATTGAACTGAACATAATCTTTCAGGGAGAAAAATGGAAACTCAATGAAACAGGAGACTTTTAAACATTCTTGATGAAAAGACCAGAGCTGAACAGAAAATTTGATGTTTCAAATATAAGACGCAAGGGGCTCTCCTGATTCTAACAGGGGACAAGTCACTTAATCTATATTTGCCTCATCTGTTTCCTCATCTGTAAAGTGGGTATAATAGTAGTAGCCACCTCATGTTGCGAGAATCTAATAAGATAATATTTATAAAGTACTTATTAAAGTGACTGACACAGTATGCACTTAATAAATGCTTAATTAATTAAAATTTCTAGTTAATTGTGACATAATAAATAATAATTCAATAATAATTAAATTAAAGATTTGTTTCTTATCGTACAGTTGATGTGGAGAATACAAGATTCCACTGTGATTGTTCCTTGTTGAATACAGCAAAGGCATTTGATGTGGTAGAGCAAAATTATTTTAAAGACCTTCTTCTCATGCATATGTGAAAATCATTGATGTTTCCATGAAATGTATGCTGCACAAAGATAATCTTGTTCAACAACCATGTGATTATGAATGGGTGAGGTGTGTATTCATCATTCGTTGCTGCAGCAGACCACGCCATTAGAGAAATAATGATATGACTTGCATGTGACTTTGTTTTGAGTGAGTGAGGGCTGTGTAGGTCACCAGTCTCACTTCTCCTCCAGAGCCATCTGAATCTGATGACCAGATATTCATCAGGATGACTGGAGATGACCCAGGATGAGACAATTGGGGTTAAGTGATTTGCCCAAGGTCACACAGCTAGTGAGTGTCAAGTCTCTGAGGTGAGAGTTGAACTCAGGTCCTCCTGACTCCTGCACTGGTGTTCTATCCACTGTACCACTTAGCTGCCCCAGGGGAGGTCCTAAACAAAGAAAGGAGACCCAGACTCAATAATGTTCCCCAGTACTCTTAGGTAAGATCCAACTTATAATCTAAATTGAGTAGGATTCCCTCTTACTGGAAAAGTCTTTCAGATACTCCTTTTTGGGGATGATATTGTGGTGATAGCATCACAGAATATTGTGGAACCTCCTGGTTGAGATGCATAAACACTCAAAGGTGTTTGGTCATACTCTCCACATGTGAAAAACCAAGAGAATGTATGTGAATTGTCCAAATTGTGACATATTACAGGATGAATAAACTATACATGTCACCCATCATATCCATGTCTTGGTTAAATATTCTAGATGGAAAATGAGTTGAACCCAGAAATGAACTAACTGAGGAGAGTGAGCTAAACAAAGACTTCTATCTTAGACTCCACTGGAAATCTGGTGAAGCCTATGTAACCCTTCTTAAAATTGTTTTTAGATGAATAAAATAGGTAGGATTACAAAAGAAACCAATTATGTTGAAATAAAGATTTTTTTTTATCTAAGTTCATGGACTCCCTGGAATCTACACCCCAGATGAAGAATCCTTAAAGAAACACAAAAGTTCTTTTGATAACCTTAAATTTCTCCCTAAAACAAAGGAACATTTAAAAATATCAATATTCTTCTAGTATCTTCATATATCTTTGGATTCTCATATACCATTGTCCTCAAAGAAGTAAAAATGCATATTACTTAAAGGGCTGTAGAGTGGTTCATAATAAGTAGGTATGAGCAGTGTACCACACATTGCAAACCAGGAGAAGAAGAATAATGAATGTCATCAAAGTAATGTATGGGTGAAAAAGGAAGAAAGGTCAAGTGGTATGAGTCATAACTTCTGTGCACCCTATGTGCTTCATGAGTAGGATTGTGAGGTCAGAAAAATTAAAGAAAGTGCAGTGCATAAAGTGACAGACCTGGAATCAAGAAGACTCGTCTTTCTGACTTCAAAGGTGGCCTCAGGCATTTACTAGATATGTGACCCTGGGCAAATCACTTATCCCTATTTGTCTCAGTTTCCTCTTCTGTAAAATGACCTGGAGAAGGAAATCCAGTATCTGCCAACAAAATCCCAAAGGAAGTCATGAAAAGTCAAACATGACTGAACAAAATATTGGATATACTATTGAGAATGAAATAATATGGCAATAGATACAGGCACATAGCAGTTATTTAACAAGTGCTTGCTTCATTGATTGGTAGGAAATGCCCCCATTGCTAAGATAACAGATACATTTGAATGTTGATCCTTAATTCAGCCTACTCCTAATACAGTAGTGCATATGACATTACTTAATTGTATTTGACAGTGATAATGACATAATTCAAAGTATGTTGACACGAAATCAGTTTAATCCATTGGAGTACTACCTAAAATCACCAACTTTAATTTGTTTGCTCTCTTAAAATATACATTTCTCCCAGTTCATTAGAAAACAGTAGTTCTAATCCACTTATATGAACAAAGGAGAGAATGAAATAGTGTCCTAATTAAAAAGAGAATAAACAAAGTTTAAAATAGCATGACACGCGTTTCAAGTAGCCATATTCAAGTCAAAATGTCATCAACAGTTTCTAGAAGAAAATAATATGAGAATGAGGAGTAGGATGGGGACAAAATAAGAAAAGAACAAGCATTTAATAATCACCAATTATGGGTCAGACACTGTCCTCGGTGCTTAACAAATATTACCCAGTTTGATCCTCAAAACAACTCTGTAAGATAGGTGTTATTATCCCCATTCCCCCATTTTACATTTGAAGAAACTAAAATAGAGATTATGTGATTTGCCCAGGATAATAACAAATAGTTCAAGAACCAATAATTAGTGACTGGCATTTATTCAGTGCTTTCAATTTGCAAAATATTTTGTATTTATTATTCCATTTGAATCTTACCATAACATTATAACAGAAAATATTTAACAAATACTATTTTCTTTGTTTTATAGATGAAGTTAAGTGACTTATTTGTGGTCAAATGGCTAGCAAGTGTCACAAGCAACATTTGAACCAAACCTAGAACTCTATTTATCATCTCATACTATCCCAGTTTATGGATGTCAGGAGTGGGGAAGAATTTGATACTTTAGTTCAAGACCATCACATGTCTCTTCCATCATTCCCTTAGATGTTTGCTCATTTGACTGAACTTGTGTGAGTGTTTCCAGTTCTATTAGGACAATATTAGGGGAAGGGATCAAGCATTTATTAAGTAAATACTGTTTCAGGCAATATACTGATTACTTTATAAATTATTTCATTTGATCTTTACAATGCAAGGTGAGTACTACTATTATCCCCATTTTACAGATGAGGAAACAGATGAGACAGATATAGATTAAATGACTTGTCCCCTATTAGAATCAAAGAGCCCCTAGAGTCTTGTATTTGAAACATTGAGTTTTCTTCTCAGCTCTGGTCTTTTCATCAGAAGCTTTTAACAGTGCCCTATTTCATTGAATGTCCATTTCTACCCCTGAAAGATTATATTCAGCTTTACTAAGTGGCTGATTAGTAGTTATACTTCCAATATATAGAAGCTTCTTTGCTTTCTGGAATATCTATTTCAAGTGCTCTGATCCTTTAATGTAGAAGCTGCTATGTCTTGTGTTATCATGACTGTGATTTTTCAGTACTTGAATTGTTTCTTTCTGGCTGCTTGCAGTATTTTCTCATTGACCTGAGAGTTCTGGAATTTGGCTACAATGTTCCTGAGAGTTTCCCTTTTGGGGTCTCTTTCAGGTGCTTGGTGGATTCTTTCAATTACTATTTTACCCTCTGGTTCTATGATATCAGGGCAGTTTTCCTTGACGATTTTTTGAAAGATGCTGTCCAGGCTATTTTCTGATCATGGCTTTCAGATAGTCCAATAATTCTTAAATTATCTCTCCTAGACCTATTTTCCAGCTTAGTTGTTTTTCCAATGAGAAATTTTATGTTTTCTTTTATTTTTTCATTCTTTTGAGATTTTGACTGATTCTTGATGTCTCACAGAGTCATTATTTTACACTTGCCCAATTCTAATTTTTAAGGAATTATTTTCTTCACTTAGCTTTTGTTCTTTCTTTTCTAATTGGCCAATTTTTTTTTTAAGAATTGGTTTTCTTCAGTCAGTTTTTGTGTTTCTTTTACCAAATTATTGACATTTTTCATGACTCTTTTGCATTACTCTCATTTCTTTTTTCCAATTTTTTTTCTGCCTTTCTTATTTGATTTTTAAAATCCTTTTGAGTTCTTCTGGGAGTACTTTTTGGACTTGAGATTAATTCATATGTCTCTTTGAGGATTCACATGTAGGTATTTTGACATTATTGTACTCTTCTGAGTTTATATTTTGATCTTCTCATGACAGTAGCTTTTTATGGTCAGGGATGCTTGTTTGTTTTCATTTTTGCTCATTTTTCAGTTTATTTTATGACTTTTAACATTGATGTCTCCTTCTGGAGTCCCTGAGGCACTGTTCCAAGACTCTTGAAGGCGCCAGGGACCTTTTCACTGGCTTGCTATGGTGACCCTCCTGTTGTGGGCTCTCTGGGGCAGTTTACCTGTAGTACTGGGGTTGGAGGCCTCACAGCTGTTTTGTTGTGTTGCTGGTCTGCTGAGTCATGTTTCTGATCTTTGCTGGGCTAGAGGCCTCTTGCTGGCTTTTTGGGAAACAACTTGTGTTGAACTGTTCTCTCCCTTTGCCCAAGTGAGACACACCTATCCTTCAGTCTTTCTAAGTTATCTTGGGCTGGAAAATTGTTTCACCCCATTTCTGTGGTTACTGTCAGGCTAGAAATCATTTTGCCTCAATTTAAAGTTGTTTTGAGAGAAACTGGAGAAAGCTCAGCAACTTCTTGCCTTTTCTCTACTATCTTGGCTCCCCTTCATGTCAACTGTTCTAATCCTTGACATCCTACAATGTCCTCTCAGAATCTTCTCTAGGCTAAATGTCTCTAGTTATTTTGAACCTAATGTGGTGTGTGCAAGTCTCTTAACCATTTTAATTGCCCTTCTCTTTATGTCCTTTAGCTGAACAATGTCCTTCTTAAGCTGTACTTCCCAGAACTCAACACAAGATTTCAGAAGAGATTCTATAAAAGCAAGGTATCATAGAAGGATATTACCTTCTTGTTCCTGAAAACTGCCTCTTTTAATGCAACCCAAGGTCATATTAGTTGTTTTACATATATATACATCATACTACTGATTCATATTGAATGTCCAGTCCACTAAAACCCCTACAACTTTTAGACATATAAGCTGATAACTAACAATTTCTCCCCATGTTTTACACATGAATTTGATTCCTTTTTGACCAAGTATAAGGCTACATTTATCAGAATTGAATTTCATCCTATGGGAGTGAAGCTAGTACTCTAGCAAATTTGATAAGCAGTGAATAAAAATAATTTAATAACAGCTAACATTTATGTAGTACTTCACTATGTCCCAGACACTGTGCTACTTTTTTAACTCATTTAATTCTCACAACAGCCCTGAGAGGTAGGTGCTGTTATTATCTCCATTTTATAGATGAGGAAACTGAGGCAAGCAGAGGTTAAGCATCTTTCCCAGGGTCACACAGCTATTAAATGCATGAGGCTGGATTTTAATTTAGATGCTCCTGATTCTAGGCCTGGCACTCTATCTTCTGTGTCACTGATACAACTGTCCATCTATCTTTAAATTACTAATAAAAAGGTGAAATTACACAATTCAGTTCAGTTGTTTCTTCTATTGTGTCTGAGGTTTCATGAACCATTTGGGATTTTCTTGGCAAAGATATTGGAGTGGTTTGCCATTTCTTTCCCCAGCTCATTTTGCAGATGAGAAGACTGAGGTCAACAGGGTTAAGTGACTTGAAAACCAGTTAGTAAAGTGTCTGAGGCCAGTTTTGAACTCAGGAAGACTCATCTTTATGATATCAGGCCTGGAGCTTCATCTATTATCCCACCTAGATACCCCCCCAAAAGCAAAGTCAGGCACAAATTCCTGGGTCACTCCACTGGAGACCTCCTGTCATAGTGACTTTGAACCATTAATTACATCAGGAGAGGAGAGTGTGAATATTGGCCTGTGTGTATTACTGCTGTGTAAGATACGCTCCCTATATGAAATATAGCAGAAAACAGGGCTGAGAAAAGGTGAAAGTAGCAGGAAGAAAAATTTCATGTGAAGAAGACAAAATTCACCTGGAAGGAAAGTAAGGTAATTTCCCTTTTCTAAGTGAAGAGTGTGTTGTCCTTTTGTTCAATAAAATGCTAAAAAGCACATGTAAAGAAATAGTTTTCAACTATGAGGTGAGCAGTCTGGCTGCCAAAAAGGACTGAAAATGGACTTTATAAATAAAAAAGGCTTAAATGACCTTGTAAAAGATGAAATTTGATGTCCCTTTCATGGGTGAATGGTTTGGAGACAAAAAGGGGGCAGGAAAATAATTTTATTTGCTAAAAAGTTATAAAATGCAATCAGGAAAAAATACAGTTTTCAGAGACACAGAATGTTGATGACTGGGTTGAGGACTTAGTTCCAGCTGCAGAGCACTGTGATCCCTCAGTTCATTTGCATGGAACTCTTTTTTAAGGCTTAAGAAATTAAAACTCACAAAATGATAAATCACAACTCTTTGAAGACAGGAATAATTAAATTTTAACTACTGGTATTACAACAAATAGAAAAAGAGGAAAGGTAATTCAATGAGGAACAGGAAGCTCTGAACTGAGCCACTGAAAATGGTGAAGAACCATTCTGGAGCAGTTAATAATGACCAGGTGAGGAGAACCCAACAGTAGAATAATGGCAAGTCAGAGGGGTGGGAAAGTCAGTTTTGAGGGTGCTATGTGAAGAACCAGGCAGCAAAACAGTCATGTGATAAAAAGGCTTAATATGTTGTTTCCTGATTGGTCAGAGAAAAACTGATTCTTATTGGAAGACAATTGAATGTCCTCTTAGAGAGGACATCTGTAATGTGAGAGAGGTTCAGAAATCTAAGACTTGCTCTTACCTCTGTCTTCTTCCCTGTTAGGGGCCAAGCTCTGGACTGGCCTTGGGAGCTGGCTCCACCCTCAGGGAGCTGGCTCTGCCCTTAGGGAGGAACATGGGCGACGCTCTGGCTGGGGATATAAGGAGCTGTCGGGGAGGGATCGGAGAGAGAGATGTAACCAAGAAAGAGATGTAGAGGACGCCATCAATAAAGTGAAGAGCACTGACATCCTCGGGCGAGTGTGTAGTCATTGTTCCCTCCGTGGAGGAGGGGACAGCCCTGTCGCGCAGCTAGGCCATACTGTCGCAGGGCAGGGACCGGAGACGTCCGAAGACCGGGGAACAGGTGAGCAAGGGAAGACCGGGCTGAGGGAGCCTGGTGGGGTCAGTTGGGGTTAAGAAGCCCAACTAGGCCGCGCCGGGGAATAGCCCCGTGCATAGAGGTCGGGGAATCGCCCCGAACACTTCCCTCTCTGGAAAATCAGAAAAGGGTAAAACAGTTTTTGCAGCTGTCAAATGCATGGTCTGTCTGAGAGCTATCTGAAAATGCAGCACCCTGTGCAGTGAATTACTGATTACGTTCCTTTGTATTTCTCTGAGAACATCAGCCTGATGAATTTTGCAGATCTTTGATTCAAGGGGGACTGCTAGTCAATAAAGTGGTAAGTCATTTCCTTAATATCCCTTTGAAGGTGATTGCAAGTTAAAAGAGCATATCAGTGCTTCATCTGGAGCAGAAGAGCATTTGCCCAGTAGAAGAGTAATGAGAACAAGTAAGAGGACAGTTGGAACAGCTAAAGTTTCCTGAGGTGCAGATGTTGTTAAATAATCTAATGACTTGAAGTCCAGAAATGTAAGTCATTCTGAACACACAAGTTTTCCTCATTTTGCCAAGTTTCTCTTAATTGTATGCCTTCCCTCTCCAAATACTGAGGACTACGTTTAACTGACCGTTCCTACATGCGCACATATCAAATATCTGCAATGTATTGAGTATCCGCAATGTATTGGTTATTATTTTTTCATTATTTTTAAGTAAATGGTCATGTTTTAGATTCAATGATGTCATTATTGTGAGCAACTGGCTTTGTGTAAATGAAGCACACCAGTAGGGACTTAAGAGTTGCAGTGGTGAATAAGTGGAATACAGTCTTCCACAATAGGGTTAATCCTGGAACCCTGAATGAGGTTGAGAGTAACTGTTTTGGTGGTGGTCTTTCTCTGGGAATCCAGACTTGTCAATGTGAGGATAGGGTGAGGAAAGCCAACAGTGAGAATGGGTAGTCTATATACATGTGAAGAGTTAGTCTATGAGCTCCATATTAATAACTATTATACACCTCATGTTATAGCTATACAGTGCCTAGAAGTTAATAGGAACTTCATAAATACTGAATAAAAATTAATAGCTCTGAGTTCTGCTATATTACTTTTTGACAGAACTGTTGATTTTCCTCATGAGTTGTATGTTCTTTGAAAGGGAGCATTGAACTGAGTGCTACAAGTTTATGGGTTTCAGAGCCATGAATTCTATTTTAAGATAATATTGGTTGAGACATCTAAACAGTCTAGATGGTGACTCCCTCTTTGCAACATGGGAATATTTAGCAATAAGGAATAAGTACATAATTGTGCCAATTTAATGTCCTGGTGCCAAAGCAGCACATAGTCCCCGCATGAGAATGGAATAAGAATGGTTGAACCATCCATTAAACCAAGCCCATAAAATAATTGAGGCAATCTCTATCTAGTACTGGAATATTGCCATATTGACTTTATCCATCATCATTTAATCCAGTTAATGAAATCGTAATGTCCCACTTTAGGTAAGTGTAGTTAAGTGATTAATGAATTAAAACAAGTTGCAAATTTAATTCTGTTATAGTTACTCCAAACATGCATTTTGAAAAGCCCTACATTTCACAATGTTGGTGTGTTCTCTGCTTCTATAGATTGATTGTGTTACCAACATAACAACCCCATTTCTTGCTGCTGTAGAACTTATCAGAATGCATATCACATTGGTCAGAGACTGTGAAATACCCCTGAAATGAAATCTAATTCAAGGCCTTAAATGATATCACTCTCATATTTCTTATTTTTCATGCCCACAATAGTGTGATGCTACAGGGAACTTGTTAACTTGGGAGCATTTATCATGATTTTGTTTTGTTGTACAATAGGCTTTTTTAAAATCAATGAATGAAGGAGGTGGAGGAGAAGGGAATCATGATAGATTAATGTTTTGGGACTAAGTGTGAAATTCAACTTGAATATCATGCTTACAATACTTACTGGGCCAGCCTCTCTGGGAAGTGAACCATCCCCAATAATTCAGGTGCATTGCTTCTATACATCATTTGCTGTTACTTCATTTTTATAGAGAAAAGACTCTAGAACCGATTCAATCAATCAAGAAATGATGCTGTTTAGAAGGTAAATCACACCAAGCTAGGAGACTGCAAATTGGACTTCTCTTTCCTGAGTTTGCAAGGAAATGAAATAAGTATTTGTAATAATAATATACAAGATGAGTGGGTGCTTTAATTGATGTCTACCATAGTAAACAATGTGCAAAGTAAGCATAGTGAAAATTTTAAAAGGAATGGAAGAGAGGTCATTTGGTTTGGTTCCAAACGTGTGACATGATCTCTGTATAGCAAAATAAGATCAGAGAGTCTAAATGAGGACAAGGAAGTTACAGACATATTTAGAATGGAGATCTATATCAAGCCCACAGAGCAGAGATTATGTTTCATGCTCCAGTCAACTAGCTACCATAGCTGTCTTGACACATGCTTTGCTCTTGCTCTCCTCAACATCTTCTATAACAGATCTCCGGAAACCTGACTCCTAGACTGTGGGGAGTTAATACAATCATCTTTGGGGCTCTTGGTCTAGAGCTGAGCTGCTTTGGTTAGTTAGCAAGTGATTTACCTTGTCTATTACATCTAAATGGCCCCAAACCAGACCATAATTCACATCCCAACCAGTTAGTCATGTTAATCAGGTTGCTCTTTTTACGCCATGTTGTCGTTGTGGAATTGTTTCATTCGTGTCTGACTCCTCATTTGGGGTCTTTTTGATAAAGATACTGGAGTAGTTTGCCATTTCCTTCTCCAGCTCATTTTACAGATGAGGAAGCTGAAGCAAATGTGGTTAATGATTTACCTATGGTCACATAGCTAGTAAGTGTCTGAGGCCAGATTGGAATCAGATCTCTCTGACTCCAGGTCTATCTACTATACCACCTAGCTACCTTTCTACTTCATACTCTGAGCACGATAACCCTATCAATACAATCACTACTTCTCAAAAGGACATGTAATCTACTGTTTTTTGTAGCACCATTTCTGTGCCTCCCCTGATCAATACTGCAGTCCCAGGCTAGCTCTCCTCTAGATGTGTCATCTTCCCCCATTTGAATATAAGCTCCTTGAGGGTAGTATCTTGGTTTTGTATTAAGTGTCTGACAGATAGTTGAAGTTAAATGAATGTTTCTTCATTCAGTCAAGAAAAATCAGCCTAAGATTAAACATACTAATGTATTTAAGCAGGCTAAAAAAGTAACACTAATAGAATATTTGCATGACACCCTAGAATAATGGAATAGAATACTTGGAACAGCCTTGATTGCCTGAACATGACATTCTAAAAAAATTGAGAATGGTCTTAAGGTAAAGATCTTAGAGAACTAGAAACCAGGGATGTTGCCCATAGCAACTGAGATAGAGGAAGGGACTGAAGGCTATTACCAACATGTCAAGTCTCATATATCAATGGAACATCCACCCAGAGATGAGGTTTGTGGATCCATAAGACCAAGAGTTGTGAGAGGTCAACAACCGTGTCTTAGATTTACACAGATATTTGTAAGATGTAATTGTAAAAAGGCTTTTTTTTCATGGATGGATCGATCCAGCAAAACTTGTGTTAGCAAGGAAGCAAGGTGGATAGAGTGCTGAATGTGGAATAAGGAAGACCTGGGTTGAAATCTGATCTCAGACACTTACTAGCTGCGTGACCCTGGACAAGTCACTTAAGCCTGTTTGTCTCAGTTCCTTGTCTCTAAAATGAGATGGAGAAGGAAAAGGCAGACTACTGCAGTATCTTTGCCAAGGAAACCCCAAATAGGGTCAGGAAGAGATGGCCATAACTGAAAAATGACTGAACAAAATGGATATAATAAAAGCACCTGCCTTGCAGAATTGTTGGGAGGATCAAGTGAGACAAAAAGTGCTTGGCACATAGTAAGCACTATTATATAATATAGATGTTTGTCTCCCTCCCCACTCCTCTACCCACACCTTCAGCAGAACAGGGAAATGCCCAAAGCCCACAGTTTGTCCTTTGGTTTCTTTTACCCCAGGACAAACTGACAAATGATAGACTGGGAGACCAAAATTTTTAAAAAGTAGAGGCAGAAGGGCCAGGTTGCCACTAGTATGTGGATAGAGTTCTTCCACAATGGAAAGATCGCTGGATTTAGATTTGGACCTCTTGAATTCAAATGCTAGCTCTCCCACTTAATACATGGATGACACTTGGAAAGCTGCTACTTTACTTTTCTGAGCCTCAGTTTCCTAATCAGTGAAATGGGTGGTTGGTTTTGGAAACTGATTTGGAGTTAGGAGAACTTCAAATTCAAGGCCAACTTCCCTGTGTGACTGCGACAGTCACTTACACTCTCAGAATCTCAGTTTCCTCACTAGTAAAATGGAAATAATACCTTTATTACATACCTTACAGGGTTATTATAAAACCCAAACATAAAATTTGTTTTAATAAATGTTGAATTGACTATACATGGAATTGAAGATGTATGTGCTCTGTGCTTTCATTTTACAAATGAGGAAATTGAGGCCCAGAGGGATCAATCAATAAGCATTATTAAGCCAATAAGCAATATTATTTATTATATAAGCATTATTAAGTCAATAAGCATTATTAAGAAACTTCTATGTGCCAGGTACATAGAAAGTCAAAAGACAATCCCTTGTCTTGAGGAACTTGAAATCTGATGGATGAGAAAAAAAAAACCCGACAAATATGTATGCAGAAGCTGTAAGATAAATAGGAAGTAATCAGAAAAGGGAGGGCAGTAAAATTTAGAGGGATCATAAGACTGTAGACCTGTGGATATCTCCTCCAATGCCTTCATTGTATAGATGAAGATACCGAGCCTTAGAGTGGTCATTCAGGTTGCAAGAAGGCAAGTCAGAAATTTGAACCAGATTCTGACACAGTGTCTAGTCATCTCCACAAGGTCAGTTGCTTGTTGAAGGTAATATATCCTGTAAATGACGGGCATGTTAAGGACTAGGTTCCACCAGTTTCTAGTATCAAGACCCTTCCCGCTGACACACGATTCCTAAAAATCCCCTGTGAGATGTTTGGTATAAGCTATACTTGACTGCTTTTAATCCATTCTGACTAAAATGATCCATGTGCAAACAGAGCTTGTGATGAGAAGACATGGAAGCTGATTTAGTCTCTGTCAAAAAAAAACCCTCAAGAGTGACCAAGTGGAGACAATTACTCTTGTCAGATCTTCCACTTGTGTTTTCCAACTGGGTCTATTTAGAGACTCATTTCCTGAGCATGTGTTAAAGTAGGTAAGGAAGTGGGTGAGTCTACTTACCACCTTCTTAGGTGAGAATGAAACAGGAGGGCCCTGGAGGAAGTGGAAACCCATTCAAATGTTGTCTTTTCCCCCTGTTTTCCTGGCAGTTAACACTCTTAGGTTTACAGAAGTTAATTGGAGAGCTAAGAGAAGGTATAACTGCATTAAAGTCCACTTGGCTCACAGAGAGGTGTCAGACACATGGCCTGCAGGGATCCTTATGTACACAATTTCTATTGGAGTATGACCCCCCTGCCTTCCAGAACCATTGATGTGAAAAAGGTTAAAAGTGTTCGAAGTTGTCACTGGGGTGTTTGATTGCATGAGTGTTCACTGGTATCATGAACTTCCCACATGGAAACTCTTTTCACCTCTGTTGTTGAGGCATTCCAGTCGTGTCTCACTCTTCATGACCGGGATGTGAATTTTCTTGGCAAAGATACTGGAGTGGTTTGGCATTTCTTTCTCCAGCTCATTTTACAGATGAGGAAACTGAGGCAAATAGGGTTAAGTAACAGAGATAGTGAGTGTCTGAGGCTGGATTTGAACTCAGAAAAATGAATCTTCCTAATTCCAGGGCTGGCAATCTGGCATTCACCACCTAGTTGCCATCTTTTCACTTCTATCTTTCTACAATTCATCTATAGTAGCTGTCAGGGTGCCACTGAGAAGCTAAGTGGTTTGACTTTGGCCATCCAGTTATAGAAGTAAGAGAACTGAGAGAGACAGGACAAACCAATTTTCCTAACTTCAAGGCTTCTCTCTATTTAATAATCACCTTGCCTCATCTGAAAACATACTAAAAATTGTCAAATAATTATACCTGTGACCTCACTAGTGTGAGTACTTCTGATAGCAATGGAGATTTTAACTAATGTATTCCCACCTACCCTGTGTGATGCAAATCTCTCTGCAGATCACCCTTTTCTCTCTATGGTTTTGCAGCGTTATGCTCTGCTTGGCCTTCTTCTAGCTGCCAGATGGCTCCTTCTCAGTCTTTTTTGATGGATGTTCATCTAGGTCATGATCACTAACTGTGGATGTCTGTTTAGCTTCTGTTCTGGACCTTCTCCTTCTGTATCATCCTCCTTAGTGATCTCATCAGTTCCTATTGGATCAATTATACTTTCTATACCGATGATTTCTCTCTCTCTCTCCTCTCTCTTTCTCTCCCACCTTCCCTCTCTTCCTTTCTTTCCCTCCTTTGTCTCTCTCTTCTCTCTTTTCCTCTCTCTGTCTCTCCTCCCTCTCTTTCTGTCTCTCTTTCGCCTATCTCTGTCTCCCTCTTCTCTCTCTCCTCTCCTCTCCCTTCCTCTCTCTCTCTCCTCTCCTTTCTTCTGTCTTTTCTCCCTCTCTTCTCCTCTTAACTGGATATCCTATGGACATCTTAAACTCAACATTTCCAAAACAATGGCATTATTTTCCCCCTTCAACCTCCCTCTCTTCTTAATACTGTACTAAGTTCTATGACTTTGCAGCTCAGTCATTATTTACTTAAATGACTGACATTTAGTAGACACTTCCCTTTCTTCACCATTATTCCATTCAGTCATTCATCTCACAAAGTGCTTTGATTGTAGCTCCCTTATGCATAAAACCTCCATCAGTTTGCAACTGAGGTATACATTCTATCCCTCTACTAGACTGGTCCATTCTGAGGGCAGGGACTATCTTAGTATCTATTAATAATATTCTGCAGGCCTGAATACATTCTTAGGGAAATGATTTTGATGACACACTATGTACCCCTTTCCTTTACCAAGAACTCAAAATCATTGTAGGGTTGTGTTAGCTGCTGTTTTTGACTGGTCTAACCAATCTGTTACTGGGAACAATTTTATCTTGTGGGCATTGTTTGCTTAGTTATCCCTAACCACAGTGGAGGGATACAAAACATACACGTTTCAGATAGCATCCAATTTTCATAAATGTGTCCTTGCCCAGTTTATTATGTTCCTTTCCTCTTTCAGTGGGAACAGATTCAAGTTCTTGCTATGTATTTCTGGCAGACATGGGTATTTTGTTTCCACCTCAGCAACTTCATAAACACAAATCAAAATCAAATATCTAGCTACTTTATAGGAAGAAGCTATATATTGCGGGGGAAAAGAAAGGCAAATTGCTTGTAATTACCAACATTCTTTACCTCATATTATTAGGTGACTTCATAATAATACAAATTTAGGCAAAAGAATATTGTAGGGGGACATGGTATAACATGAGTGAATAATGCTACTTAGCCAGTCTGAATTTAAAATATGTTCTTTTGAATTTAGGGAGTTGAAAAACTATAATGGGATTAGTCTGCGTTAAATGGGGGTTGCTTGGATTACTCATTGAGCAGAGATATGGAGACAGGAGACAGCTATTATAGTGGGGAAAACCCGAGCTCTGGATTCAGAGAACACAGGTTCCAAGCTGTTCTCTGATATTTACTATTTGTGTGACCTTGACCAAGTCATTTGATCTGTTTAGACCTAGTTTCTTCATTGGTAAAAAAGGTTGGACATAATGATTTCTGAGGTCCCTTCTGGTTTGAGATGTCCGATTCTTTCGTTTCATGATACCAAGTCATCACAGGGAGTCTAGAGATTAAATGATTTGGGATGCGGAAATGAGAGGCAGTTTGAGAACAGGAAGACCTTAGCAGCACTAGGAAGTGGGATGTTAACAGGATAAACCACTTTCCAGGAATCTAGAGAGCAGCCTCAATTCAACAAATGCTTATTATTTCTAAGCACAACATTAAAATAAAAGGAAGAACAATGTCCTGCCCTCCGGGAGTTTAACATTCTGAGAGGGCGCAACATTTAGATAGATAAGTTTGTAATTTGAGCAGAAGGTAGCATATACTTGGAACCTAGAGGATAAGGAAAGATTTACCATTTGAATTGACTTATGCCCTAAACCTTGTAGATTACTAAGAGGTGGAGGGAGGAAATAGTGTATTCCAGGGATAGAGGCATAGGAGGCACTTATGCAAAAGTCAAGGAGGCAGGTAATTAAGACAGGAGATTAGAAGGTCATCACCAGAGGAGTAAGTAAGACCAGTTGGACTGAAAAGTCAAGCTTATGAAGCAGAGGATTTGGAATACACCTGAAAAGAAGAGCAGGAACCAGACTGCAGAAGGGCTTGAAATCTCTAACATAAATTTCTATTTTATTCCAAAGGCAATAGAACTACAAGTTTCTTGACTAAGCTAGTGACCTGGTCAACCTTTCTTTTAGGAAGATTGTTTTGGCAGCCATATAGACAATGAATTCAGTTGGAATGGGGCTGAAGTAAACATTTTAGCTAGGAGGCTGCTACAATAATATGGAGGAAATGCATAACCCTAACCCTTGTGAACGAAGGGATGGGATAATTTGAGATGTTAGTTATCCAGGTAGAACTGGTAAAATTTAGTATAGTATTTGTTTGGAAGGGAGATGTTTAAGGAGAGACAGGACAGGAGGAGGATTCCAACGTGATAGATTTAGACCTCAAACAGAGGTTTTTAATGTGGAGTTGATGATTAAAAAAAACACATTCTGATGGCTGTATTGCAATAATTTATTTCTTTTGTACTCCTATATATTTTTTCATTATACACTTAAAAATGCCATTCTGAGAAAGGGTACATAAGTTTCACCAGGATGCCAAAGGGATTCTTCACACACTCAAAGCTTCAAAGCCATTGACCTAAAAGGGCCTGTAGCTCAATTTCCTCATGTTACAGCAGAGGACCTGAAGACCCAGAGAAATCATTCTTTTCCTCTCTGCAACTGTCAACACCACCCTTTTCTCCTTGGAGCTCACTCTTCTGTCTGGGTTTTTTGTGACACTGCTCTCTCCTGGTTTTCCTCCTACATGGCTGAACTTCCTTAAATCTTTGTTGGGTTTTCATCTATATCACTCCTATTAACCATGGGTGTCTTACAGGACTCTGTCTTGATTCACTTCTCTTCTCCCTCTGTAGTATTTCTCTTGGTAGTCTGATCAGCTCCAATGGGTTCATTTTTATCTTATTTGATGATCATTCATTATTCTTAGATTTATTTTTTCAGTTGTAGTTTATATCCTGACCTCGGTCTCATATCTCCAGCTGCCTACTGCCATCTCAAATTGGATATCCCATAGACATCTGAAACTCAATATGTAGAAAACTAAACTCATAATCTTCTCTTTCCCCAAACCATCCTTTTTTCCTAACTTCCCTATCATGGTCAAATGTCAAGATATTAGGAGACACCCTGCTCTCCAGAGCTAAAGCCTAGCAAGCAAGATGTGCCCTGAGCTTTGGCATAAAAACAAGCCTTTGCACTCACCCTCTGAATGATCTCACACTCTGGCAAAATCACCTAAGTACTGCAGTGCTTTGAGCAGCACCAGGTGTTCTCTGAGCTCAGACTAGCATCTGCTATATCCACGTTCTGGTCATGAAGCCCTGCAATGAATCAAACTTGTCTCACTGTTGCTACCATTCATTGTCAGCTCAGTGGGTAGCCACTGGTATAAGTACTGAGATCTCCACACACTACCTGGGGTCCCCCCACTCTTGGGGAGCCTGATTTTCCTCTTTGGTTGCAAGCCATTTCCGTCACTTTGAAATTAAACTTCTATTTGATTCCTGACTCTCCTTTCTCAAGGTGGCTCTGGCCACCCACAGGCTAGAGTCCAGTTCTGTCCAGTTGACACAAAGATATCACCATCTTCCCTCCCTCCCAGTGTCATAACATACATATAGTTCTTAATACCTTAGTCTCTTTCATCCACTCTGCCGAGTCAGTTGCTAAAGCCTGTTGATTTTACCTTCCTAATATCTCACATATATGCTTCTTTCTCTCCTCTGACAACGTAATCACCCTCGTCATTTCATGCTTAGATTATTGCAATAGCTTTTCATGTGGTCTGCCTCCATCCTACACAAAGGTGCCAAAGGGATTTTCCTAAAGTTCAAGTATGACCATATCACACTACTCTCCCCAACCCCTTCCCCCAATTCAACTTTTGTAACTCCCTGCCACCTGTAGGATCAATTATAAAATCCCTTGCTTAATATGGAAAGCCCTTTAGAAGCAGTCTGCCCTACCTTTCCAGGCTTCTTATACTCTGTACTCCACCCTTCCACATTCTCTGATTCAGTGACACCTGGCCTACTTGTTCCAAGTATAAAACACTCCATTTCTTGGCTCTAGGCATTTTGATGCCTGTTCCCCATGCCTGAGATGTTCTCCTTCCTCATCTTTACCTCCTGGCTTCCCTGGCATTCTTCAAGTCCCATCTAAAATCCCACCATCTACGGACAGTCTTTCCCCACTCCCCTTAATTCTAATGCCTTCCCTCTGTTGATAATTTATCCTGTATATGTCTTGTTTGTATATAGTTCTTTGCTTGTTGTCTCCCCACCTTAGACCCAGTGCTTAGCACAGTGACTGGTACATAGTAGGTGTTAAGTGTTTATGGACAGATTCACTATGAGCTCCTTGAGAACAGAGAGTGTCTTTTTCCCTTTTTTTTTTTGGTGTCCCCAGCACTTCAGACAGAGCTTGGCACGCAGCTGGCACTTAATTATTTGTTCACTGACCCATTGACTCACAGTAGCAAAATGGCAAAGGGATATTTTCATACAGGTATTCTCCAAATTGACCCTACTCTGGTTGGAAGCACTAGGGCATCGTCTCCTAAACAAACCAAAAACCATCATTGTCCACAACTGGAGAAACAGTCTCTTTCCTCAAAGGAACAGGGTAATGCAAAGTTATTGAACTCTACTTAATACAATACATGAAAGAGAAGATAATTGATTATATCCGTAACCTGGAGATTTGGGAGTCAAGTCTCCTTAAAACTACCCTCAACTACCTTCTTCCATAGACTGGAGCAGCACAGAAACCAATTCCAGCTGTGGGGAACCTAAGACCTTAAGGCCACATGTGGCCTTCTAGGTCCTTAAGTGCAGCCCATTGACTGAATCCACAGTTTACAGAAAAAATCCTCGGTCCTTAAGTGCAACCTTTTGACTGAATCTATATTTTACAGAACAGGTTTGTTTTGTAAGAGGGAACTGTATTGTCCACAGACAAAAAAAAAATTACATAGTAATGTTTTAGTGGTGAGAATCAGGAAAGATTTTTTTTTAGGATTTGGTACCTGAGATTGATATGGAAGGGAGTTAAGAGATTCTGAGAGATGGAGTTGAGGAAGGAGAGTACTGGAGGTATGGCAAATAGGTGGGACAAAGGCTTTGAGACCAGAGCTGAGGAATCCAGTAGGGTGAGACATCTAATACTGCAAAACCTGGCTCCTTTTGTAAAAAGAAATGATGTGAAAGACTCACTTATACAAAGATTTCCCCCCTACCAGTCAGGAGCCCTAAATTTTTGGCACAGTGCCTTGCAAATACAGACATTCAACAAATGGTGGATAATTGATTGATTAGAGTCATTCCAGGGATTTTCAAAGCATTTTCAGTTTCTGTTTATTTACCATTTAGCAGCAAAGGCCCATGAAAGGATATAAATTTTCACCTTGGAAGCTGGAGAGGATGAGGTGTGGGTGGAGGAAAGAGGAAGGCAATAAAATTAGTTATTTATTCAAGGGAAAAGAAAAGAATGAGGGGAGGGAAAGGAGGAGGTGTAAGAGAACCTGGAAAGAGAGAGAATTCCTGAACCAAAATAAAATAAAATGAAATAAAAGGGTCCCTAAGACAGACTTCCTGATTTCACAGTTTTGCCAGGATCATCCTTGCTATAAAATACTCAGAATGAAGCAATTTGGTTCTTAGGAGGTTGCTAAAATTAGAGATGTGCTGCATTTGATATAATTTAGAGAGAAGGCCAATCAGTAAAGATGAGATTTTTTTAAGGGGGCCCTAGCCGAGGCTCCATTTTGCTGTTACGTCTTTTTCTCCTACTTACAGGCAATTTTGATGCAGAATTTTATATTCAAATGTTGTAAGGAAAGGGAGAGGGGAGCTTTCTTTTCTCTCGTTTCAGTCACTAATATATGAACTCCTTCCAGGCAGAGAAAGCATCTTCTGTGAAGCATAGCTTAACAAGGGATACATGGAAATGAAGGATAATGGGATGACACACCATGACCATTGCTTTCTGGGAAGTGAGGTGGGCTTTCTTTTGAATTCTGCGACTAAGTATTTAGAAAGCTTTGAATGAGGAGCAGAGTTGGATTCAGCAGCCAAGCAGTGACTCACTCCACTTAGTCTGAGCACCTGGACATCTCACTTCAGATAGCATTATGACAAAGCATTATTTCTACTGGCTGGCCTGGCTGATTGTAATCCCTGACAAAATGTGTCCAAGTATTCATGCTTAGCTCATGACTAACTGGGTATCCTAGAACAAGGGAATCATTCCTGGCCCCCTTTCTAGGAGCATCCTGGGGCCAGAGATTTTAGTAATGGGCACTTCTGAAAGGTTTTTTATCCCAAACCCTAAGCACACTCCTACCTCTCCCCCTCCCTAGTCCTTCTTCCAAAGAGGATGGTTTCTAGAAGCAAACTATTGGATTCACGCTTCATATGCTTCAACATATATACCCAGGCTCAATATTTATTGGCTAGAAACCTTTGAGAAGCAGATATCTGTTTTTTATTGAGGCTATACTGATGCTCTCCATCAGGGACTCAGGTTGATACTTTTGTAATGATAAGCTAGGTCATCTTTTGTCTCAATTCTTATTTAGCCATTAATCATTGAATAGATATTGCCTCAGGCAAACTGAGACCTAGGAAAGACCTTATTTTAGAAAGGCCAAGGATACTCATTACATCCTGGGCCATCATCAATCACCTTGCCCCTGGACTCCAATAACTCTGGAGAAGAGGGTGGGAAGCTAAGCCTCACTTAAATCCAATGCACATGCAAGTCAAAACATCCCCCTCATGATGTCATTGGGCCATGCTGAAACTAGGAATAGGTCTGTATCATCTAAGTGACATAAGTATAAGGAAGGAATGTTATTAGATGAATAGATACTAGATCTGATTTTTCCAATTGGAAAACCAGTTTTTTGGGGGATAGGGTGGGGACTGGGTCTTAGGGAAACAACTGACTATATACATATAGATATGTGTATATCTATATGTATATAGATATACATACTACATATGTGTATATGTATATGTGTATATATATATATTCATTGAATAAGCATTCATTATTAAGGGCTTAGATTTAGAGCTAGAAAGGAGGTTATGGTATGGAATTGTAATATTTTACAGATGAAGAAATTGAAGACTACAGAGTTGTGACTTGCTCAAGGATCCACATTCATACGGGAAATCAAGGATCCACAGGGAGCAAATTGAACAACAGTAATCGACAATAAGGTCATAGGGACTAGACATGGAATTTCATTGATATGAGGAGTTCCCAGATGAAGAAACTCCTTCTATCCATATAGTTTGTCACCTCTTTGAAATTTACAGTCTTTAAGAATTGCCTGCCACTAAGAAATTCAATGACTCACCCAGAATTCTCTAACCTGTATGTGCCAGGTATAGACTGTGAACTCAGGTCCTCCTAGCTTTGAGACCAACTTTCTAGCCACAATGCCATAGCATTTAGGCCTTTAATGTTTTCAGACTTCTCTATATATATTTTCTCATTTGATCCTCATAATAATTTAAATAAGCGCTTGATAAGTTATTTATATCTTTATTTTAAATATACTTTTATTTCTTTTTTAATTTCCTTTTTAAATAAAAAAAAAATCTATTTTCCCCCACCATCCAATGGGGGATAAAGAAAAGCAAAATCCTTGAAACTGTTATGAGTAATAAAGCAAAACAAATTCTCATATTGGTGATAACCAAAAACCAATGTCACTATGTACCCTAACTCCATCTAGCTTCATCCTAACTCTTCTGGAGTTTTATGATGAATCCTCAGGGATTGTGTTTATATTCATTGGGGTTCTTAAGTCTTTCCAAATGAATAAAAATTTGCTAAGAAATAAGCAAAAGAACACTCACCGATACATGAAAATGTCTGAAAATATATCTCATATTCCACACCTGTGATTCTTCCATCTGCACAAAGGAATTAGGACCAAGGGTGTCTTTTCATTGCTTCTAGGGGACTATGCTTGTTCTTGGTCATTTTGCAACATTTACTTTCAATTGCTTCATGAGTGTTCTTTCTATTTCCATTGTTGTAATCTTTGTGTGTATCGTTTTCTTGGCTTTGCTCATTTCACTCTGTATCAGTTCATTTAAGTCTTTTCATGCTATTCTTGAGCCATCATATCTGTTATTTGTGGTAGCACATTAATATTCCATTCCATTCCTGTACCCCAATCAATTTAGCCACTTGCCAGTAGATGGACGTTTACTTGTTTTTGTTTTTTTCTCTTGGCTCTTTGCTACCACAAAAGTCCTATAATAAATATTTGTTCCATTTAGGGACCTTCTTTGCATGAATGACCTCCATTAGATAAATATTTTGTAATGGTATCTCTAGGTCAATATGGACTTTTTAGTTACTTTATTTGCATAATTTCAAGTTGCTTCTCAAAATGGCTGCACTAAATCATGGTTGGGCCATTTTTTTTTACTCCATTTTCTTAAAGTCTTTATTTCTTAAAGGAGCACACTGTAATTGTATTTATACAAATATTTCATGGGCTTTGGTAGTTTGATCCCCAGATAGTCTCCATATTTTGTGTGTGATTTCTCTTTCTGTTATTGGCTTGGGAATTTTATTATTATAATTTGGAAATGCTATTGGTTTAGAAGTTTATTCTGTAGCCTTCAAGAACTTAAGGTCATTTCCAGACCATGATGAATTACTGAGTGTGCCTCTCTCTTCTGCAGGCAATTCCAAAAGCTATTCAACTCATATCTTTGTTATACTTCCTTCCCCTAGGAGATAGTGGATTTATTCTTCTGGCCTTTAAGCATAGGCTGGATGCCGATTTGTTGGTTATGTTATAGAAGAGATTCTTGGCATTTGGGTGGCCTCAGTGGTTCTTTCTCTATTTGAAATTTTATAATTTTGTATATTTTGCAAAGCTGTCTAAAAAAAATGAAGTTTTATCAATATCTTCTGTGCTTATATCTTGATGCTTTTCAAAGTGCCTTATCCTTGTAATGCACAAAACAGTCAAGAAACAACTGTTACTATCCCAACTAGGTGGCACAATGAATACAGTTTCAAGCCTAGAGTCAAGAAGACTCATCTTCCTGAGTTCAATCCAACCTTAGACACTTACTAGTTGTGTGACCCTGGACAAGTTACTTAACCTTATTTGCCTCAGATTCCTCATCTGTCAAATGATCTGGAGAAGGAAATGGCAAAACACTCCTGGATCTTTGCCAAGAAAATCCCAAATAGGATCTTGGGATATGACTGAAAAATAACTGAGTGATTAACATCCCATATTTTTGAGAAGTAGCATTGTTCTCTAAACCTATGCACTGCTGACCTGTACTGGTATCTGTACAGGTCCCTATTGCTGGTGATGACTGAAGAATACCCAAGATGATTTATCTTATGCCATCAATAAAGCATCCACTTATAGTTCTGTGCTATTGGGACTCTGACCTTTTTTTCTTCCTTCTTTTCCCTTCTCCCCAATAACTTATTTCATGTTATTCTCCAATAGCATGTATTATATTCCCAGGATATACAACTTATAATGAGTATTTGCAATTCTTTGCAATTGGAAAGTCAATAGGGATGTATTAAATATTTACTGCATACCAGCCACCTTCCTAAGCACTAGACCTACCAAGATAGATAAAAACAATTCCTTCTTTCAAGAAATGCATAATTCAATAAATTCAACCGTCCCTTTACATGAAGTTTAACTTCATGGCCTAACTCTCCTAGAAGGAGAGTTTCCAAAGCCCTAAGTTCAAATATTCCCTCTGACACTTTCCATTTGTGTGACCTTGGGCAGGACATTTAATCTCTTTGGAATTTAATCTTCTTGGAACTAATTTCCTCATCTCTCTTTCATCTCTAGATCTACAATTCTTATGACCCCATGATTGCTCTACCATATGCCTCCCTTTTCCACCCAAAGACAACTTTCTCTTTAGCCAACAACCTCATTGATATTGCTTAAAATAGTTTCCTTCCAGGGAAAGGAAATGCATCAAAGTTGAAAGTCATTCACCTTGAAAAGTTTTCTTCTACCCTTAAGCAAAAACAGGAACTTGTTTTTACAGAATGATAAGTAATTTAGGACTAATTAGAGATGCTTTCTACAATTAGAGTGGAAATCAAAGAGTTGTACTCTGTAGTAATTGGGTGAAACCATGAAGCACTGAGCATATAAAACTCCTTGTAATGATCCTCTTTCTTTGGTGCAAAAGGGCATCATTGCTTCTCCAGAAAGCATTTCCTAAAAGAAAGGTGGATTTCACCTCCAAAGCAAAAATCTTAGATTAAAAAAATGCTTTCTCCAAGTTTGCATTCAAAACAATCAAAAACCTGTGCTCATTTCATTCCTGTATATAAAATTTCCAGAGTAGCATTCTTTTGAGTTACAAATGCAGTATTCATGGTGGGCACTTATAATTGCAGATTTTGTACTACATTATAAACTCAATGCATGAGGGGAATCGCAAGAGAATGGAAAACAGAAGCTTTAAACCAAATGGATATTAGATGTTAATAGAAATTCCCACTCAAATTATGTTTCATTCAATTGTTGAAACTAGAACTGCATTACTCAGAGGCCCACAGAACATTTTTGGAAAGGTTGGTAGGAGAAAAAAAAAGCCCCCAAACAAAAAGAATCATATGCCCAATAGAAGCAGATGTGGAAGAGGGAAGGAAGATTTAGAGCACATATCTGGCAACTCAAGGAACACAGAAAAAGTAAGATCTTTGTTCAACAGACTATATTATTCTTAATCTCAGAGCTCTGGAAGCACATACATGACCAAGTTAATATTCTGTTTCTTCCCTGAAACACTTGTAAGCCTTGAAGACAGACCAAGGGGTATATATGTACTTTTATAAGCCCCTTTTGAGAGCTGTTAAAGTAAACTGAACTGTTATCACAGAACCTGTGGATTTTGGAGGTGAATTAAGATGAGGGTGCTGGTGATGTGTGTTAGTATTGTTTTTGGCCTGCTAAGCTTTGTTTATATACTTTAAAAGTACATATATACCCCTTGGTCTGTCTTCAAGGCTTACAAGTGTGTCAGGGAAGAAACAGAATATTAGCTTTGTCACGTACATGCTTCCAGAGCTCTGAGATTAAAACTCTGAGCTTTAGTTCTCTTTTCTTTTTTTTTTAAGCTGTTGGGATCTTTCCATATGGGTGTCCAGATCACTAAAGAATCCATTATCCACAAAGCTGTGCTATATTATATAGAAGCTGTGTCTAATCACAATAGTTTAATAATCCCATTTAAACAGGGCTTTTAGGTTTGGTAAGTAATTCATATATGTTATCTCATTTGGTCCTCACAGTAACTTTATGAGTTATACTATTATCTCTATTATACTGATAACAAAACTGAGACTCAGAGAGTTTTAAGTTCCTTGCTCAGGATCACATAACTAACAAGTATTGGAAGTAGAAATAATAAAAACACAGGTCTGTCTTGACTCAAAATTCAGCCCTCTATCCATTATACTATTTGAGAATCAGAGAATCAGTTTCTTTCCAATGAAATGAAAGACTCAATTGCCTCTAAAACTGGAATCAGAATCTCAGATTTGGAACAGATCTTTGAATTAATCCAGTTCAAAAATCTGTGTTATATATAAATCTCTTATTTACCCAAATCTGGCAGGTGATTATCTAACCTTTCCTTGAAAAGTTCCCATGATGAGGAACACATTATATCAGAAAGCATTCCATTTCTTTTGAAATCTGTGATTTCTTTCATTAAGAGAGTTCCTAGTAAAGGATCTCTATGAGATTGATGGAGATATGTACTCATTCTTCAATCTATAGTTTCAGGGAGTTGCCTGCAGCACCCACAAAAGTGAGTGAATTCTTGCTTGGAAACATATTCCCACTCCATGTTGGGTCACTTAAATCCAGATCTTCTGGCCCTGAGACTGACTTTCTCCACAAAAACAGTCTCATTGATATGGTTTACTTTTTTTCTTTCTTTATATCAAAATGAATTTTGCTTTCTAAAACTTACACTCTCAGGTCTTTCTTCTGCCTTTTGTGTAATTATACAAGGTAAGTCTACTAGTCACTTTTCTACATGATAACTTCAAAATATTTGAAGATGGCTGCCCTGCCTCCTTTGGTCATCTAAGTTTTTTTAGTGTAAAGTGGGAATTCTTATACTTTTTGTGTCAAGGATCTCCTTGCCAGTCTACTGACGTCTAGTGGCCCATTCTTATGATAATATTTTTGAGTGTATAAAATAAACTACGTAGGATTACAAAAGAAACCAAAGGTTAAGGAAAGTGAATATGTTATGTTATTTTTTTCCTCAGTCAAATTAATAGACCTCCTACAATTTATCCACAAAGACTTTGAGAATTAGTGTGTCCTAGGTTGAGTTCCTGGCCTAACAACTGCAGGTCGATTAACTATTTCCTATGTGACAGTGTTTCTAATCTCATTTTCTTGCTGTATTCCTCTGGATAAAGCTCCTTTACCTTGTTTCCCCTCCCTGAAAAATATGGTGACTAGAAATAGTGTGGTTTGACCAAAGCAGGGTACAGGATAAAAGTCTCACATCTTTTGCTCTAAATACTATATTTCATTAATACATTGTAAGAGGGAAATGGGAATAGAAGCTTAGTTACCTTCCTTACAGCTTACAATATATTCAGCTTGCAACTCACAGGGTTACCATGAGAGAAGAGAGAAGGGGACAGATGTGAAATATAGAAGGGAGATAGGATCAGTTGAGTTTAGTGATTGATTGGATTATTCCATCTTTTCTAGCTCAGAGTATTCTTCTTGATAAAAAATACAAAGTATAATAGGAAATTGTTATCTCTTCATCATCTGTTAACAGCAGTAAGATGTGGTAGAAATAACAAGTGACTCAAAGATTGATGACCTGGGATCTAACAAGAAAAAGAATGCGTAAAACTTAGGTCTAAGAACTGGAGTCTGCATTGTGCAAATGCAATTGTTCCATTGTTTTTAAACTAAAACCTTCCTTGATAGGGAACTTCTCTTTGGTAGAACATTCTCCATTAATTGACTTTTGACTCTTCTTGACTTTTTTGTAACATAGATCCCTTTAAAAGTCTGATGAAGTCTATGAACGCCATTACCCCTGTAATAGAAAGCAAAGTAGGATCTTTGTGGTTTTGCTGGACTGAGTGTTAACCAGTCAGATAAATGCATGTGGCCTCTAGTCAGTCAGAAACATACATGTGGGTTCCAGTCAATCAGATATTTAGTAGAACTGTATATTAAGAGAGAACTGGTGTTAAGAAAACAGACTGGAAGAGAGTCAGCATTGGGAAAATGAGAACTGAGAGTTGAGAAGAGACCTCTGAGCCTGGAGGAGAACTCTGAGGGCTAAGAGACCTCTGATGGCAGAGACTTACTGAAGGAACCTTCAAACTTTGAAAGGGAATAGGATTGTATGGCAGAAACATGCCCATGAGAAGGAAGCTTAGCCCCTTTTGAGAGCTCTTAAAGTAAACTGACCTGTTATCACAGAGCCTGTGGACTTTGGAGGTGAATTAAGATGAGGGTGCTGGTGATGTGTGTTAGTATTGTTTTTGGCCTGCTGAGCTTTGTTTTCCCAGAGGCAGAAGCTGCGGAGTGGCACAGTCCCATGAGCAGAGGCATGGAGCAGGAGCAGACAGCTGCCTGCCTGTGAATGCAGCTAAGAGTCAGCAATGGTCAGCCCATGAGGAAGAGCCATGGGACTTGAAAGTCAACCTAGAGTTCAGATGAAAGACACTTGCTATCAATTAAGGAGATTGTTCTTACTGTGACCCATGGGTGGATAGCGTGGTAGTTTGAAAAAGGATTTTACTTGGATATTTGGAATTGAGTAAGGATGTTGCTATTGTTATGATGTGTGTGAGTGTGTGTGTGTATACATATATATATATATATACATACATATATACACACACATATGTATGTATGTATGTATACATACACAAATATATATATATATATATATGATATGTTTTACTTAAGGATGTTGCTATGAATGTTATGCTTTACTTTATTGTACAACATTTAGTTTATTGATGAATAGAGAGTTCATTATACTATGCGATTAGACCCTTGAAATTATTCACAGCAATAATTCTCAGGTGTGCTGCCATGATTGATGTTACCCCTCCTAGCCCCCTTTTTGTGATTTTTAAAAGAAATCTAATCTTCTCAATAACCTCCCCTCCAATATTGAGGAATAAAAAGAAAAAGGGAAAGAAAAATAAAGCTTCTATAAATACTTTGTACCCAGTATATTTTCACTTTGCATCAATCCTTGTATGTCTTCCTAGGTTTTTCTGATAGCATCCTGCTCATCATTTCTTATAGTACAATAGCATTCCATCATAATTACGTACTACAACTTATTCACTCATTCTCCAATTGATGTCAATCTCCTCAATTTCGAATTCTTTATCACCAGAAAAAAATATGCTATAAATATTTTTGTACATATAGGTCCTTTTCCTTTTTGTTTTTTAAGCTCTTTTGGGATAAGGATCTAACAGGAGTATTGCTATGTCAAAGAGTATGCAATGGTTGTATAGCCATTTAGGCATATTTCTCAAGGGCTCTAGAAAATGGTCAGGGAGGAGCCAAGATGGCAGAGTAGAAACATACACATATGCTAGTTCCTAACCCATAAACCATAAAATACCTGTAAAGAGGAGCTCCCAATGAATTCTGGAGCAGCAGAAGCCACACAACAATGGAGTGGAGGAGATTTCTGTTCCAGAGAGCTCTGAAAAACTGACAGCAAAGGTCCATCACACACCAAACCTGGAGCAGAGCCCAGCCCTGCCCTGGCCATGTGGCCCTGAGAAGAGCAGATTGGAGCAGGCTTCAGGGATGGAATCTCCAGCAGCCATGAAGGTCCCTCTGCCCACAGATACTGAAGGTCAGTGGGAGACATTTTATGGCTGGCAGAGAAGGGAGCGGGGTGTTTCCATAACTCAGGCCCCCTCGGGAGGCAGCAGTAGGGGAAGCAGTGGACAGGAGCTCCCAAAGCAGAGAGGAGCTCGGATACATTGTTGAAGATCTCTGCATAAACCCTGTGAAGGAAGTGAGCCCAGTGTGGCAGCCCTGCCCCAGACCTGAGCACTTGAATTTAATCTCACACTGAATAGCAGCCCTATCCCCTCTGAAAGCCCTAAGGCTGGGAAGCAGCATTTGAATTTCAGATCCCAAGCGCTAGCTGGACAGATATGGAGGTGACGTGGGTGTGGAAAGAAATCTCAGAAGTCAAGTGACTGGCTGGGAAAAAGCCCAGAAAAGGGAAAAAAAATAAGACCATAGAAGGTTACTTTCTTGGTGAACAGATATTTCCTCCTTTCCTTTCTGATGAGGAAGAACAATTCTTACCATCAGGGAAAGACATAGAAGTCAAGGCCTCTGTATCTCAATCATCTGAAATAAATATTCAATGGGCTCAGGCCATAGAAGAGCTCAAAAAGGATTTTTGAAAATCAAGTGAGAGAGGTGGAGGAAAAACTGGAAAGAGAAATGAGAGAGATGCAAGAAAAGCATGAAAAACAGGTCAACACCTTGCTAAAGGAGACCCAAAAAAATGCTGAAGAAAATAACACCGTGAAAAATAGGCTAACTCAATTGGAAAAAGAGGTTCAAAAAGCCAATGAGGAGAAGAATGCTTTCAAAAGAAGAATAAGCAAAATGGAAAAGGAGGTTCAAAAGCTCACTGAAGAAAATAGTTCTCTCAAAATTAGAATGGAACAGATGGAGTCTAATGACTTTCTGAGAAACCAAGAAATCACAAAACAAAACCAAAAGAATGAAAAAATGGAAGAGAATGTGAAGTGCCTCATTGGAAAAACAACTGACCTGGAAAATAGATCCAGGAGAAACAATTTAAAAATTATGGGACTACCTGAAAGCAATGATCAAAAAAAGAGTCTAGACATCATCTTCCATTTTATCAAGGAAATTATCAAGGAAAACTGCCCTGATATTCTAGAACCAGAGGGCAAAATAAGTATTGAAGGAATCCACAGATCACCACCTGAAAGAGATCCAAAAAGAGAAACTCCTAGGAACATTGTGGCCAAATTCCAGAGTTCCCAGGTCAAGGGGAAAATACTGCAAGCATCTAGAAAGAAACAATTCAAATATTGTGGAAATACAATCAGGATAACACAAGATCTAGCAGCTTCTACACTAAGGGATTGAAGGGCATGAAATATGATATTCCAGAAGTCAAAGGAACTAGGACTCAAACCAAGAATCACCTACCCAGCAAAACTGAGTATAATACTTCAGGGGAAAATATGGATTTTCAATGAAATAGAGGACTTTCAAGCATTCTTGATGAAAAGACCAGAGATGAAAAGGAAATTTGACTTTCAAACACAAGAATGAGAAGAAGCATGAAAAAGTAAACAGCAAAGAGAAGTCATAAGGGACTTACCAAAGGTGAACTGTTTACATTCCTACATGGAAAGACAATATTTGTAACTCTTGAAATTTTTCAGTATTTGGGTAGTTGGTGGGATTACACATACACACACACACACACATGCACACACACAGAGACAGACATACACACATGCATGCACACACAGAGACAGAGAGCACAGAGTGAATTGAATAGGATGGAATCACATCTTAAAAAAAATTAAGGTAAACTGTGAGAGAGAAATATATTGGGAGGAGAGAGGGTGAAATTGAATGGGGCAAATTATCTCTCATAGAAGAGGCAGGCAGAAGACTTTTTAGTGGAGGGAAAAAGAGGAGAGCTGAGAAACAAACAAGAAGTTTATCCTCATCACATTCGACTAAAGGAAGGAATAAAATGCACACTCATTTTGGTATGAAAACCTATCTTACAATACAGGAAGTGGGGGAGAAAGAGATAAGCAGGGTGGGGGGGATGATAGAAGGGAGGGCAATGGGAGGAGGGAGCAATTTGAAATCAACACTCTTGGGGAGGGACAGGATCAAAAGAGAGAATAGAAGCAGTGGGGGGCAGGATAGGACGGAGGGATATATAGTTAGTCTTACACAACACAACTATTATGGAAGTCATTTGCAAAACTACACACATATGGCCTATGTTGAATTGCCTGCCTTTCCAAAGAGAATGGGTAGGGAGGAAGGGATAGGGAGAATTTGGAGCTCAAAGTTTTAGGAACAACTGTCAAGTATCATTCTTGCTACTAGGAAATAAGAAATACAGGTAATGGAGAATAGAAAGTTATCTGCCCCTACAGGACAAAAGAGAAGAGGGGGACAAGGGAAGGGAGAGATGATAGAAGAGAGGGCAGATTGGTGATAGAATTAGAATTAGAATTAGAATTCTCGGTGTATTGGGGTGGGGGGAGGGGACAAATGGGGAGAAAATTTGGAACCCAAAATTTTGTGAAAATGAATGTAAAAAAATTAAATTAATTAATAATATAATTAATAATAAAATTAAATTAATAAATTAATAAAAGAAAATAAAAGAAAACGGTTTAGTCAGCTAGCAGCTCTGACAACAATACATTAAAGTCTCATTTTTCCCACATCCCTTTCAACATTTATCATTAACTTTTTGGTCCTATTATTTAATCTAATAGATATGAGTTAGTACTTCAGAATTGTCTTAATTTCTATTTCTCCCATTAATAGTGAGTTGGAATATTTTTTCATATGGCTATAGATAGCTTTAATTACTTCACCTGAAAACTGATTATACCTTTTAATCATTTATCAAGGAGGGAATGGCTCTTATTTTATAAACTTGACACAGTTCTCTGTATGTTAGAGAAATGAGGTCTTTATTGGACAAAGTTGCTTCAAATATTTTTTTACAGTTACTATTCCTACCTGTATTTCCCTCCACCTTATTCACCCTACACCCATTTTTTATTCTCTCTATGCTTTCATCCTGTCCCTCCTCAAAAATGTTTTTGCTTCTGATTGTCCCCCGCAATCTGCCCTCCCTTCTATCATGTCCCCATCTGCTTTCCCTTCTATTTTCCTATAGTGTAAGATAGATAGATGTTTATACCCTATTGCCTGTGTATCTTATTTCCTCAATATAGATTAAAACAATTTTTAACTTTCATTTTTAAAACTTTGAGATCCAAATTCTCTCCCTTCCTCCCTCTCCACTCACCTTTATGGAGAAGGCAAGCAATCCAATATAGTTTATACATGTGTAGTCATGCAAAACACTTCCATAATAGTCAAGTTCTAAAACACTAACTATATTTCCTTCCATCTAATCCTGCCCCATTTATTCTATTCTCTCCTTTCACCCTGTCCCTCCTTAAACATGTTTGCTTCTGATTATCCCCTCCAAACAATGTGCCCCACCTTCTAACACCCTCCCTTCTCTTATCCCCTTACTTTCCTGTAGAGTAAGATAGATTTCCATACCCAATTGAGTGTGTATGTTATTAAGTCAATTCTGAGAGTACTGTTCACTCATTCCCTCTCATCTCCCCCTTCTTCCCTTCCTTTGTAAATGCTTTCTTGAATCTTTTATGTGAGATAATTTACCTCATTCTACCTCTCCCTTTCTCCTTCCCCCAGTACTATTTTTTAGATATCATTCCTCCATACTCAACTCACCCTGTGCCCTTTGTGTATATGTATTTCCTCTATGTACCCTCATAATGACAAAGGTCTTTTGAGTTACAAATACCATCTTTCCATGTAGGAATGTAAACAATTCAACTTTAATAAGACCCTTATTATTTTTTCTTTCTTGTTTACTTGTTCATGTTTCTCTTGAGTCTTGTATCTGAAAGTCAATTTTTCTATTTAGCTCTGTTCTTTTAGTTAAGAATTCATTAAATTCCTCTTTGCTATTAAATGCCATTTTTTTGCCCTCATTGATTACACTCAATCTTGCTGCTTAGGTAATCCTTGGTTTTATAGGATTTCAAAAGAAACAAATTAGATTGAATGTAATTATCTGTCATTATAAATTCATGGAGCTCAGTTTAAGAATTCCTGTCTTATAGTCTGGAGCATATAAAGATTAAATAATTTACCTAAGATCACAAATAACAAGCATATACGTAAACCCAAATTTAAATCCAGGTCTTTCAGATTCTATGGGTCAGCCTGCAAATCTCACTTTTCTCTGTACTGACTATATAAGAGAGAGTCTGATGACTTCCTTAGAGCTTTTAGCAGCAGCTGCTACATTCCTCCCAGTTTAGCTTTCCTGCCTTCTTTATTGTGACCATAGCTTTACCTCTTTTTATTGTCAAGATCCTCCAAAACCCTTTAGATTTTTAAACTCTGGAGTTTAAGTCATTCTTAACTATCCCTCTACCCCCAGAGGATTTGGTCACAGATCACCAAAAGTCCTTTTGATTCTTAAATATCTAGAACTATCAGGAAAATCTGGGTTGAATGCATACATCTCTTCTGAAAAGCCCTTCCTCTGTCTTTTCCATCTCTTAAGTATCAGGTCCTCAGTAGGGCCTTATTCTAGCACTTTAACCAGTAAGATCTCACTGAAGCTTTCTGCCTGGTAATCCCAATTCTTTTCATTTTCTTCAAGTTTCAACAGCAATAACAACAATGCAGCATTCTCCTGCTCTATCATCTGAACAAGTCTGATGCAATACCTGGCATCATTTTGTCTTGTATATAAGACATTGGGATTGTTAACTTTGTTTCTTGGGTGACTACATTCTTATATTAGCCAGGTTTATCCTTTCTTTTTCTGGCTCACTCACCACCCCAGCTCTTCTCAGGAATGACTTCAATTACATTGAATTGCATTTCTTTATTGAAATTGCTCTTCTCTACAAAGTTTTTTGGTTTGTTCATTTCTTTGTTTTTTTTACTCATCGCTGGCAGCCTTTACTAAACATTGCTTTGGATTTTGTTTTCTAAACAATTTAAAGTGGTTTAAGTAAAGCAACTAGCTCTTAAACTACCATAGAGCATTTGTGTCCCTGCAGTTGGCTAGAAATCAACAAATACTTTGAGGGGGGGATTGGAAACATATACTGCCACTGGAACAAGACTTAGAGCTCAGGGCAGCAGAATGGTGCTTCATTGTCCTTTCCAGTAGAGTAGATGGCTTTCCTATTTATGTGGCTTGTTCGTATGGACACGACCATTTTTCAGAAGGCAGGTTTTAGGAGAAGAAAAGAAAACAAATCAATAGAAGGAGCAATTGAGTGATCAGCTTTTTATCAAACAAAGGGAAAAACCCTGAAAAGGTCCTGCCATTTGTTAGAAGCAGAGCATCATCCATTAGACGGGCTCAGGCAGCACTGATAAACAGGAAACATTGGCTTCTTTCTAAAGGGAGGAATATTATCCTTCTCTGCTGCACAACCCATTGCTTAACTTCACATTAGTCTTCTGCTGGGGCCTTTCTTTGCCACAGAGGAAATGAACTTCCTCAGAGTTATGGAGAAGTATTGCAGTCTCAAAGAAGGACTTTAGAACACTACTGCCAGTTAGGGGCTATCTAAATGTCCTGCCTTTGGGGCTGTATGATATTCAATACTGTTTGCAAAGCCCATGTGATACTCAGTGACCAAAGATATAACTAGGGTGGAGTGACGTGTTGCCAAACAAATCTGAGAGGGTACATTGTGAGACATCATGGGGCTTGAAGACTTCTGTTCTCATGCTTGGTGCCATGGACCTGCTGCACTACACTCCTAGTAGGACTCTGTTTTCTCATCCAAATCTAGACCAATCCAAGTACTGTTTTTTTTTTTCACTACATCACTTTAGGAAGCACTCCTCTCTATAAGCTAATTAAGTCTGGCTAGTGAATTGATATCAATTCATAATCAATAGAAGAGAATATTCTCTTATTATGTGATCTCTTTCTGTGTGGGGGCTCATAAAATATATAGCAAAACAAATCCCTAGGACAGTGAGGGAAGCAGTAGCAGTCCTAGGAGCACTCAGCCTGTCAGAGTAAGTGGAGATTAGGAGAGTAACTCCAGAGAATATGTTACACTGTAGTTATAGCTCAATGCCATGACTATTCCAGGATAAGAGTCATTGTAGCTTTCTGTTATGCTCCTAGTCCTTCCACTTGGCAGCACAATTGGCAGGGATCTAAAAGTTTCACTCATTTCAGGTTAGGACATTGTAGCAATATTTCAAGATGATTAAAAAGCTTGGAACACTTCTAATATTCTATCATTTAATATGGAGCAATCACCTTTGCAAGTAGTGAACCTTTCTTCATTTTTTGTATGCAGCTAGGTAGTACAGTGAAAAAAGTGGTAGACATGAAGTCAGAAAGACCTGAGTTCAAATCCAACCTCAGAGACTTATTAGTTGTGTGATTCTGGGCAAATTATTTAACCTTTGTCTGCTTCAATTTACTCAACTGTAAAATGGCAATAATATGAGTACCTACCACCCAAGATCGTTTAAACGAGACAAACCAGAAACATTTTTCATACCATTCAGTCTACTTCAAAAAGCAGAATAATTTTGAAGATCAATAATGAACAGTTTAAAATATTAATAGTTTATATTTATATAATACTTGTTATGTGCTAGGCATTGTACAAAGCACTTTATAATTACTCTCTTATTTGAAACAGATTTAAATACAGATTCAATGCCTGTCTATCTTTTGGGATCTGAATCACAAAAAGAGCTAAATAGTTTCCTGGGACTCTGACCTAAAGCAACAGATATATGACTTTTCTTTTGAGAAAGAGACCACATAATAACTGTGATTCAACATATGATCAATATGTGGCAACAGTGAACATGTCACAGAAGTAGAGTGAACATCTTAGAGGAAGCAAAAGCTGTTGATGGAGGACCATTATTGAAGACTATATGGAAGACGATCAAGGCTGCCATATGCTTTGACTCAATGTATCATCTCTTCCAACAAAGTTTCTAGGCATTTTTAGGTTATAGTTTTGAGTGTATACTGACCTGACCTAAAGTATTCTTTGAACTTGGGGTAACTTTCAAAGATTAGGCATGACTGCTGTAGGGGGCTCAGAGTAAAACAGAAATAATAGTTCTTACTGTTTGCAAATCATACACAGTCCTAATGTACAACAAGAAGGTATCATGTAGATAAGATGGTAGCTGAATAAAGTCATAGAAGATTTACAGCTGAAGGAACTGAAGCTTAGAGAGGTGAAATAATTTATCAAAGGTCATAGAGCTAAAATAATGACAGAACACTATCTAGAACTCAGATCTCTGATACCTTCCCCTAGTCTAGAATCCTTTCCATTATACTGTCCTGTCAACTTTTACTTCTCACTTGATCTGGTCACATCATGGAGACAGAACTTGGTCAAAGCACTTCTAGAACCCACCAAGGTGAAAGCAGCTCTGCTTATTCCTAATGCTATCACCAGAGGCTCTTGTTGAGTTTACTACACACTTGGAAAGTCTTGTTTTGCAAAAGTTGAAATGTCATTGGTTATGATGTGCGTGCAAAATAGGACCATATCCTATTTATCAATCGTGAAAATTGATGGTGTTATTTTCAAGGTTCTTCCAGGAATGGAGGAAGAGTTTTTGTAACAAGAGTGACAAATCTTAAATTATTTAACAAGTTTTCACTTTGATTCTGGGGGTGCCAAAGCTTTCTGATCATGTCCAGTGAGGGAGGATGCCTTAGATGTGATTTCTCACAGGTTCACATGATGATGAATTTATTATAGTTTGGGTCCTCACGCAGGCATGCATGCACGTACACCTCCCCCCCAACACACACACAGAGCTGAAAATTGGTAAACCAAAATGAGAATTAGTATAATTTATGGTTCTGTTTTCACAACTGGGGCATAAACAGAATTGATCAAAAAGGGATTCATTAGTCTTACTCAGAACATTGTTCTTATTTTAAATTAAAGTGGAAAATATATTAGTGACTGAAAATCATCTAAAGTCTATTTAATTCTCAATTTCATCTCAAGAGACATGATAACTTTTCAGGTTGAAATTGATTGCATATTAGCTACTCAGGCATGGCCATTTAATCTTTTAGGCTTTCTATTATCACTGTTGGGCCCTTGAAATAAATAACTTTGATTATGGCATTAAAAAGCAACAAAACAAAGCATCTTAACTTGGGAATATTTTGCCTTCTTAAAATGGGTTAGAATTTTATTCACTCCAGAGGACCTGGATTCCATACTGGGTTTGGCCACCTACTACCTATATGACACCTTGGGCAAGTAACTTGATTTCTCTTCTCCTCAGGTTTTGTTTTGTTTTTTTCTCCTGTAAAAGATGAAGGGGCTGTTGGACTAGATGGCTTCTGAGGTTCCTTTTGGCTCTAGATCAACTACTCTTTATGCTGACTGCCATATTAAATGCTGAAATATGACACAAACCATACCTCACAAGAAACTCAACCATCTATTGAATAGATAAGATCTCATGAAAATCACAAAAGTAATAAATGAAAGTGGGAGGAGCCCAGTAGACTGGATAGGAGACTGATTTTGGAGGTAGTAGAGACCTGGGTTCTAGTTCTATACACTGACTGGGTGACCAAAGGCAGACCAATAACTTTCAGTGTCCTTAGACTAGTCTGGAAAGGCAAACAATTGCTAATCTTTACTGATGGAAAGAGAAGCTCCCCTACAATGATGAAATTGTAGTTACAGACCAAAATGAATGAATCGACAAATTGTGTTATTCGCTATTGATAAAATAAGGCTACTAATTTTTAGAAAAAGACAAACAACAGGACCTTCAATATTGGCAATTATTGTTTGATTTTCTTAGTGTTCATGGGACCTTTAGGACTAATTACTTTTCCTTTTTCCAGTCAAAAAACACACTTTAAAGGATGGTTACTATGTGCCAGGCTTTGTGAATAGAAGTAAAAAAAGCATGATTTCCGCTTTCAAGGAGTTCATATTCAGACGGAGAAGGCAAGATGCAAATAACTATATATATATATATATATATATATATATATAGTTTTATATGCATATATACACACACATATTTTATATATATATATATACACACACACACACATACATATCAATAGCTATATCCATATCTATATATGTCTATCTTAGTGGGTGGCAAGAACAAGCCAGGAATAGTACGTGCATGAGGGAGAGGAATATTAATATAGTCTACATGAAAAGAGGCAGCTAGGTGGTAAAGTGTATAGAGTACCAGGCCTTAAGTCAGGAACACTAATATTCCTGAATTCAAACCTGGCCACAGACACTTCCTAGCTCTGTGATCTTGGGCAAGTCACTTGGTCTGTTGCCTTAGTTCCTCTTCTATACAATGAGCTGGAGAAGAAAATGGTAAACCATTCCTGTAATGTTGCCAAGAATCTCCTAAATGGGGAGACTTGGACATGACTGAAACTGAACATATAAGAAAAAGTTTATTATTATTTTTGAAGTGAACATTTCACCCCCTCCTCCAAATCCCATCTCTAAATTATAAACAATGATCCTAGGAGCCAAGATGGCAGAGTAGAAAGACTCGCATATGCTAGCTCCAAACCCACATACCATAAATTACCTATAAAAAGAACTCCCAATGGGTTCTGGAGCAGGGGAAGCCATGCAGCAATGGAATGCAGGAGATTTCTGTTCCAGAGAGCCCTGAAAAACAGTCACCAAAGGTCCACCACCCACCGGACCCAGAGCAGAGCCCAGCCCTGCCTTGGCCACGTGAACCCAAGAGGAGCAGATCCGAGCAGGCTTCAGGGATGGAATCTCCAGTGGCCACACAGGTCCCTCAACCCATAGGCGCTACAGGTCAGTGAGAGACCCTATCTGGTCGGCCAAGAGGGGAGTGGGGTGTCTCCATAACTCAGGCACCCTTGGGAGGAAATGGTGGGGGAAGCAGCGTCCAGGAGCTCCCTGAGCAGACAGGAGCTCAGGTCCATTACTGAAGGTCTCTGTATAAACCCCCTGAGGGAACTGAGCCTGGGAGGTGGCCCTGCCCCCACCTGAGCAGCAGCACTTAATCTCTCACACTGAATAGCAGCCCCTCCCCCCACTGAAAGCCCTGAGGCTGGGAAGTAGCATTTGAATCTCAGACCCCAAGCATTAGTGAGGTGGGAATGGACAGGAATCTCAGAAGTCAAGTAACTGGCTGGGAAAATGCCCAGAAAAGGGAAAAAAATAGATAAGACCATAGAAGGTTACTTTCTTGGTGAACAGATATTTCCTCCTTTCGTTTCTGATGAGGAAGAACAATGCTTACCATCAGGGAAAGACATAAAAGTCAAGGCCTCTGTATCCCAAACATCTGAAATAGATATCCAATGGACTCAGGCCATGGAAGAGCTCAAAAAGGATTTTGAAAATCAAGTGAGAGAGGTGGAAGAAAAACTGGGAAGAGAAATGAGAGAGATGCGAGAAAAGCATGAAAAATGGGTCAATACCCTGCTAAAGGAGACCCAAAAAAATGCTGAAGAAAGTAACACCTTGAAAAATAGGCTCACTCAATTGACAAAAGAGGTTCAAAAAGCTGATGAGGAGAAGAATGCTTTCAAAAGCAGAATTAGCCAAATGGAAAAAGAGGTTCAAAAGCTCACTGAAGAAAATAGTTCTCTCAAAATTAGAACAGAAGAAATGGAGGCTAATGACTTTCTGAGAAACCAAGAAATCACCAAACAAAACCAAAAGAATGAAAAAATGGAAGAGAATGTGAAATATCTCATTGGAAAAACAACTGACCTGGAAAATAGATCCAGGAGAAACAATTTAAAAATTATGGGACTACCTGAAAGCCATGATCAAAAAAACAGCCTAGACATCATCTTTCAGGAAATTATCAAGGAAAACTGCCTTGAGATTCTAGAACCAGAGGGCAAAATAAGTATTGAAGGAATCCATCGATCACCACCTGAAAGAGATCCAAAAAGAGAAACTCCTAGGAACATTGCGGCCAAATTCCAGAATTCCCAGGTCAAGGAGAAAATATTGCAAGCAGCCAGAAAGAAAGAATTCCAGCATTGTGGAAATACAATCAGGATAACACAAGATCTAGCAGCTTCTACATTAAGGGATCGAAGGGTGTGGAATAGGATATTCCAGAAGTCAAAGGAACTAGGACTCAAACCAAGAATCACCTGCCCAGCAAAACTGAGTATAATACTTCAGGGGAAAATATGGTCTTTCAATGAAACAGAGGACTTTCAAGTATTCTTGATGAAAAGACCAGAGCTGAAAAGAAAATTTGACTTTCAAACACAAGAATGAGAAGAAGCATGAAAAAGTAAACAGCAAAGAGAAGTCATAAGGGACTTACCAAAGGTGAACTGTTTACATTCCTACATGCAAAGACAATATTTGTAACTCTTAAAACTTTTCAGTATTTGGGTAGTTGGTAGGACTACACACAGACATACACACACACACACACACAGACATACACACATGCATGCACACACAGAGACAGAGAGCACAGAGTGAATTGAATAGGATGGAATCACATTTTAAAAAAAATTAAGGTAAACTGTGAGAGAGAAATATATTGGGAGGAGAGGGTAAAATTGAATGGAGTAAATTATCTCTCATAGAAGAGGCAGGCAGGAGACTTTTTAGTGTTGGGAAAAAGAGGAGAGCTGAGAGAAAAACATGAAGTTTACTCTCATCACATTCGACTAAAGGAAGGAATAAAATGCACACTCATTTTGGCATGAAAATCTATCTTACAGTACAGGAAAGTGGGGGAGAAGGAGATAAGCAGGGTGGGAGGGATGATGGAAGGGAGGGCAATGGGAGGAGGGAGCAATTTGAAGTCAACACTCTTGGGGAGGGACAGGATCAAAAGAGAGAATAGAAGCAATGAGGAGGAGGATAAGATGGAGGGAAATAGAGTTAGTCTTACACAACACGACTTTTATGGAAGTCATTTGCAAAACTACACAGATATGGCCCATATTGCATTGCCTGCCTTCCCAAAGGGAATGGATGGGGAGGGAGGGATGGGGAGAAATTGGAACTCAGAGTTTTAGGAATAACTGTTTAGTATTGTTGTTGCTACTAGGAAATAAGAAATACAGGTAATGGGGAATAGAAAGTTATCTGCCCTTACAGGACAAAAGAGAAGATGGGGTCAAGCGAAGGGAAGGATGATAGAAGAGAGGGTAGACTGGTGATAGGGGAAATTAGAATGCTCAGTGTATTGGGGTTGGGGAGGGGACAAAAGGGGAGAGAATTTGGAACCCAAAATTTGGAAAATGAATGTAAAAAGTTTAATAAATAAATTTATATAAAAAACAAAACAAAACAAAACAATGATCCTTCCATGTACTTGGTTGTGTTTCCTTAATGGCTGCTATTTACTGTAATATTGTTTTGCTAATTCCAATATTCTAGGATTATAGGACAATATTATGAACCTCAGAGGACATTAAATACAATTTAATCATTTTTACAACTGAAGGAATTGAGGTTCAGATAGGGTGCCTTGCCCAAGATCGCATATCAAGTAAATATCTGAGGTAGTATTTTGACCCATATATTTCTGGCTTCAAATCAGCCTTCTATCCATTACATTTCATTTTGACTAAAATGGAGAAGGATTTCCCTTAGGTCTTTCCTTGTCATCATATACCATTGGAAAGGTAAATATTTTTTTTTCCTATCATTTCTAAACCAAATGATGAAAAGGAGGAATCATTCCCTTCCCCCTCCTGCCCTTGTTTTATAGGGTAGAATTTAGTTCATATATCATACATCTGATTTTTTCCTTTCCTAAATTCACTGGCAATTGAGTTTTGAAAACTTTCTGTGTAAATTTCTCAGTGAAAGATACATCCTGATGTACTCTGAAACAGAATTTAGGACATCAGATTCTCAGTGAAGGTAGTGTAGAGACTTAAGGTGTTCTTGGGCTGCTGGTCAAAATTTTGCTAATTTAGTTTCTTCACCTATAAAAAAATCAAACAATCAAAACCATTTAATTGATTGACCTATATAATTATCACAAGCACCTCTCTCCTCCCCTTAAAAAATTATGAGGGTTAAGTTAAGAAATGAGGTTGAACCAAATAGTTGTTGGTGAAATTGTGAATTGATCTAGCCATTCTGGAGAACAATTTGGAACTATGCCCAAATATCCCAAATGTACATAAAAATGTACATACCCTTTCATCCAGTAATACCACTACTAAGTCTGTATCCCAAAGATATCATAAAAAAGGGAAAAAGGACCTCAATGTACAAAATATTTGTAGCAGCTCTTTTTATTTTGTGGCACTGAAGAATTTGGAATTTGATAGGATAATTCTTTGGGGATTGGCTGAACAAGTTGTGGTATTTGAATGTAATGAAATACTATTAAGCTCTAAGAAATGATGAGTAGGTAGATTTGAGAAAAACCTGAAAAGACTTACATGAACTGATGCTGAGTGAAGTAAGCAAAAACAGGAGAACGTTGTACACAGTAACAGCCACATTGTGCAACGATCAACTATGATAGACTTAGGTCTTCTCAGCAATACAATGACACAAGACAATTCCAAAGACTTGAGATTGAAAATACTATCCATATCAACAGAAAGAGTTATGGAGTCTGAATGCAGATCAAAGCATACTATTTTCACATTTTTTCTATGTGTTTTTTACTTTTTGTTCTGATTCTTCTTTCACAATACGACTAATATGGAAATATGATCAATATGATTGTACATGTATAACCTATATTATTTGCATCTTGGGGAGGGGGAAGAGAGGGAGAAAAATTTGGAACTCCAAATCCTATAAAAGTAAATTTTGGAAGCTATCTTTACATGTAATTGGAAAAAAATATTATTAAATGAGGAAAAAAGCAATGGGGTTGAAAGACTCTGTCTGAAACCATAGAAAACTGACCTCAGACTAAGAATGACGAAGGTTCTGTATCAGTAAGCACCCCAACACATACAAGGAAGTTCTACTTCTTTAAAAAGAAAGGGAACTTTTGAGGGATTAACAATCACTTCAATCAACCACAGGTATCAGAGGAAACCAAAATCAAAATTTCAAAGAAATCAATAATCAACCAACAGCACTTTCAAACTACCTGACCATTAACATGCATATATCTTTACCAGAGAGGGAAGCACCAACATTTGGGTTTTCAAAGCCAGATGGCTGCTTAGTGGCTTCCAAGAGTCTCATCTGGCACATAAACCTTCCAAAAACTAAGCTCCAAAGTAAAACCTCACCCTAAGAGTATTTATACACTTTTCAGAGCCAGAGAGCATGACTATCTGACCCAGTGCCTTGATAGAAACAATAAAATGTACTTGGGACCCTCCTACAAAACAACTCCCCTAATCAAGCTTCTCTCTATGGGCAGGCCCATCAATGGGGGTGGGGGGAAGATCTTCTTTAATTACATTCAAACAGAGGCATTATACTTCTTGATTATACTAAAGCAAAAACAACAAAAAATCCTAGTTTGCTTGGGTTCCCAGGTTCATGATCCAACTCAGCACATACTAACTATATGATACTGGGCAAGCCATTTAACATCTCAGTCTCCCCCCAGTTTCCCCCTGGAAAGGATATAAGATACAGAGTAGGACCTTACATCACTGGTAGAATTTACTCTCCAGAAGCTCCATATGCCCATGATACCAAAGACCTAATCTAAAAAGAAAGTAAAGGAGATTTAACCATTCTAGAAATATAAAGGTCTTTGGGCATATTACATACCCTTTGATGATTTATCCTGTTTGTGTCCTTTTCATTCTGTTTGAAATGGTTCATTTGATGTAAAATCATGATCAACAACTTGGAAACAAAGTAGGTAGGTCATAGGAGATTACAAAGAGGGGTGGGCTGGCTTTACTTGGCAGAAAGATTGTATTGACCATGAATCATAAGACAAGCATATGAATATTGGCCATCTCAGGTGAAATTGTGACTGTGGCAGTGACTGAGACTTGTCTGGTTCATTCTATTCCAGCAGTCATCCATATTGTTCCCTTGGGGTTTTCTGGACAAAAATGATCCAACTATTGGATTGATCTGGTACTTTGTCATTGGTTTTGCTGATAGCACATACATAGGGGCTATATTTAAGGAACCAGTAAGTGTTGTGGTACAGACCCTCTTGTTCTTGGAGCCAGATCTTTCCAGCATGAATATGTGGTCAGTTTCAAGAGATAACAGAGAAACTTCTAGGAAGAGTACAACTACTTAAGCTATATATCAAGAGACCAAAAATGTTGGCAGACAGTTAAGGAAAGCTGAAAAGAAATTCATTTTATTTTTCACTACAAATATGGATAAATTTTTTGAAAGTTTTATTGATATTTTTCATTTTTATGTCACAATCCTTTCTGATGTATGTACTCTCACCCCAGTGAATGATGTTCCTTATAACATAGTAAAAATAATCAAGCAAAACCAGACAACAAAACACTACGATGGTGTTTATGGGACATTCCTCATCTGTAGTTATTCCAGTCTCCAAGTGGAGAGAAATATACTTCATCATCTCCATTCTGGAGACAAGATTGGTGATTAAAATTAATCAGTATGACAGCCTTTCAAGGTTTATTTTCCTTTACATTTCTGTAGTTAATGTGTTTATGTTTTCCTGGTTCTTGCTATATTTTATATATTTTTTTTCTGAATTCATTATGTGTTTCATTGTGATATGGTAGATAGAGTGCTAGATAGAGCACTGACTAGGAATGAGGAAGATCTGAGTTCAAATTTGACCTTAGACACTCCTTACTAGTTGTATGATCTTGAGCAAGTCACTTAACCTCTGTTTACCTATTTCCTCATCTACAAAATGGAAATAAAAATAATAGCATCTACCTCCTAGGGTTGTTGTAAGGATAAATTGAGTTAATATTTATTAAAGTATTTAGTACAGTGACTGGCACGTACTGGGTTCTATGAAAATGGCAGCTATCCTCATCCTCATCATTATTTTATGTTGCAGTAATATTCTATTGCATTGACATTCCATAATTTGTTCGCCCATTTCTCAATCAGTGAGCACCCTCTGTTTCTAGTTCTGTTTTGTGTTTTTTTTAAGCAAAAAAAAGAGATGCTATGAATATTTTAGTATATATAGAAGACAGTTTCACAGATTCACTGTTAGTGAATTAGGATGCATATAAATTCAAGATAAAATGTATCTCACAAAACAAAGAATGGTTCCAAGAAAAAAATAATTACAAAAGATTGTGATGCTAAAGGATGATTTCAATGTTTAGCATAGTGCTTTGAATATAGCAAGTGTCTAATTAATATTTGTTGAATTGAATTTCTTGAGTTATTCTTATGTCAGAGACATGGTGAAGATATGCATACTACAGGCCCAGCATCTTTTAAAAATTATTATTAAATTGACATGCACATGACTCTGACAAGGCTGAGGAATATAAATTCATTCAAAATGTGATATAGCAACAACAAAATCTACAGTCAGCATATATATATATAATACTGTCATGTTCAAGTATTGCAAACTGACCCAGGGCATGAAATCTTGAAATGAACTGTCAGACTTTGCCCGCATGGTCAGCCAGATTTGAGTCTATCTCTCAACTCAGGTATCCTAAATATAGGGATTGACCATAATTCTCCAGAATTGTTTGACTGTTGGAGTCCAGGAAAATGGAACTATGAAAGTCCATAATCAGATAATAGGAATTATTTTCTTTTTTTTTAATGAAGTAGATACTGTTACTATTTCCTTCCTTCACCTGTTAAGGCAAATCTTTTAGTACCAACTTCTTCTTGTCTTTATAGCATGTTCCTGACCCCCCAACTCATACCTGTATCTCCTTTGTTCATATCTTTGCTTCTCAGCAAATTTCACTGAGAATTAGAGATGAGGTTGTCATTGGAAGAGCTGTGTGTGTTTTTTTAAAGTATGATGAATCTTGTGCCTTCCCTACATAAGCCTATAGAGTTTTAAGATAAGCAGCTATTTTTTTTTAATTCAGCTCATCTGTTACATTATGGGGTTGGACGAGAAAATCTCTAAATTACAGTGCCCTTCAGCTGTAGGATTCTATGAGTCCCAGACCAGTTTTCTTCATAGAGTCCACTCAGGACAACTTCACTGCGACCACTCCTATGATTACCTCTGCTCCCAGCTCTAGAATACTTGCCCTCTAGAAGCTCAGAGGTTTCTTTGTGTATCCTCAATTTTTCATCCTATCACACCATCTGATCATCTTACCCTCTACCCCAAACCAAACCAAACTAAAACTGTTCTGCCTTCTACTACTATTTCTATTTATAAATTGAAAACTAATTGAATAAAAGATTTTTGAATAAGGCATTAGTGAGTTTTAGAGACAGAAGAAACATCTCTTCCAGGAATTCTTAATCTTCTTTTCTGTTCTGGACTCCTTTGGCAGTATGGCTTGTAGAGTTCTGTCCAATTTTCAGATTCTGTAATTTGTAATTCTGTAGCACTGGTCCTGCTGATCTCATTGAAACTTTTTCAGTCTGAAAGGAGCAATGAGGCTAACAGAGGCCATGAGCAATTATCATGTTGAAGTTAAGCTTACTAAGCCCAACAGAGAGCAATTGGACCCAAACCCCTGAGAATTGAGAATTCATAGCTGAGGGTGATTCCGAGAGCAGGGAGGGAGTTGGTTACCTCATTGAATGTCATCTTCTCCAAATGCAACACACATTTAGGTAGCTTATATAGATAGCATCATATTTAGCACACAGTAGGTACTCATTAATTATTTTTTGCTGACTGGAGAAAATTTTTAAAAAATAAGACTGTTCTTGCTCTCATGAACATCAAAAGCTAGTAAGGAACTATGTGGTAGAATCATAGATTTAGAAGATGACCTCAAGGTCATCTAATTAAGACAATGACACTCAGAGGCAGCAAGTGATTTGCCCAAGCTCCTACAGGTATTTAACAATTGAGGTACATTTTGAATCCAATTCTGGATACCTCATCGCCACTATTCTTTCCACTGTGTAATAGTGCCATCAGATGAATAGCACCTGATATTTCCAACTGGCCTCCCATTCACCATGAGTGAAAGAATAAGTTTTTATTATGTGCCTACTCAATGAAGAACACTCTGCTAAATGATGGAGATACAAATAGAAAACATAATCCTTGCTCTAAATTTACATAGTAATGGAGAATGTTTTTATTACAAGTAGGATGAAAATGTCCCATGGTCCTTAAGGTACAATTGCAAAACAGATGATAATGTATCTTCGTTAATTAAATTTCCTCTAGTAGAAACATATCAGTTTCTGATAACAAATCATTTGATAGTACCAAGGAGTTCAGTGGTGAGAACTTTCTTCTCTATGATTTCAAGGCTCTTGAGTTTGCCTGCACAACAGGTAATAGATAAGCCTGAAGCTTCATAAATCAGACAAGATCCAATGTGTTCAAGATGGTATAGCCATGGATATTTTTGCTTGGATGTCCTTAAGCATCTCAAACTAAACAAGTCCAAAATGCATTCTCATGAAAATCCTAGGTCAACTCTTGCCTCAGATGCTTATTAGCTGTGGGACCCCAAAGCACATAATTCAACTTCTTTTTGCCCCAATTTCCTTATCTAAAAATGGGGATAATAACACACACCTCTCAGGGTTGTTGGTGAGAACAAATGAGAGAATTGCTGTGATGTCTTTAGAAACTTTGAAGTGCAATAGAAATGCTAGCATTTGCTGTTGTGGAGAGACTTGAGCAACTGCTTATGGTGAGAGTTTTCTCTTGTTCATTAAAGAATAAGATTGGGGGCTCTACATTAACAAAGAACAGAGGCTACAATTTGATCAGAAAATATCCACACAACCCTGGATTGCCCTAGAACTCAGGAGTACGATAACAAATGTGTTAATGAATCAATTAGGAGACAGAGAGGTGACATACAAGTAAATGGAGGTACCCTTAACTCTGATATCCCTGTTACATTAGTAGTGAAATTACTAAGTATACAATCTGTACTTATTTATAGGTGTTATGTTATAATCAGTTAGTACAACAAAAACTCCTTGAGATCAGCGATTGTTTCATTTTTGTCTTTATGTCTCCAGCACCTAGCACAATGTACCTAGTAGGTGCTTAATTACACTGGTCAAATCAAATTGAGTTAAGCAAGTTCAAGAATGGAGTAAACTAAGTCTTATCTAGTGAGACTGTTTCCAGGATGCTGGAGAAAGCAAGAAAGGTGCAGAAGAAGTAGAAGACCATCAGAGATTATAAACAGATTTGAAACAAATTAAAGGGCAGCAGCTAGGTGGCTTGCACACAGGACGTGGAGTCAGGAAGACCTGGGTTCAAATCTAGCCTCAGACACTTACTAGATGTGTGACCCTGAGTAATTCACTTATTCCTGTTTGCCTCAGATTCCCTATCCCTATTTCCCAGAGCTGGAAATGGCAAACCCCTCTAGTATCTTTAGCAAGAAAACCCCAAATGGGGAAACTAAAGAGCCATGGACATGACTGAACAGCAAGTAGAGAAGAGGGTTAGAAACCTAATAAAATTTTAGGATTCTTAGTTTTGGAGCTCTAAGGCTCCTTAGTGAATCCAGTTTCCGTATTTTTGCAAAAGAAGAAATTGAAATTCAGATGGATTAGAGAATCTGAGAGATTAGCCTTAAATCACACAGGTGATAAGAAACAAAGCCAGGAGCAGCTGACACTAAAATGGGTTCTCAGGCTCAGTCATCTTTTCCAGCTCACTAACATCCAGACCTCTCAGTCCCAACTCCACCCACTCTGACTCTAAAAGCAACCTGTCCCATACAGGTGTTTTTGTAAACTCTGACCTCCTTCCTACTCCAGATTCCTCTCAAAAGACTTTTATTCAATTGAAGAAGAGTGCTACCTTAAGGCAAGTTGAAAGTATTGCTTGGCCATTTATTTTCCCAAACACCCCTAGGAAGGACTGGGTGGGGCCCAGTTCTTTGAAAATGCTTTCTAGAATGTTTTAAACCAGACCAATGATAGTGGATTTGGCTGGCTGCTGTTAGCTTAATGCAGAGAAAGCCAATGTTGCCTTTGTTTCTAAGTCATTCTGTTTCTACAAAGTAATGTTAATGCTTTGGAAAGCTATAGACCATTAAGATATAATTAAACGCCCTGAACATTTCAATCTCCCAAACTTTAACATTTAGCATAACAGGGTTTTGTTCATATTAAATTCCTCACCCCTGCCCTCTAGCCTTAGCCAAATCCTTTCAGGAGGCTGTTTTCTTTCTGCTCTTTCTGTTTTATTTTGCCCCTTGCATCTCTCCTAGTATTTTATGGATCCATATCTCCGCATCCAACATCAGAGGCAGATTTGGGGTTGTACTCTCTTCTCTGTTCCAACAGTGCAGAGGGCAGAGGAATAAGGCTTTAGAGGCCAGCAGGTAGGAAACAGCAGAACAGGTTCAGCCTATTTATGGACGAAGTTGATTGAAACCCTTATGGTAAAACTTAAGAAACTCTGCCCTGACAGATCCTGAATTCTTTCACCAGATGGAGAAAACTTCATTCCATACTTTAGGGTTAGAGATCCAATTACAACTGTTTCTGACAAAAAGAACATATGAACAAATTTATTCACACAGGTGAAAATGACTGAAGCATGCCTAGGAAACAGAATACATAATTAAAATATTTCAGATGAAAATGTAAACAACTGGTTCTAGTTCCCTTCTCAAAGCAAAGTTTTTATGGTATGATAAAGGATGAAAGGTTCTGATGAGGTTTAAGGGTGCTGGGTGGACCCCAAAATACCGACAGTCCGGGTTGTGCTCGAATGAATTCGACTCAAGCCTTCTTAAAGCCAAAGAAAACAAAGTTTATTAAGGATTTGCCTAATTGGGTTGCCTCTTAAGGAGCTTTAGCATTTGTAACACCTGCATTCACAAGCGGGCCAGATAGAATCCCAGCTAGACAGAGTCTGAGCTGGATTGAATCTGAGCGCCTTCATGGAGGCAAGATGGAATTTAAATACAGAAAAGAGTATAGGAGGAATGTGGGAGGGTTGGTCTGGTATTCCAGGGTGATGGGAGGAGGGGTTCAGGGAGGGTCTTGAGGAGCAGTCCAAGCAGGGAATCCAAGGAGGGTCAAAGGCTGGAAATAGCTGGAGGCTAGCAGGAGATATCAGACAATGGAGGGTTTGGGTGGGAAGCAGGTGAGGCAATCCAGAGACCTTCATAGGGGCAGTATGTGGATGAATACAGATCCTGATGGGAGTGGTGGGCAGCCTGGGACAGGGGTTTTGATGGGATCAAGGGTGGGGAATGCAGGAGACCGGAAATGATAATGAAAAGCCCATGGGTTTCCTGAGACTGCCGGAACAACGAAAAAGAAGATTAGATTTGAGTAAGAAAGGCCAGATTAAGTGGGGAGATACAGGGAGAGCTCAATTTGAGTATGAAAGGTCAGTTTAAGTGAGGAGATTCCAGGGGAGCTCAAGGAAGTTCCCAGAGTCTGAACCCCATCAGTTCTAGACCAGCAGTTGGGAACCTGCAGCCTTGAAGTCACAGTGACTTCCTAGGTCCTGGGGGTGCAGCCTTTTGACTGAGTCCTAGTTTTACAGAACAAACACTTTTATTAAGGGGATATATTCTGTGAAGTTTGAATTCAGCTGCTCTTGAGGACTAGAGGGCCAGATGTGTCCTCCAGGCCACAGATTCCCCAGCCCTGAAGCAGACCTATAAGATGGCTTCCAGAAATGAACGTATAAATGATGTTCTTACCATGATCATTATGTGTTCCTTCAATAGAATCTATGTTTAAATAACACCCACACAAACAGTGCCAGAAGACTGAGGAGAGGGTGCCATGAACTATGAAAAAGGGTAAAAACTTGAAAGACTGAGGGCAACCATGACAAACTTTTCCAACTTCTCAGTTTTGTTTAGGGATAATCCTGAATTTAGACATGGGAAAATATTTTTACCCTTTCTTCCCTTTTACAGATGCTATTTTTTATAGAATGAAAATGAGATCAGACACATAAATGATAACTTCTCTGCCTACAGATACAAAGGCTGAAAAAGGATGTGATCAAGATCCATAAACTCTCCAAGGTCTTTGGCACATTTTGTACTGACTCATTATCCTAAGAAAAGGGAAGTACCTTCTTGCGAGGAAAAAATTATTAGATTGTGCTGTAGTTGTTTGACTGACTTTGGGCAAGTTGCTTAACTTCTTGGAGTCCCAAGGTCTTCATCCCTGAAAATTAAATTGATTTAAGTAGATAACCAATCATGTCCCTCCCCTTAGTGCTTTCTAGCTCTGACATTATGTAATTCTGTAACTCAAGAAGGATTCAGGCTGACTCAAATAGATTTAAGATATATTTTAAGAAGTACATGGATAAAAAAAAAGTACATTACCAAGCACCCTGACCCATAGGATATCCTTAATTCTCTTGGAGTGATGTATCAGTGGCTTCTCTGCATACTTCATAAGCAAATACAAATGAATACATAAATAAATAAAATACAAACAAATCTAGTGCCTCTAGTCACATCAAGTTGCTCCATCTCCTACACTAAGCACCATAGGCTAAGGGGCAAATGAGGAATGCCAGTCAAAAATGCTAAGCAGAGAGCACAGTTCCAGAGGGTGGAGGTGACTAGAGGTTTCTAGCAAGAGATAGGTCTCAAGTTTAAAAACATACTCTTCCTTCAGCCATGCCTTTGTGCTATGGTTAGAAACAGAATACCAAGTTCAGTGGGTAGAACTGGGGGAGACTATGGAGCATAGATATGCTTCAGTAGGACAAAATTGACGTTACTATTCTTGTGCTTTTTTAGGAATTCCTAAATGTCAATTTAGATTGAGATTTATGGTAGAGTAGTACAGTAGGATTTAAATTCAGCACACCGAGGTTGGTATCTCAGCTATCCTACTTATTAGCTATGTTAGCTATGTTGAGTTGCTTCATTACTTTTTAGAGCTCCTTTTTTTTTTATCTGTAAAGTAAGAGTTTTACTAGATCATCTTGGGAGTCTCTTTTAGTTATAAATCATTGAGCCTGCTTTTACTGTCCTAACTTTAATGTATGAAATATATGTCACTAACTCATTATTAGGTAAGGGATTAGTGTTTTCTTTTGTTTTCTGGTTTTTGTTCTTGTTATAATTTTTTTGTCAGTTAATTTTATCCTGTTATTTTGTAGTGGGATAATATTGTCTCATTTCAGGTTTTTGCTGATTCTCTATTTCTTTCTAAGTAAACTATCATATCATCAGGAAATAGAGGTAGTTTTACATCTTTTTATTATCCTTTTAAAAAATTAATTTATTTATTTTCAGTTTTCAACAATCACTTGATAAGTTTTAAATTTTCTCCTCCACCATTCCCAAGACAGCGCACAATCTTATATGGGTCCTAAACATACATTCTTATTAAACACATTCTCAAAGTAGTTATGTTGCATAGAAAAATCAAAACGAATGGGAGAAACCATGAGAAAAATGAAAACAAAAAAAATAGTCTGCTTCATTCTGCATTCCCATTCCATTGCTCTTTCTCTGGATGTGGATGATATTTCGCATCAAGAGTCCTTTGAGAAAGTTTAAGTCCCTGTATTGCTGTGAAGGGTTGTCTATTACAAACAGTCCTCTTATCCTGTGGCTGTTAACTATGGGATAATGTTCTCCTGGTTCTGCTCATTTCACTCAGCATCAGTTCATATAAGTCTTTCCAAGTTTTTCTGAAGTCTGCCTGTTGGTCATTTCTTATGGCACAATAGTATTCCACTACATTCATATACTATGACTTGTTCAGTCATTCCCCAATTAATGGACATTCCCTTGATTTCCAGTTCTTGGCCACTACAAACAGAGATGCTATAAATATTTTTGTACATGTGGGACATTTTCCCATTTTTATAATCTCTTTGTGATACAGCCCTAGAAGCAATATTGCTGGGTTAAAGGGGTATGCACATTTTCATAACCCTTTTGGGCATAGTTCCAAATTGCTCTCCAGAATGGTTGAATCAGCTCACAGCTCCACCAACTCTCCTACATCTTCTCATCTTCTCCAACATTTATCTTCTTCTTGTTTTGTCATGTCAACCAATCTGATAGGTGTGATGTAGTACTGCAGGATTGTTTTGATTTGTATCCCTCTAGTTGACACTGATTTAGAGCATTTTTTCATATGACTATAGATAGCTTTAATTTCTTCCTCTGAAAATGTCCTGTTCATATCCTTTGACCATTTATCAATTGGGCAATGACTTGTATTTTTGTGCATTTGACCCAGTTCTCTATATATTTTAGAAACAAGGCCTTTATCACAGACCCTAATTGTTAAATTTTTTTCCCAGTTTTCTGCTTCCCTCCTAATCTTGGTTGCATTGGCTCTCTCTATGTAAAAACTTTTCAATTGAATGTAATCAAAATTATCCATTTTGCATTTCACAATGTTCTCTATCTCTTGTGTGGTCATAAATTTCTCTGTTCTCTATAAATTTGACAAATACACTATCTCTTGCTCTCCTAATTTGTTCATAGTATCAGTCTTTATACCTAGATCGAGCACTCATTTGAACTTTATTTTTATGTATGATGTCAGGCATTGATCTATGCCCAGTTTCTGTCAAACTATTATTCAGTTTTCTGAGCAGTTTTTGTCATACAGTGAATTCTTATCCCAGAAGCTAGGGTCATTGGGTTTATCAAATAGTAGACTGCTATAATCATTGACTACTGTGTCTTGTGTGCCTAACCTATTCCACTGATCTACCTCTGTATATCTTAGAAAATATCAAGTGGTTTTGATGATTTCTGCTTTATAATACAATTTGAGATCTGGTAAGGCTAGGTAACTTTCCCTAGCATATATTTATATTAATTTTGTTGATATTCTGGACTTTTTTCTTCCAGATGAATTTTGGTATTTTTTCTAGCTCTAGAAAATAATTTTATGGGAGTTTGATTGGTATGGTAATGGAAAAGTAAATTAATTTAGGTAGAATGGTCATTTTTATTATATTAGCTTGGGGCCACTCAAAAGCAACTGCTGTTTTTCCAATTACTTAGATTTGACTTTATTTGTGTGAAAAGTATTTTGTAATCGTGTTCATATAGTTCCTGCATTTGTTTTGGCAGGTAGACTCCCAAATATGTTATAGTATCTACCATAACTTTAAATGGAATTTCTCTTTCTATATCTTACTGTTGGGTTTTGTTAGTAATATACAAAAATGTAGATGATTTTTGTGGGTTTATTTTGTGTCCTGCAACTTTACCAAAGTTGTTTATTATCTCAAGTATCTTTTTACTTGATTCTCTAAGCATATCATCATATTGTCTGCAAAGAGTGGTAACTTAGTTTCTCTTTGCCTATTCTAATTCCTTCAGTTTCTTTTTCTTCTCTTATTGCTTAAGCTAACTTATCTAGTAACATATTGAATAACAATGGTGATTATGGACATCCTTGTTTCACCCCTGATCTTACTGGAAATTCATCTGCCTTGTCCCCATTACATATAGTGCTTGCTAATGGTTTTAGGTATATACTACTTATTATTTCAAGGAAGGTTCCATGTATTTCTATGCCCTCAAGTGTTTTCAATAAGAATAGGTATGTATTTTGTCAAAAGTTTTTCTGCATCTCTTAAGATAATCATATGGTTTCTGTTAGTTTTATTGTTGATATGATCAATCATGCTGATTTCTTAATATTGAGCCAGCTCTGCATTCTTAGTATAAAGCCGATGTGATCATAATATATCATTCTCATGATAAGTTGCTGTATTCTTTCTGCTAATATCTTATTTGAAATTTTTGCATTTATATTCATTAGAGAAATTGGTCTATAATTTTCTTTCTCTGTTTTGGCTCTTCCTGGTTTAGGTATCAGAAACATATTTGCGTCATAAAAAGAATTTGATAGGATTCATTCTTCACTAATTTTCCTAAATAGTCTATCTAGTACTGGAAATAACTATTCTTTAAATGTTTTATGGAATTTGTTTGTGAATCCATTGGGCCATGGATATTTTTTCTTAAAGAGTTCATTGATGACTTGTTCAATTTCTTTTTCTGAGATGGGTTTATTTAAGTATTTTACTTCCTCTTCTGTTAATCTGGACAATTTATATTTTTCAAAATATTCATCCATCTCACTTAGATTGTCAAATTTGTGGGCATACTTTTGGCCAAAATAATTTCCTTTCTTTTTAATTTTTTAGGAAATTTAATTCACATCAGGTTTCATCAACTTTTGAGAGCACAGGATCATGTACCTTGGGCAAAAAGGAAATGAGAAGTGATCTGGTAAAACCTCCTAATTTAAACATGAGGCTTAGTCAAAAGCCCAGGGAGATTAGGTGAGTTTCAGAGGTAACCAAGTAGTATGTTTTAGAGGCAGGATCTGAACCCAGGTCTTCTGGGCCCAGACATAGTACTCTTTCCATTGTACCAAGATGTCTTTGAACTTCAGCAAACTAGTCGAGGTCATCATGAAAACCTTTATTCTCCAATTGTCACCAACATCTTCTTTGATTTGGCCTAACCAAAAGTCATTAAACCAAGCAATATCTATCTGATGAAGAATTTGTGCCATGACAACTCCATTTGTTAATATCAGACATTCTTATGAGGGGCAGTAGTATTAAATGTCTGCAACAAGATCATAAGGCTGTAGCAGAGTTGGAGCTGGGGCTGTGGGGACAGCTGCTGCCCCTCCATGGCTGTGGCCTCTGCCATCTTTGTCCGCCACTGGAGCCCAGAGCCCGAGTCCATGATGACCAGCCCTGGTGCTGGGGAGCATGGGGAGGAAGGAGATGCAGTGGCTGGCTCCAGTGCGAGGTGAGTGCGAGAAACATAGGTGATTTCAGCCAGACGCTAGTAATTTCTAATTATTGTTTTGATTTCTTCCTCATTGGAGGTGAGTTTACCCTTTTCATTTTTTATATAGGTAATTTTGTTTTCCTCTTTCTTTTTTTAATCAAATTGCCCAAAAGTTTGTCAGTTTCATTGTTTGTTTTTTTTTTCCCTCAAAACCAACTCTTGTTTTTATTTATTACTTCACTAGTTTTCTTAATTTCAATTTTATTAATCTCTCCTTTGGTTTTAAGTATTTCTAATTTGGTAATTACTTGGGGATTTTCAATTTATTCTTTTTCTAGCTTTTTCAGCTGCACACCCAATTTATTGATCTACTCTTTCTCTATTTTATTCATGTAGGCATTCAGTGATATAAAACTTCTGATGAGAACTGCTTTTTCAGCCTCCCATAGGTTTTGGTAGATTGTTTCATTATTGTCATTCTCTTGAATGAAGTTGTTGATAGTTTCTATAATTTGTGGTTTAACCCATTCATTCTTTAGGATTAGATTATTTAGTTTCCAATTAATTTTTATTACATATAATTTTAATTGCATTATGATCTGAGAAGGATGCATTCACTATCTCTGCCTTTATGCTCTGGATTGTGAGGTTTTTGTGGCCTAGTACATGGTCAATTTTTGTATATGTGCCATGTACTGCTGAAAAAAAGGTATATTCATTTATCCCCATTCAGTTTCCTCCAGAGATCTATCACATCTACCTTATCCAGAGTTTTATTCACCTCCTTAACTTCTTTCTTGTTTATTTTGAGGTCAGATTTATCAAGTTCAGAGAGGGGGAGATTGTGTGCCCCTACTAGTATAATTTTGCTGTTCATTTCTTTCTGTAATTCCTTTAACTACTTCTCTAAGTATTTGGATGCTATACCACTTGGAGCATACATGTTTAAAGAAAACATCCTGCCTTTTAGCAGGATATAGTTTCCTTCCTTATCTCTTTTGATTAGATCTATTTCTACCTTTGTTTTGTCTGAGATTAGGATTGTTATCCCTGTTTTTTTTACATCAGCTGAAGCAAAATATATTCTGCTCCAAACTTTTACTTTTACCCTGTGTGTATGCCCCTGTTTCAAATGTGTTTCTTGTAAACAACATATTGTTGGATTATGGTTTTAATTCATTCTGCTATCCACCTCCATTTTATGGGAAAGTTCATCCCATTCACATTAACAGTTATGATCACTCTCTGTTTCTTTCCCTCCATTCTATTTTCTCCTGCTTATGCTTTTAGCTCTCCCTTCCCTTCCACTATAGAGTTTTAATTTTTGACCACTATCTCCCTCAGTTTTTCCTCTCTTCTATCAGTCCCCCTCCTTTTATTTCCTCTTTTCTCTTACTATTTCTCCCCTCCTACTACCTATTGGGCTAGTTGGATTTCTATACCTAATTGATTTTCTTGTTCCCTCCTTTAACCAAATCAGATGAGAATAAATCTCAAACAGTGTTCTTCTCCCTCCTCTCTTTCCCTCTACTGTAATGTGTTTTTGTGCCTCTTCCTGTGATATTTATCTTTTTTATACCTCTTCCTTTTCCCATCTCTCATTATAACCCTTCACACCCTTAAATAGCATTTTTTTTATCATCACGTCATTTAATTTATACCTATTCCCTCTATCTATGTATATCCCTTTTAAATATCATAATAAATATACAGTTCTCAAGATTAACAAGTATCATCTTCCCTTACTGGGATATAAACAGTTTTCCCATATTGAATAATAAGTTTTTTCCCCCTGTTTATCTTTTTATGACTCCCTTGAAACTTGTGTTTGAAGATCAGATTTTCTATTGAGCTCTGGCCTTTTCATAAGGAAGGTCTGGAAATCCCTTATTTCATTGAATGTCCATCTCCTTGCCTGAAATGTTATACTCACTTTTGCTGGTTAACTGATCCTTGATTTTTATCCAAGCTCCTTTGCCTCGTGAAATATCATATTTCAGTCCCTCCAGTCTTTTAACATAGAAGCTGCAAGGTCCTGTGTGATCCTGACTTTAGTTACTTGATATGTGAATTATTTCTTTCTGGCTGCTTGCAGTATTTTCTTCTTTACTTGATAGTTTTGGAATTTGGCAACAATATTCCTTAGTGTTTTCAGTTTGGGATCTCTTTCATGAGGTGACTGGTGGATTCTTTCAATGACTATTTTGTCCTCTGAATCTAGGACCTCAGGGAAGGTTTCGTTGAAAATTTCTTAGAAAATATTGTCCAGGTTTTTTTTTTCATCATGACTTTCTGGTAGACCAATAATTCTTAGATTTTCTCTCTTGGATTTACTTCCAGGTAGTTGTTTTTCCAATGAGATATTTTACATTTCCTTCTATCTTTTCATTCTTTAGATTCTGTTTGACTGAGTCTTGCTTCTCAGAATCAGTAGCTTCTATTCGCCCAATTCTAATTATTAATAGATTGTTTTCTTCAGTTAAATTTTGTATCTCCTTTTCCATTTGTACATTGTTCCAGTTAGATTTAGTATCTCTTTATCCCTTTGTCCAACTTTCTTTTTAAATTCTTCTGTGAATTCTTTGTTCATATTTTTTAAAATTACTGGCCATTTTTTTCTTTGACCTCTCTAATTTGGCTATTAAAATCCTTCTTGAACTCTTCTAAAATGCTCTTTGGGCTTGAGATCTGTTAATATTCCCTTCTGAAGTTTCAGATGGGAGTACAGTCTCAATACTGATAATCTCTTCAGAATTCATGTTTTGGTCCTTGTTCCCACAGTAAGCTTCTATGGTCTTTTCTTTTCTGGTTTTCTTCTTGCTCATGATGATCACCCTTTTTTCCTGACTTTTAGAGCGGAAATCTCCTTTTGAGGCACAGGGAGCTCTGTCTCATATCTCTTGTGCTTAGAACTTGAGACTGCATATTGTGGCCTCTAGTTCTTTCAGCTAAAGGCTAGAATGCTGCAGTTTACCTGGTGCTGAACTGGCTGGTATGTGCCAAGGCTGAGGCTAGGAGAAGTCTTTCTGAGTTTCCCTGGGGTTACACTGAAGTTCACTCTGTGAGGTATGAGGGAGAGGTCATCTGGTGGTAGGAGGTCTCCTCCTCCCCTGGATCTGTGCTAGAGCACAAACAGGGTCAGGGACTGATGAACCCCCATCTGCACTGGTGTTTGCCAAATTCCCCTGGCTGTGCTAAGGCACTCCTGGGTTCTTGGTGTTGGCACTTTTGGGCTCCACTCCCCCTTCCTTCCGGGGCTCAGGATCTCCTCCTGGTTCAGTGACGTGAGGCTGTCTGGGACAACTTCAGTCCTGTGCTAGTCTCCTTCTGCCACAGCAGGAGGTACTCTTCTTGTCAATCTCCCTAGCCTCCCGAGCTGAGAGACAGCTCTTCCTCTTTGGCTGATCTCATTCTTCCAGGATTTTTCCTAGGGAAATATTTTCTGGGTTTTTCAAGGTCACTGAGGAGACAGTGAGAGCACTTACAGTTTACTTTGTCATCTTTGCTCCCAGAAGTTCAATTAGGTAACTTTGAAACATTTAGTCTGTGGGCTAATAGCCCCAGGAGTGGCTACTGCTGTTACCAGGGGTCCTGTGTTTCTCACTTAGTTCCGCTGCACTCTTATACTGTGCTGATATGTTTGAGAATCTGCACTGATGTTTCTGCTGAAGCAGAAACGCTGAAGCAGTCCACGCAGGTGGTTCCTGCTGTGCTCCACTATGGTGGAGTCTATGCTGGTGCTGCCTGGGTGCTCTGTGCTCCCCAGTCCCATGTAACAGACCCTTCTCATTGTCCTTTAGAGCTATCCTGGGTTGGAAATCTGCCACATTTGGTCTCCTAGTGGATTCTGCCACTCTCAAATATGTCAGATTCTCTTTTTAGAGGTATCTGAGGGAACTTGTGATAGAGCTCAAGTGAGTCCATGCCCTTACTCTGCCATCTTGGTTCTTCTCCTTCTTTTTACTATCTTTATATAATTAATTTCTTTTCTTGTTCTTTTTGCTAACATTTCTTGAACTATATTAAATAGCAACAAAGAAAGAAGGCATCCTTGCTTTACTCCTATATTTCTGGAGAAAGCTCCCAATATTCTTCCATTGTATATAATATTAGCTTTTTATTTAGAAAGGTTTTTTTATTACACTTTTAAGGAAAATACTTTTTAATGGAATGTTTTGTAGGGTTTTAACATAAATTAATGTATATATTATCAGAGGTTGTTTTTTCTGTATGTATAGACTAACCACGAGGGTTTGGATATTTTTGTTGAAATAAAAATTAATTAGATTAATTGTTTTCCTAATGTTGAATCATATTCAAATCTCTGGCCTAAATTCATATATGAATGGATATTATGGCAAAACTGAGAAGAAAGAGATTATCTAAAAAATGTAAATGACCCAAATTAACAGAACATCAAAACAGATATTTCAAACAATTCAATTTCAAAAAAAGTAAATTGAGCTAAAGAAGCTCCCAAAGAAGATGACTCAGGTCCCAGTAGATTTAGAGAATTCTATCAAACTTTTTTAAGGAAAAATAACTGTGTCAAACATTATTCTAAAAAAGTAGTGAACAAAATCAATCTTCTATGTAGTCTTGGTAGCTCATCCAGCAAAAGATAAAGAAAAGGAGAACTACAGGACAAAATGATTAGTGAATATTGATTAAAAATTTAAAATAAAACCTGGGAAAAGAATACAGGTATATTTCAAATAATTATTTGTTATAATCAGTTTGGATTGATACCAGAAATGTTTTTTGTTTGTTTTATCTTTTCTTTAATCCAAATGAATATTAGCACTTCAAAATTAGACTGTACCCATGTTTAGATGATGCTAAATATCTCAAAAGCAAACAATTCAGCAAAACAACCATATATTTTAAGATATATCTGGTACTTAGAAACATGTTTCACTTTGCGTTAGGATGTCTCAGTTTCCTATAGATATAGTATTTTTGTGTATTGTTTTCTGACAAGATTCCTGTTTAAATGTTGACAACAAAGTTGAATGAGAAGTGAAAAATCCGGTCAATTTTCATTTGGTATGATGCAAACAGCACATCTAGAAGGCTGACTTATTATTACATTTTCACTTTTCATATGAATATTCTGGTGATAGGCAGATGGAGACCTAATGTTAGCAAGGTGGGGAAGGCAATGCAACTGGGATAAAAGGGAACAGCTGCAGTTCATATTTTTGAGAATCTCACTACGCTGTCTTCGGCTTTGGGGTTATAGTCAGAATATAAGTGCTAGAAAGATCTGAGCTTTCTCTGCAGATGAGCTCAAATTGGCAGATCCTTTATATAGAGAAAACAGATTATAGAGAGAACATGGAAAACAGGTAGGTGGGATATTTTTACCTCCATTTTATATCAGTTTTTTCAAAAGTAGATAATAAATGCCGTCCATTACTTTAAAAATTATCTTAATTGTCTGTATTTCCTTTAAAATTCCAGTTCTCTTCTGTGCATAAAAATAAAGAAACAAAAACCTAATATTTCAGTAGACCATTTCTTTTACATCCATCTTGCAAAATGAGGATGATAGTACTACCTACATCAAAGTATTATTTTGAGTTTCAAATGAATAATGTACTATATAAATGTTAGTCATTACTATTATCATAAAAGAAATTTTGCCAGTGATTATTCAGCAGATTAAGAAATTCAAAGCTTTAATCTCAGTCTTCTTAGAGGGACCAGGTTGGCATAATAGAATCAGAAGCTTTAGAGGTGAGCTGTGGATTTCTGGTTTAAAATAATGGGCAAGTCACTTGAGCTACAAAATGGACCTAATACATACTTGCTTTGTCTATCTCACAGAGTCATTGTGAAGGCAGATAACAGAAGATGATAGATGTAAAGTGCTTTATAATCAGAAGTGCAATTTGTTGCTATGATAATATTCTGAATTATCTTGCTATAGCATTTTACAGCTTTGAAACAAGTTCATATACTTTTCTCTTTTGATCTTCTCATCCGTGTCATGAGGTTGATAAGGCAGGTATGTGATTATACAACTAATAGGTGATGAATTCATAATTCTTCATTTCAAATCCCATGTTAATTCACCATATAAAACTTATCAACATATTCTTCTCATTTGCTCCCCTAAACAATGTTGTGAGGTGAGCAAAGAAGGGGGAAGTTAAATGAAATATCCAAATCCATGCAGCATTTCTTGACTCTAAATCTGGTACTTTGTCAATATATCAGACTTATTGTTTAGTTACTTGAATTGTGTCTGACTTTTTGTGACCCCATTTGGGGTTTTCTTGGGAAAGATACAGTTTACCATTTCCTTCTCCATCTCATTTTACAGATGAGGAACCTGAGGCAAACTGCGTTATGTGACTCAGTTAGTAAGTGTCTGAGTTCAGATTTGAGCTGAGGTCTTCCCAGTGCTCTGTCCATTGTCATCCCTAGCTATCCCTATGTCATGCTACTTCTCAAATAATTGTAGTAATCATAACAGATAACATTTTTGTAGTGCTAATTTTCTCAACAGTCCTGTGAAGTAAATGCTATTATTATCCCCATTTTACAGGTAAGTAAGTAAGATTCAGAGATTCAATGATTTGTCATGTATCACACAGCTGACAAGCATCTGAGTCAAAAATCAGCTCTAGGTCTTGACTAATAATAATCTAGTGTTCTATCCACTGCACAGTTTCTTAACATCCATATAGATCTGGCTTTTAAGGGTCAAGAAGATTGATTCTTATAGATTCACTTGATTTCTTTTAGTCTTGAAAATGTTTTTTTGAAATGTGGTTCTACAAATAATAGGTTCAAAGAAAAGGAGGATGAAATTAACAAATAATTACTTAAATACTTCAGAACCAAGTACTCAGCTCTTTGTAATTTATTTGCTAAGTGAAAGGTTTGGTTCCAAAGCCTGTTGTCCTTTTTCTAAAAGCAGACAGAAAAAGAAAAAAAAAACAACCTTGCAATCAGAATTTAATTCATGCAGGTATTTTACGTAATGTGTTACCTAGGTAACTCCACCAGCATTCAGTGATCCTTAAAACTTTCTATCTGGAAAGAGAGATACTGTGTTTATATTTGGCTTCACAAAAAAAGATGTCAAAATCTCTCTGACTGAAAACATGGCTTAGACATATTTCTTTTGGAAACAGGTAAAATGTTCCTCTCTTCCTTAATTAACCCATTACGTATCTTGTTATCCCTGGTACCTCTCTTAGAGTCAGCATAGATAGATGTTCCTCTGACATAAATCCATTATGAGTCTTGGCTGATAGAGCCTTGAATGGTCTTCCTTGCTTGACTCTCTCTCCTTGCTCTCCATTATGGACTACCATGACATCATTCACTCCGAAGTATTATTTTGGTGATACTGTTTTCCTCCTCCAACATTTTAAATGGATCCCTACAGCTCCATTAGATTAAGTATAAATTCCTTTGCCTGGAATGCAAGCATCGCCATAAAAGCGTTATCTCCTACTGCAGATTTATACAAACCCTTTATATCCATCAAACATGTTTGCTCATTGTTCTAATATCTGTCCTTCTTTTGTCTGTCTTTTCTCCTTTTTCCAAGCCCTCCTCTCATCTAGAGTGATCTACACCCTTCTCACTGTCTATATGTTTTATCTCTCCTATGAATTCCGTTAGCACTTGATGTTTATGTCATGCTAAGGACATGTTTTGTATGCAGTGTATGTGATTTCGTTTGTGTAGAGGAATCCTAGCTTGAAAATTCTGTCCATTGGTGCAGATTAGAAGTTTGCCTGATGTTTATAATCTCAGTTGCCTGAGGGCACAGAGGGATCATGGAATAAATAGATGGAGAGCTAAGAGGCATGTAGTCCAAACCCCTCAACTTCCGTATGAGAAAACCAGGGTTTAGCAAGGTTACAACTTACCTATGATCACACAGCTAGTAAGTGTCAGAAGTGGGATTTAAACATAGGTCTTCCTGAGTATGAGGTTAGATCTCTATTCTAAACCATGCTGCCATGCATTATATATTACCTTGATTTTTTTGTTATCTTTTCAAGCAGATGAAGACAGCATAGACAAACTGAGTAAGGGACAAAATAGACAAACCAATTTCATTTTATAATCATTCCTTGTCTATTTGCTAGGTAGTACACTAGATAGAGCCCTGGGCCTGGAGTCAGTAAGATATGAGTTCAAATCTAGCCCCAGAGATTTACTAGTTGTATAACCCTGGCCAAATCACATAGCTTCTTTTTGCCTCGGTTTCCATAAAGTGGGGATAATAGTACCTACATCACATGGTTGTTATAAGGATCAAATGAGATATTTATAAAGTATTTGGCATAGTGCTTGGCACATAGTAGGTACTATATAAGTGCTTATTTCCTTCTCTTCTCCCCCCAGTAACATATTATAAGCACCTTGAGGTCAGGGACTATTTTATGCCCCTTTCCATTTGATTTTTTTACCTAGCACAAGTTTTCATAAATTGTAGACACTAAATATAATCAACGTGTCTAAATGCTATTTCAAGCTATTAAAACTTAAAGGTAAATTAAGACTCTTGCCTATATTTATTGTTTTGTTAGTGGCAATATAATAAAATAGAAAAAAAAGTAGTAGATGGAGTATAGGGGGATCATAGGACCATAGCAATAACAGCTGGAAAAATCTACTCTAGAAGTATCAAAGACATAGTTGTCAGAAAGCATGTGACCCCTGACACTTCCTTCCAATGGCCCAAACCGGATTAAAATTAAATTCAGAAAACAAAACACATGAAAATACAAAACAACATAGATAACATTGCTTTTTAAAACTAAATCAATAGTTTTAGCTCTCTGAGGCTTTGATGTTCATGAAGGGATTGGTGGCACCCACTTCTGTTAGAGTTTGAGGTTACTGACCTATCTAACCAACTTACTTTACTGTTCTGTAAATAAAAATCCAGAGAAGTGAAATGACTCAAGCACCCATTATCAAAACAGATATACCAATCTAGTTGTAGTGACTCCAGATTCCCATGCTGTTTGTACTAGAACACATTAGCCTTGCCATTAATGAGCTATGGGTCACTGGAGGAATTATTTAACTTCTGTGAATCTAATTGCCTTATCTGTATAATGAGGAGGTTGAATTCAATAACTTCTATAGAGCTTCATTTCTGACATTCTGTGGTTGACTTTATTTAAAAACAGCAACAATACATGATCTGAGAATTGGTTGAGGCTTCAGACAGAATTTTGTTCAACCCATACCTGACCAAGTATCCCTGGTACATTACTGTTGATAAATTACCATCTGGCCTATGCTTGAAAACCTCCAGTGGGGAGGAATGTTCTTCCTCTTGAGGCAATCTTTTCTACTCTTAGATAACTAAATTTTAGGAAGCTTTTAATTATACCAACGCTAAATCTCTGCCCCCTTAGCAACTTTAATTCTGTCCTCTGAGACCAGATACAACAATTTTAACCACTCTTGATAGCCCTTCAAATATGTGAAGATAGTTATCATGTTTTCCTTAGACCTGGTTTCTCAGTGTCCTCACTTCTCTTAGCTAATTCTTGACCTTTGTATGGGAGTTTCCTCATTTTATGCTTAGAATGGTCTCCATTCCCTTCATCATCCTGGACATCCTCTTCCGACTGTACTCCCGGACAGTCTTTTCCTAAAGTAAACTGTTCTAAACTTCACTGCCTGCATTGTTCCAGATTCTTTGCTTAAGGGTGCCTACAAGAGCTTGCATTTTATTTTTGCTTTCTATATCATGCTGTTGACCTCTGTGAGATTATAGCCCAGTAAAGCTCTCAGATTTTTTTTCACAGAAGTCTATTTTCCATATTATATATGAAAATTTAAATTTTGGAATCCAAGTGTAGAACTTGAAAATATCTATATATTTTTCCATAAAGAGCTATGTGTCTCTCCATATCTTACATATGTATATATATTATATATTTATACATATATGCATGTTTATTTATATTTAATCTCAATGAAATTTCAGCTTGTTTCATTCATACTTTGTTATAACTTGTTAGGAACCTTTTAGATATTTAATGTTTTATATATATATATATATATATATATATATATATATATATATATATATATATATATATATACTATCCCTCTCAGTTTCATCTTTACATTTCATCAATTTGCCATTGATAACTTTATCTAAGTCATTGAAAAAAATGCTGACCAACACAGGGAGCAGGAGAAGTCCTGGGGATAATTCATAAGATCCCCCTTTCAGGTTGACACTGGTTCATTAGTGGCTAATCTTTGGTTCTGATCATTCAACCTGTCTGAATCTATCTAATTATATCTCCAAGCAATACATGCAGAATGAGACATCTTGTGAAATGCCGTGCTGAAATCTAAGTATATTATTTCTATAGCATTTCCACAATCTATTAGTCTGCTTACTCTGTTAAAAAGGAAATGAGACTAGACAGGCATGACATGATCTCAGTGAAGCCATATAGATTTTTAGTGATTAGTGCTTCCATCTAAATATTTTTAAACCATCACTTACATATACAGTCTATATATATATATATATGTATATATATATATATATATAGTCTCTCTCTCTGTCTATATATATATATATATATATATATATATATATATATGTTTTCGGAATTTCATTCTTGAGACTTTTGGATGTCTTAGACTGCAGAATTTCCTTTCACTATAAGACCATTGAACCCTATCTATATTTATACTTAACCCTTTGAAAGGTGCTTTTGTAGAATCTAGGGTACATTTCAGACTAGGTCTCGCTTTACTTTCTTTCATTGATCATGAGTTCTATAATGGAATGGTTACTTGTCCCCAAGGATTCCATTATTTCTTCAGCCAATTGCTTTTTCTTGCTGGTTAGATTCATGACCTTGTCATTTTCCATTGTTTTTGTAAAGAATGTAAATCATTTAGTTGTACCATTCATTTCTTAGGCTTTTTTTTTTTTTTTTTTTGGTTGTCGTTGTTGTAGCTGTCTTGGCAGGAGAGAGGAGAGGCAAGAGATTTCTGAATAATTGAATTCTCTCACTCTGGCAACCTCGACCATCTCATAACTTCATTCTATGTTTTTAATGTTTTCTGAATTCCTTAGCTAATTTGTCCTTCTGCCCAGTTTCTTCCTGTGTTAATCCTTGCCTAAAGGGTCTCTACTATGTTTCCTCACTCCCGGTACCTGGATTTCCTTATATTGATATACTTCTTCATATAAAATACAAGGTTTTTGTCTTTTTAGTAGTATATTGATAATCAAATTTTAACCTCAGCTGGACAGCAAACTTTTGTACATTACATTTTAAATCTTGTATCCCTAATCCTTTGGGGATACGTTACCAGCTCAAATGATACATATGTGCTGGCATTTGGACAGTTTGATGCCCATTTTTGATATATAAACTTTATTTTCAACAGGGTGATATAGGATATTTTTAATGGTTGATGTGGGCATTTCATTATGCTTTCAAGTGTTGGCCAGCCTTGCCTTTGTTTAAGACATTATTTACAAAAGGCTCTATTAGGTACTGGGAGAATACAGAGAAGTAGCAGCTGTGATTTCAGTATATCACTGGGCGGGCACATCTGTTGCAGACTGCAGTAATCTCCTGAATTGACCTTTTCCATGGGGATTGATGACATATGCAAACTTTGGAGAGGCAGAGAGCCCAGAGAGTATACTATACTAATTTCTCTTGCCCTACTTCCTCATTCATGCGTCATCCTTGACTTATGCCTGCCTCTACCCTGGCTCCTGAAGTCTACCTCATTTGTTCATTGGAGGTAACTAATTCCAAACTCTCCCTCCCTCTCTCTCCCCAGCTAGGTAGTTATTCCTGCTCTTCCCTTTGGTTGGCAATAATAAAAGGCTCTTATATTCACAGAATCCCAATTTGAAATGGTTTTAGATGGTCTCACCATCATCAAAGCACTTTGTATACATCAGGCCATTCAGTCACCCAGGATGACTTGTGCCCTAATTTTCTACAACATCCATCAAGATGGGGCCATCCATCTCCATCTATAAGTGGAGGAACTCTCAGAGGTTTTAGAACTCACTACCCCCTCAGGAAGTATTTGTCTTTTAGACTTCCAAAGTAACATTGTAGAACATAGGGCCCAGATGTATGTCACCACTAGTACCAGGCATGCTTTTGCTACCACTCACAAGATGGATCTTATCTTCTTTCCATTTTCTTTTTTCTTTTCTTTTCCTGAAAAAAAGTTAAAAACTCCTGGAACAGCCCAAAATTTCTGAACTGGATCTTAATGAGCCAAGTCCTTTCCCTCTCCGTGTCAGAAAAAAAAAAAAAAAAAAAAACAACATTGACTACTGAAAAGAGAATGGGGTCCCAGGATTAGGTGGTAACTGGGGATGTTTTTGTTTTAAATTTTTTTGTTTGAAATTCTTCATGGTATGTTTTAATGCTCCTAACTGTATACATGTGTCACAGTTTCCTCTTATACCCCTCTTATTGCTTAGCCTTATGGTTTAAAATCTCCCTTGGTATTTTTTCCTGTACATTTGCTTTAGATACAAAGGTGATGAACATATCTATGTAATCATCGCTGTCACTCTCATATATTTGCCCATAATTTGCTACATTTTAGCTATAAGGCATCATTTGAAAGATATAGAGATCAAAATATCTAGACAATTGTTCTACCTCCCAAATATTAATTGAATCTATGAAAAAAAGAGTAGACATAAAAGGAAACACCTTACTTTGATGTTAGATATTTGAAGAATGCTTTTACCATGCATTTCCAAAGGCTAGGGTGGAAAGATTGTGCCTCATGAGGCTAATTATGGCTTGTGGAGAGATTCTGAAATAGATCCTGATTGCTTACTCTTCATCTGGGGTGACTCTGTAAGAAGTGTTGTAGATTTCTACAGGGACAATAGAATTGGATCTCAGTTATCGCAACTGAGTTTTGAGTTTTATAGTTTTATAGAAAAAGCTAATCTATTAGTTGGTGAAATTTATATTAAGAATAAAAAGAGGAGAAGCCAAGACCAGTTCATTTGGAGCTACATGTGTAATGGGTGATACTTGAATTGAAAAAAAGAGATTAATTAATGGGGCTATTAATTTTAGGACAGTGATGGCTTTTAAGATGTGCCAAATCCTATGAGGAATAATCCACAAGTTTTTATTATTCCATGGTATTTAATACAAAGATAAGCAGTGATATCAAACCCTACAACAGTCGCATCAAACTCAAATTGAAATAAGGCCACTATTCTATTTATAAAGGTCCGTATGTGCTATATATTAGTTTAGTTTTAAAATCTAATGTTATGCATATTTTATTGTATTTTTATTTTGTTAAATATCTTCCAATTACCTTTTAATTCCATTGGTTTGGTCACACTCAGAGCTGCATTCAGTCCTTGCACCATTTATTTGCTACTGCTCTCCTACAACATGTAATTTTGTTCCAAATAACAAATCATCATCATCATCATCATCTTCATCAGTTTATGAATTGCTTCTTTCATTTTCAAGTAAAATGTAGAGCAGATCCTGGTTAAGAATTCTGGTTAAATAGGATTTTACCACTTCTTTCCAAGCTTACCATATTTTAGTTCTCTTTGACCGGAGATTCAGCCAAACTGGCCTTCTTACTCTGTGTGAACACTCAATGCCCTTTCCACTAGAGTTGCACTTTTATCTGAGTTATAGTCACCAACCACTTCCCCCACTTCTGTACCACCCATTGTTTTCTCTAATCCTTTGTGTTTGTCAAAAGATGGATGGTATGAGAGGATTAACGCTACACTTAATTTCATCTACTACAAATGGACAGTTTTTTTGGTATGCCTTTGCGGTAATTCCCACTTCTCTCTCTCTCTGTCATTATGACCTGAAAATCTTGTTACCCTTCCCTGTTGTAAAACTGAAATCTGAGTTGCCTTTCCTTCTTTATTTACTTCTTCTGCCAGGGCAGTTAGGTGGTGCAGTGGATAAAGCACCAGTGTAGGAGCCAGGAGGAACTGAGTTCAAATCTCACCTCAGACACTTGATACTCACTAGCTGTGTGACCTTGGGCAAGTCACTTAACCCCAATTGCCTCATCCTGGGTCATCTCCAGTCATCCTGATGAATATCTGGTCACTGGATTCAGATGGCTCTGGAGGAGAAGTAAAGCTGGTAACCTGCACAGCCCTCCCTCACTCAAAACAAAGCAAGTGCAAGTCATGTCATCATTTCTCTGATGGCATGGTCTTCTTCAGCAATGAAGGATGAACACACAAAATAACACATGAGTTTCTGTTCCGTGACAACATACCTTTGTATGTATGTAGTAGATAGGCTACCTCCAATCCTTTCCTCCTTACCTCTACCCCTTAGAATACCCAGTTTCCCTTAAAACTCAGGTCAAATGTTTCTTCCTATGAGGCATTTCCTGATCTTTTCCAACTGCTAGTGTCTTGCCTTCAAATTTGTCTTGTTTGTGTACGTGTATATATATGTATATAGAATGACAATAGCCAATATTTATGTTCTCACTAAGGACCAATGACATCATGACTGTGACTTCTGAACCTTTAGATCTGCAAAAATCTCTAAGCTCCTTTGTTTCTCCTAATACTGTGAGAAAATGTGCTATCATTATTCCCATTTTAATCATGAGGAAACTGGGTCTCAGAGAGTTAAATGACTTACCCAACATCACACAACTCATAAGTATCATAGGCAGAACTTGAATTCTGGTCTTCCTGACTCCCAATCTAGAGCTCTATGCACTCCACCACTTTTCATGAATGTTAGCCAACAGTCTGTAAAACCTGGAGGGTAGGGACTCTAATTTTTTTGTCTTTGAAACCCTAGCATCTAATAATAGCTAACATTTATGTAGTGCTTTCTATGCGCCAGGCACTGTTGTAAGAACTTCACAGTTATCTCATTTGATCCACACAACTCTGAGAGATAGGTGCTATTATTATTTTCCCCATCTTAAGGGAATGGGAATTAAGTGACCTGACCAGGGTCACACAACTATCCATTTCCTATTAGTTTTATGGAAAGCTCCCATTAATACTGCTTCTTTGGAAGCCCCTGAAAATAGATACTAAATGTAGGGAAAATTTTCCCTGGATTGGTGTCATGCTCTACCTCTACCTTGATTAATAGGTATTATTCATATTATTTCCTGTCAAATATTACTTTAAACTTCCTCTGACCCCACTGTAAAACTCATAAATCTCTAACAAAGAGATTTAATTTTATTTTGTTTCACTGTAAAATACTAAATAGAGATCAGTTTTTAGAAGGGAAAACGATGCCAGAGATGCTGAGCTTTGTTCTGAATGGAAATAGAAAGCTTATAACACTTTGTCACTTGTTAGTGTTCTGTCATCAGAAGGTATGACCTACTTCTGTCTTCATTCCCTTGTCAACCTTTGTAAGTAGGGGGAGAAAAGAACACAATTTATTAAATTAATTGAAGTCCTTCTTTTTCTACCATGTGCTGACAGCATAAACTTCTTTATTAAATTTGATGCTACATTTTTTCACCATTTCGTTATTTAAAATCCTTTCCCCTTGTTTCATAAGATCCTTGACATTTACTTGAAAATCTGTCAAAACTGATGTTTGCAACACAAAGAGAAGCCTCACCTATTTTATTAATCCCTTCTTCTTTCCTTGGCTATACCATAAGCAACTAATGAGCAATTGAAAAGACAGATGCTCTCTCTAAAGAAAAGAAGATGGAAAAATCACAATAGAAGTAGATTTTTGTCTCCTTAAGGTAGCATTTATGAATACTCAGTGAGGTTTTGGTTCTTTACAGGATTCTCACTGAAACAAAGAAAAGTCAAAAGATATAAAAATAAACTCCTTTGCCCAAGAGAATTTTGCTGGCTCACATAGAGTAAGTATTGTGAAAAAAAAAAAATGCCAAAGCATCCAAAGGATCTCATCAAAAAAAAAGTTTCAGAGGAAATTGGTGGCTGGGGTTGAGTAGCCATTCTTGTATTTTATTTCTTTTGGCTAGCTACCCTTATATTTAAAAATGTAATAACAGTAACCAGCATTTATTTAGCGCTTTACAAGTATATCTCATTTAATCCTCACAATGACCCTGGGAGGTAGGTGCTGTCATTATCATCATTTTATATTTGAGAAAACCAATGAAGACAAATGTTAAGTGGCTTGCCAAGGGTTGCATAACTAGTAAGTGTCTGAAGTTGGATTTGAACTCAGGTCTTCCTGACTCCAGATTCAGTGCTTAATTAGAGTAATTTCTGGAATTTCTATAAAAATCCCAGATACTAAAGCAGCAGTTTTTCAGGCAACATAGGCTTTTCTCAAAACTAGTCACTGAAGTTCTTGGGCAGAGCTGGGAAACATACCTGATTTAGAAAAAAAAGGTACATGAAGAGAAACTGACATGGTTCGTCTAGTCTGAGGGTGTGGAAGAGAATGTTTAAGATCCTTAGAACGATACATGAAAAGGGAGGTACAAGAGTGGGAATAAGTTCAGAGGATGCTGAATAGTACAATTTATCAGAAGCTGATATTTTGTAAAGGAGAATGGGAGATCAAGGTCAGATTGGAGAGGACTTTGAATGTCAGGCTGAAGTGTTCAGACTCTATTTAGCAAGTAGTAGAAAACCGGTAAAGGTTTTTGTGTAAGGGATTGTCATAATTGGGGCTACTCTGGCAGCTTTGTGTAAGATAGTTTGGAGTGAGAAAAAATTTCATGAAAAACTAATTATGAGTTCTTTTAAAGCAGTTCAATAGAGAAGGTAATGAAGTCCTGACTAGATGGAGAAAGGAACTTGTCAACTGATTGAATTGGGCAGTGTGGATAAGAAAGAGGGGAGATTCAGAGATAATTCTGAAACTTCCAACCTGCTTTTTCAGAAGAATGGTTGAAACTAACTATAGTAAGTGAAGACATATATACAAGGGGATGTAGATAGACATAGCTCCAAGTTTCTCAGAGTTTTTTTTTTTTTCAGCAGGTGCCATCACTGGCTGTTTTCAACATGTCTTCAGTGTAGCCAGACGTTTAGGCTGGCATGAAAGAAAAACACTAAGGTTGACCTAACAAGAAGTAAAAATGTAAATGGATGAAAAAAAAAGCATGGTGACAGTGGTGGAGATGTATGATGAGTCGCAACTTATCCATACTTAAAGCAGTATAGCACATGAGACATTGCCCTTCTATGCAACCAGTTCATTTTGTTTCCATATCTTACAAGAAAAAATAATGTTGGACTCAGTGGAACTATATATACCATGCCCTTTTTGTGGAGTAGTGCATGTGCGACGCCATTCACTGGTTCAAAGGTAAGATACATGACCGGTTCAAGAACTGAGGCCCTACAATTGGTGTACTCATCTCGTAGAAGCATCCCCCATCTTTTCCTCAAGCTTTCTACTCTGGGGAATAGGGAAGGCAATGCTGATGAGCTGGAGGATAGTACATATAGCACTTCTTATCTGGAGGCTGGGAGATGGAGGCATGGGAAAAGATACTTTGGGATTGTTAATTCATTTATATATTTTAGGCTACTTTTTCCTTAATACTTTCTTGATATGGTGACTTTTACTGGAAGAAAATGATTTTTGTTCTCCTTATGATAAGAGATTTTACGATCAAATCTTGGTTAGTCTAAAGAATGAAATTATCCAAAGGTTGAGGCTCATGAGCATTATTGTGAGTACTTTTGAGGCCAAGACTGAGAACATGGATTTTCAGTTTGTGCCTTTTTTAGGAATAACAAATTCCAAAAGTTTTCCACTTTTCTTTTAAAAAAGTAAAGTTCTGTCTTTTAAATAATAAAATAAAATAAAACATTTTATTATTTATTTAAAGTTATCTTTCAAACTTTGAGGGCTGTCCTGGTTCACTTATTCTGAAACTATAAGAAAAAGCACCAAGCCCAAGAGCTTTTGGAATAGCAATGCTTCCAGCCCAGCACCCTCAGGCATCATCCTGGGAAGCATCCACTATGGTAATGAACCCAACAACTGCTCCTGAAGCTGCTCTGCCATAGCCATTGAAGTCCCAAAGAAAATCCTTGGCACTGGCAAATGATTCAAGATCAGAAGTTGATGTTATTTTTATTGACGTGACATTTATCATGAAATGACATGAAAGAAGAGGCATTACCATCTGCTTAGCTGCTCTGCCCTCAGGATCAGGGGACCTTTCCATCTAATTTGCAGCTGAAACCTTTTATATCTGCTATCTTCCTCATAAGAGTGTTAATTCCTTGAGAGCAGAGACTTTTCTGTTTTTATACTATGATTATCACAGCACTTTGTACACAATAAGAACTTAATACATGATTTATTCTTTCATTTGTTAATTGAAATCTCTAGTTATTCTGGAGTTTAGCTGGACTGATTTTTATTTTTGTTCACATCCACTCTTACCCACTTCTCTAGATTGAAGAACCTTGGCCTTTTGAGCCTGCTATTCAGATGGTCTAATCCACTCAGAGAGTGGTTGACAAGATAAACAAGAGACTGTCTGCCATAATTTGGTGAGGTGATCATAAAAAAAATCAAGCAAATGGAACACTTTATGGACAGATACTTGATCACTTTTTCTAATGACATGTCAGGCAAGAACTCGTGAGCAGGAAGCGCAGCAGTTAACATGGTCTAGAAAGTAACGATTAGAGGTAAAGAGCACCATTTGGAGCCAAGCCTTTAGCAGATGGTAAATCTCATAGATAAAGCTGGAAATATTGTTCAAGTCATGCACATAACTTTCCTAACTATGGACTTTACATTTGCGAAAGGGAACTAGTTATCCAACCATCATCATTATTATTTATATTACTATTTTAGCCACAGCTGTTGATTACTATCAAAGACAACAAGATGATTCTCAAATGAAGGCTATCTTATCATACTATACAAGGACTGAAGAAATTAGTGAAGGAAAGAGATGGGGTACAGGATGGAGGCTGTTTTTAAGTAGAAGGAAATGTAATGTGGGGAAAGGATGAGACATGTTCTGCTTGGTGCCAAATGACGTATCTAGGTACAGTGGGTGGGAGTTAGCAAAAAGCATCTTCCTGCTCAACATAAGGAAGATCTTTCTACTGCTTAGAAGTAACCAAAATGTTAGTTTCTGAAGACTGCCATGAATTCTTTCTCATTTGAATCTCAAGCAAAGCCTTGGCCACTTGGAAATGTTGTTGAGGTTCTCAGTCACCTATAAGTAGACTAGATTTCACCTGAGAACCTGTAAAAGAATGAATTTAACACATAACTTAATGTCTTTCATTTGCATAGTACCAGAGATTTTAAAACGCTTTCAGATGTACAACCTCATTAGATATTCTCCCAACTTTCAATTCTTAGAAATTCTGACTTCCCTTCTGGTTTAGATCAAAGGCCATCTCCTCTAGAAAGGCTTTTCCGAACTTGCCTCACCCTCTCAAAGGTGAGTTTCTGTATTTTACATGAGATATCTAAAGAAGGCCAAGTAAGTATCAAGCAGATATACAATATATACAGATATAATTTCCAGTTCGACTATTTACTACCTGTGTTATGAGGCAAATGATTTCTCCCTTGGGGTCAATTTTCTCATCTATAAAATAAGATTAGGCATAGCTGATCTGGTGAGAAGAATTTTCTCACATTTGCCCATATCTATATCATTTTTCATCTTCTAAATGATTAGGATTAAATAATTTCATATTAATATTTCATTTCTATTGATTAATAAAAATTATACAACCATTTGTGTAGTTCTTTGTGATCACAAAAGTTTTCCTTTATTTGATTCTCATAGAAACCCCACTAAGGGTGAGTGTGTAATAAGTGTGGGAGATATGGGTTCAAATCTTGTCTGACATACTGGTTGTATAATTCCCCACAAATCATTTGACCTCTTAGTGATGTAGACAACTCTGTAAGACAGTAAGTTGAAGCAAAGGTGTTAACCTGCATTAGTGGAGATTCCTCAATGGAAATTCTTAATATCAAAGAAATCACTCCTCTAGTCTTTACTCTTACATGCAGATAATAAAACTAAGGTTCAGAGAAGTAAAGGGAATCAAGAAAGGTCATATAGAACTGTGTTTTGAACAAAAATCTTCTGACTCAAAATCCAGATCTCTAGACCAAAGAAAGAAGTGCCAAGATTTAAGGTTGCTTTGAGAATAAAAAAGTCACTCCACATTTACTCAAAACAAGAGAGTATCATTCTTTCCTTCCTTCCTTCCTTCCTTCCTTCCTTCCTTCCTTCCTTCCTTCCTTCCTTCCTTCCTTCCTTCCTTCCTTCCTTCCTTCCTTCCTTCCTTCCTCTCTCCTTCCCTCTTCCTTCTTTCTCTCTGTTTCTTTATCTTTCTCTCTCTCACTCTGTCTCTCTCTCTGTCTCTGTCTGTCTGTCTGTCTCTCTCCTCCTTCTCCCAGACAGAAAGTACAGTTGATTCAAATGGGCCTGACTGTATTTCTGATTGTCAAGAAAGCTTTGACCCAGTCCATTTCTGCATGGGGCTGGTTGAGGCCTTATCAGGCTTGGTACCCCTCCATCCAAGGACTCATTATATAGCTACCAAATATGGTTGACGCTTGATCCGCTTTAGTCCAACCACAACTCAGAACTCCTGAATTTCAGAACTCTTTCAGCCTTCGCCTCCCCGGTAGCATGGACTTTCATACCATGACTGACTCAAAAAATTCTTTTTTAAAAAAAGTTTCACAAAACCAAATTCTCAAAGTAGAAAAAATCCTTGAAAATCAGAAGTAGTTTTCTACTTTTGAAATAAATAAGCACAGGTCCCATTGAATGACACTATTCTCTCCTTTTCATTATGCATCTAATTAATTGTTATTTTGAACCAAATAACCCCATTAGGTCCTATTTTAGGAGTAGACTTAATCTTTTGGTTGTCCACTACTAAGGTGGGAGCCACTTGAAATAATAAGGGAGATTAACCAATTGGCAGTGAGTGAGTGAGACACTGACTTCTTGGGGTAAATAATTGCTATCCTCTCTACATATTGCTTTTCTGCTTTCCCAATCCCAGGACTTGCATTTAGCTAAAAGACTATTGACATTGCCCCTAATTTGCAAAGAAATAATTGAAAATGGTTTTAAATCTAGAAACCCAATTGAATGGGATGAAAAGATCTTGAGTCACATTGCCCAGGTATATTGATTTATGTGTTTGCAGAGCAAGATGGTTGCCATGGAATCTATTTAGTCTTTCTGTGAAAATAGTGTTGATTTTAGCTATAAAAAGACAGGTAAGGAAAATGTTTGTGAAATACCCTTTTTGCTTCAGATGAAATCATCAAAGCTCAATAGGAAAATGATACTAATCTTCATGTTTTTTTTCCATAGGATAAAAAGATCATAATTTAGAACTATAAGTTATCTGCATTTTGACACTATATAGTCTAGCCCCTCTTCTCACTTTTAAGATGAGAAAACTGAGGACCAGATAAGTGAAATGACTTGCCCAAGTAAAAATTTTAGTAATATACAAGGCCAAAATGTAACCCTAAAATTTAATCCCAAGTCTGGAACTCTTTCCATTATATAATATTTTTTTATGTTTCCTTATTAAATGTTTGACATTGCTGAATTTTTAAAAAAAATACTGTTTAGAAAAATCATTACACTCAGTCAGGGATGCACATAAGAGGGGATATTTAAAGACAGAATCATTTACAGGCTTTCTTAGCTTTATTCAGGAGACATTTTAAGCAATTGGTTAAAAGCTGGAATCTGGGCAGTATTGTTCCATTTAAATTTTTTTTAAAGTTATGGTTTCACCTGTATTGCAAACTATAAGTGTAGAAACTCCATTTACCCTTTCTTCTTAAAGAGTTGTGTAGAGTCAATGAAAGACAATGAGTTGCCCATAATTCCACAGTTACCTTATGTAGGACCACAACTCAGCTCTCCCTGAGATGATCAGCCATGTAACCAACCCTGACTCCTTGGGCTGTTCTCAGCCTTTTAATAATGCCTAGAATTCCAGTACTTGTAGGTCAAGAGGCTGAATTCAACCATATGAGCCAAAATTTCTCTTGTGGTATAAAGAAAGTGTCATATTTATTTATTTTCATTTCAATTGACACCTGTAACTCCATCCAAACTTTCACATAATTGTTGTCCTATTTTGCATTCATGAGAGTCATTGGCCGGAATAAAACTTTTTTCCAGTGCTTAATAAATGTTATATAACATTGAACCTTTATGTAATTTACACAGTTCAACTCTTTCCTCCCCTCTAGCTCCATTCAATTCAATAAACATTTACCAAATTATATGCAAGGTTGCATTTGCATTAATATTCATCAATGATTTTGGTCTCCAGTTTTATTTCTTTGCTCTGTACTTTCCTGGTTTGGCAGGGTGTTTTCTTTCTCCATTAAAAAATATGATTTGTAGAGTACAGGAATTAATTGTTCTTTCAAAGTATGATAGAATTCACCTATAATTCTGTGTGGTCCCAGGATTCTTTTCTTTGTTAATTTCTTTACAACTAGATCTATTCATTTTTCTGAAACTGTATTGTTTAAGATTTCAATGTCATGTTCTGTTAATTGTGGAATTTATTTTTTAACAGACATTTCTCTGTTTCTTTGAAATTTTGCTTATCTGGTATATATTTGGGGACTAATTTTATAAAGACAACATCACTTGATAGTGTAAGTTATAGCATATTTGTCCTCTGTTCCCACAGCAACTCACACTTAGAAGCTTTCAGAAAAAGGGTAAGTTTGATTTTGCGCTTATCAGACCAATTTCAGGAAGGTTATCTTCATTGCAATTTTAGAGACTCTCCAAAGTTATAGAAAAACCAAATTCCCCACAGAGTACATAAACTGCTTGGATTTTTATTGTGCTAAACCAATAGACTTTGATTCTTTTTGTTTTTTTTTTTATCATCAAAAAAGCTATTGTGAAGAGCAAATGTGGAAGGAGGGAGAGAGAGATGTGGGTAGTAGAAATTGGCAGGAGTTCTAGGAAAGCAGGGAAGTCATTATGTCTAATGCTCATCTATGGTTTCTCTAATTCTTTGAACATGTAGTTGAAACTGCTGAGAGAATTTAGAGAAAGTGAATGATAAGACTTGGAAACTGGCCTGAACCATAGGCTTGGGAAGTAAAGAAGTTTTGCTGTATTTAACAGCCCCTCCAGCTCATTCATTCAGGGGCCAAAGCATGATAGCACATCTGTTCGGTCCTATCAGAGCTCTGACACCATTCTATAGAATTGTTGGCTCTTAAAGAGATCTCCCAGCTCAGATTGGCTTAGCTCACAGAGGTTGAGAGGATAGCAGGTCTAGGTAGTAACACCTGAGACAGTATGTTAAAAGGCAGATGCTTTATAGTTTAGTGGGAAATGAGCATTCATAGTGATGTTAAGGTCAGAAAATAGCCAAATAATTAAAAGCTTGGCAAACCATTCTTCTATATGTTATTTTGACTATTGTAGCAGCACCTCTGTTCTCCTATGTGATGGTTTCAGTGCTACTTTGGAAACCTCCTCAACTCACTTTGAAAGTCACCTTTGCCACTTGTACTTTGTAATAGGTTATCAATTCAATCTTCTCCTTCATGGTATTACTAGATATTGTTTCTCTTTGAGACATAGAAACATCCATAGGGAATTAAAAAAGGCAAAGCTCAGGCACAGCATGTCTCATGTGTCTTAAATTTTTCCAGTTCTATTCGTGAAAGCCTACAACACATTAGCATATGGAAAACCTTCTAAAAAAAAAAAAAAAACTCAAAACCTTTAATGCTTGTCCAGAGGCAGGTTTTCTAAACTTTATTTGTACATTTCTAATAAGAAAAGACTCCCTGTGGTCCTGAGTCATTTGCTGACACTGAAATAGAATTGAAATTGAAAGAGATGTCCCCCATAGCCTGGTAAGTTTCTCCTTTTAAGCAGCTGCCTGATGTCAGGCAGAAGTGAGACCTTAAGGATTGTGTCAGGTAGGATTTGTCAGTTGACACACAAAGTATTTAAAACATTTTTATACTTGACCATGCCTTTTCTACCAAAGCAAACTATTAAAATGTCAGAACAAATTACTTAACTATTCTTTATTAGAGGTGAATAAATACAGAAATCTAATAAGAAACAAGGAGTCAGAGTATTTCAAACTTAATAGCGCCACAGTTTAACTTAAGTTTCTCCTAAAAACTGTTCCTTCTCCTCCTGACTGCATTAGGTCTGCTAGCAGCACCACCATTTAATCAATTTACCAAAGTTCAAAATCTTAATTTTATTTTTTGTGTTTTTTCTTCCACCTTACATATGCAATCAGTAACCAAAGTTTACAGAATACATCTTTGTGATATGTCTTAAAGTGGCTCCTTACTCCATTCCCACTGTTACCACCTTAATTCATGCCTATTGCAAAAGCCTCTGTTCAAGGCTCCTGGCTTCCATTCTTTCTCCCTTTCATTCATATTTCATATGGTTGTCTGTACCATCTTCCTCATGCATAGACATGACAACATCCTTTATTTGTTCAGAACACTGAGTTGTCTGTTGACTACTAAGTAAAGTTGAATTAAATTTAGTTCAATTTTACAAATACATTAAGTGCATGCTAGATGTAAAGCCTTTGGATAGGCAGTAGTTGAAATACAATGTTTAGAGAAGATATGCTTTCCTGGGCTTAGAACTCAAAATCTTTTACTCTATATTAAAGAGGCAGCTAAGTTATATAGTAAATACAGCAATGAACTTGAAGTCAGGAAGATCTAAGATTGAAGAACACCTCAGATGACCACCAACTTTATAACTGGGCAAGTCGACATCTCTCTTAGCCTCAGTTTCCTTATCTGTAAAATGAAGATAATAATAGAATTTTATTTTCTGGACTGTTGTGAAGATAAAATGAGATCATCTGTGTCAAGGGCTTTTCAGACCTTAAAGCATTATAGGAATGTTAGATATTATTACTGGTGCTGTTGGCTCAGCTTCTCCATAGTGTTACAGTACCCCATTTTTCCATCTTTTATTTCGGAAGCTTTTCTTTTGTGTTGCCAGATGGTTTAATATAGATTCACAGTTTTTCTCATTAAAATCCAGGACAGTTCTCTTGGGCTTGCTTTTGTCCATTCGCTCCCCCCATCCTCATTTCACTGTTGAATATTCATTGAATTCAATAAACTCAAAACCTCTAGACTAAAGAAGATTCCCCTATCACCCTGTCATTTCTTACCACTAAGTAGAGACTAGTTTCAATGTTCTGCAGTATACTCTGAAAAATATCAGCTAGCCACTGCATTTCTTTTTCTTGACCTTTTTCTATGGCAAATACTTACTCAGAATATAATAAAAGTCAGCTTATCTTTATCTGGAGACAAAGCTCAATATAAGGATCCAAAATAGTAAAGAAATAAAGTTTAAAAAGGGTAAGAAATTTTTAAAGATGCTGATTTCCTACATTATGATGATGTGGGGAGGGGTTAGTAGGCAGGCAGGGAAGTATAGAATATATAAATTCATCACATTCCAGAAGAACTACAAAGCTGACGCATTCAGGCAAAACAAGTTCTGTCCAGGAACATCAGTTATTAAGAATAACTGAACCAGACAAGGTTCCGACTAATTAAACTGATCTTTCAGTTGGATAGTAGTTTCTTTACTTAAAATTGGATCCTCATTGCTGGTAAATGTTTGGACTCCTGAGCCCCTCTTCATAGAACCCCAAGGTTCCCAGGCTTCTATCTCCCATGATCCTTCAGTCTCTTCTTCCATCTGGGAAAACACACTTTCCATAAGTCTCCATTACTGATATAGGGCTATATTTTATGTGTTACTGACATCATGTATAGAGTAAAAGAAGATCACCAGCCTCACAATCAGGAAAATCTGAATTACAGGCCTCCATCTGACTTGCAGCATTTTGTTTGCTCATGTTTGATGTACTGGCCATATGTAAGATAAATATTTAAAGGGATTTGTGATTTCATTTATATGGGTACTCCCTCCATCAGTGCAGACCACACACTCTTCAAGCCTCCTTAGGTTGTACTATCATCTCCCCTGTACCTCTAGAAATACTCTGTGGCTCATCCACTAACTCAATGCTCTTGAGCCTTCCTGCAGCTCATTTAATGTCTTGAGGGTATTAGCCTAGCACTCAAGCTCTCTGTTTTTTGGCTCATATCCCTGCTCCATTAGTGGCCCATCATCTTGTCCAATCATACATGGACTTATGTCATCATGTCTTTTACACTATTTCATGGGCAGAAATCAGGAGAATAGGGATTGTATCCAAAACTTTGTATCTCCCCGTAGTGTGCTTTGTATATTGTAAGAGTGTAATAAATGTTTATTATGTTGAAATTGAAAATTAAAGAAATTTCATCACTTGAAATAGTTTTAATTCAGTTGGGTACTTACTGAAGCACCTACTATGCACATGATACTTCAAAGAGAAAGGAAAAAAATACCACCACCATCACTACCACCAAGAACAACAAGCATGAGGACATTACTTTCTCTGGGAGTGAGAAGATACTTATCCAAATATAAATGTTTACATTGCTAATCAAGTAACATTTGGTGTGCTCTAGAATTTATACTCATGCTCATCTGTTTTAAAAATGAAGAAATAGAAGCTGTGAGGTGGAGTGGGAATAGGAATAACAGGATATAGGAATTGGGAGGTCTGAGTCCAGAGCTCATTCTACAACGACTATATTTTTCAGGGTAGACTACAATATGGAGGAGTAAGGTTAGTTTCTGCTCAGTGATGAAGAAAGGGAAAACAAACCTTCCATAGTCTGGGAATTCTGAGTTTACTGAATTGCATGAATATTCAACAGAACTTTTTATTAAGTTATGCTCAACTCTTGGGGACCCTATTTGGAATTTTCTTGGCAAAGACACTGGAGTGACAAACCAGTTCATTTTGTAGATGAGGAAACTGAAGCGACCAAGGTTAAGTGACTTGCCCAGGGTCATATAGTTGGTAATTATCTGAAGCCAGATTTGAACTCATGAAGATGAGTTCTTGATCCCAAACCTGTACCGTATCAACTGTACCAGCATAACTCAGAGTAACTAGCTTCCTGAAATAAGAGGAAAGGGCAAAACCAAGACAGTCTTAAGTAATTTGTCCAGGGTCACACAGCTACTAAGTGTCTGAGGCTAGATTTGAACTCAGTTATTCATGACTCCAGGCTCAGTGCTCTATCCATTGTACCACCCAGCTGTCAGAGCACTGTCTACACTGGAAGTATACTTCATTTTTGTGACCTTTTCCTCTGATTGGCTGATTCCTCCTTCTTCCTTCATTTTGAAGAAAGTACTCAGGACAGTGATGTGGCACAGTGGATAGAGCACTGGACCTAGAGCCAGAAAGACTTGAGTTCAAATTCTACCTCAGAAACTTACTAGGTCTGTCACCCTGGGCAATTCACTTAGCCCTATTCACCTCAATTTCCTCATCTGTAAAATGAACTGGAGAAGGAAATGGCAAACCACTCTAGTATCTTTGCCAAGAAAATCCCAAATGGGATCTCAAAGAGTCAGACACAGCTGAAAACAACTGAACAACAATTTTTCTAGTAGATCAACCTTTCAGTAGCCCAGCAGACAAAATATAAGTTCCTTGATATCAGGGAATATTTTCATTTTCATTTTTGTAAACTCAGAACCTTTGTTTCATGGTTTCCACAGGCAAAGAATTCATCAACGTGAGGACAGCTTACTGGTGACAAACCTCTCTGGCTAGTCAAGCTTGTTCTCATAAAGCAGACTCAATCTGTTGCCAAGATTTTCTAGCATGGTGGAACCCATGAAACTTTGTACTTTTTGGCATAGCCTTTGAGGACCCTGGATTGCTACTACACTATGAGGTGATAGACAACACGACCACAAGTCCTAAATTAGGAAGAAGGAAGGAGGCTGGATCGCCTTCTCAAATATCCCAATTTCCTTTAATGACTCCAAGCTCTTCAAGGAACATGAGCTGCTCTTTTAAATACCAGCATTCTATTAGAGGTTTCATACAGCTTAAAGACTCAGAAAGCAATGATCTCCAAAGAATTGTAAATGAATACCACACAAAAGGCAATGAAAAGTTCCATGGAGGCAGGTAGGTGGCACAGTGTATAGAACACTGAGCTCGGAGTCAAGGAGGCCTTAGTTCAGATTCTACTTCAGACAGTAGCTGTGTGACCCTGTACAGATTGCTTAACCTCTTGGCCCTGTTTCCTCCTCTATAAAATGGATATAATAATAACATTCTACTTCACAGTGTGAAGACCAAATGAGGAAACACATGTAAAGAGTTTTGTAAGCCTTAAAGTGATACACAAAGTAAATCTTATATTTAAATCTTTATACTTAAAGTAAATCTATAAAACAATGTATAAATGGGTTATTTTAATCATCATTATTAATTGTATTATGATGGATGTGAGCCAATTGTGATGTAGAATCAATAATAAGCATTAAAGAATACTTTATAAAATACAATAAATAAATAAAGAGTGTCATCAGGTGATGGCATAGGATGTCAGGAGAAAGTGAGGAAGGACTCCCTGCCATATTAGACATACTTGCTAGGATACACTTATGGCAAAGCATGGGCAAGAGTTGCCCAGAATGGTTAGGCATAGATGGATTGTAACCTGCACCATCACTAGATGGAAAATCTACAATGATCAGATGACAAATTCATATGTGAATTTGAGTCTCCTCAATAGGAGTTCAATAAATATTTGTTTACTTGCACTGAATTACTCATATGATAATTATTCTGCCCTCCTTATGGCCTGAGATTTGATCTGGGAATTGCCATTTCCCTCTCTGCCAAAGGAAATCTCTTGACCTTGGAACTTGATAGTCATTCCAGAGGCATCATGGTTTAGTGTATAGGAGTGCTGAATGGAGACCCAAGAAGATCTGGGTTCACATACCACTTCTATGACTGTAGTCTAGTCACTTAACTTTAGCTCAGTTTCTTCATCTATAAAATGAGGAGTTTGATGGCTCCTGAGCCCCCCTCCTATTCTGAATCAGTGGTCCTCCAATCTTATAAAATGATTAGGGTGAGAAAGATTGTAAAGACTTGTGGCTAAGGTAAACAGATTATACCAATACTATATCACTATAGTGGAGAATTGCATATCATTAAGATGGAAATGTAGATTTAAAAACTGATCTAACACTAATGGGTAAGGCATGGCATTGTGTTTTTATCCATGAGTTTTTAGGTTTTGTTTATTGCTTGATAACCTACTTAGGAAATTCAAGAGCATAAGTCAACGTTAAACTTTCCAAAATGCATGTATGTTGAGGATCATTCTAGTTACTATGAAATTCACATGTAAAAGAGCCCTGTCTTTATACCAAAACATTAGGTTCTTTAAAATGGCTCCCCAATTTATGTCCTTTTTAAGAATTGCTCAGAAACTTTCATGGAACAGAAAAGGCTTTGTACAGATAGTGCATTTTCAGATGAGATGCAAAAGTAACAGAAAACAAAATCATCTGATCCCTTCAAACAGATATGATTGAAAACACCATTTATAAACAATCTTTTGTGTTGCTCTGATAATTTCTGCTTGTATTCTCATTGACTAGTGAAAATAATTGATCCCCTACTTTGTTTTTAAAGGCTTATTGTGTGCTTGAAGACAATCCTTTTCTCTAAATAGGAGAAATGAAATTCTTTTAACCTTCATCCATTCACCTCCTTTTAGTAACAAGATAAAGTTGCAAAAATTCACTGTAAGAACACAATGAGATAAAATAAAATAGGCTCAGTTTAATTTGTTCTAACAAATGTAAGTAAATGACTAGTGAGGCATTAAAGTCTGATACAGTAGGTGAGATGTATGGCATGGGGTCATATTAAACTCATAATGGTAGTAATTATGTTGATTGCTTTACTGAGTCATGCTGTCCATAAAGGGTGTAACTTTTATGTAGATGATGTAAACTTAAAAATCAGCAAGCACTGAGTTCCAACTCTCTGGTTTAGAAATAGTCAAAACAATGGTATTTTCTATTTCTGTTTCCTAGTCTATTTCTTAACAATCTGCAGGTTATACCTTGTTCTGAACTCTTCCCTGATATGTTCTGAGCTGCAGTGCTCTGGGCTTCAGTCCAGTTTGGTGTCACAAGTCTTGAGTTTTCTGTTCTGACCAGAAACTCCTAGGGTCTTCCTCTTTAAGACTGATTCTTCTGTGAGGGCAAAGTAGACCATCTTTTGCCTCAATTCTTACCTAGTTTTAACTACTTAATGTGTATTGGCTCAAACAAACAGATCTGGGAAAGACCTTAGCTTAAAAAGGCCAAGGTCTCCCCCCTGCATCCGCGGCCATCGCCAGTCATCCTGACCTATGACTTGCCACTGGACCCTGGTGACTTTGGACTTTGCATGACTCTGCTTCACTTAAATCCAATTCACTTGCAAGTCAAGACATCACCCTCCTAACGTCAATGATCCTCTTGAGAGAGAAGGATGAACAGCAATGGGTTCTTGTGACTCTGTAGTTTTGTTTAGGAGGGATAGGAGGTCAGGCCAGGGAGGTTTGACCTCTATTGCTCCCTTTCTTTCTGATCACTCTTGACTTGAGTCTTTGGTTTGACCTTTCTGCCATTTTACCTAAACTGGATTTAACTCCCAGCTCTGCCTATGAGACTTGGTGATTAGTTTGTTTGCTCACTCTATCTATCTATCTGTCTATCTATCTGTCTATCTATCTGTCTATGTATCTATCTATCTATCTATCATCTATCTATCTATCATCTATCTATTCACTCATTCATTTATTTCTCTACATCTATCAATCTATTATCTACCCACCCATTTTTTTCATTCATCCATCTATTTATTTGTCTGTCTATTTACATCTAACTATCTGCATAGTCTATGTTATCTGCTACTATATTATCTGGCATTCTTAATAGAAATTCCAGAACTCAATAGTCTTTAATATCAATATTGATATTACAGGCAATTGATGGGATAGTAGAGTGCTGTACTTGAAATCAGGAACATCTGAGTTCAAATTCTACCCCAGACACTTCCTAGCTGTGTGACCGTGATCAAGATATTTAACCTTTATCTCAGTTTTCTTATCTATAAAATAAGGTTAATGATAGTACCTACTTGCCAGGGTTCTTGTGAGTATAAAATGGAATAATATTTGTAAAGTACTTTGCAAACTTTAAAGTTATGTATATTTATAATATATGTATATTATATATATACATATACATTTACACACTAGCTAGTAGTAGTAGAAGAAAGAAGAAGGAGGAGGAGAAGAAGAAAAAAATAATAGTCCATCTTTGGGGAAAGCCCAGAGAACCAGGTCCAGGTTCTTCTTAGTGAACAAAGATGGCTAGTGTCGTGACTAAAAGCATCTTCATTTGTCTCTTCTTCCCTCTAGAGTCAATAATCATGGGATAAAAGAAAAGCTTGAATTTAACTCTCAGAGTGTTTGTGTAAGACTTCTACTATTTGCACAGGTATTTCATTTCACTTTTTGGATAGATTTCATTGCTAGGAATTTTTTATATACCTTGAGTCAAATAGGCTCATTTCATCTCACTGTGAGGAAAAAAATTCTAACCAATAGAACCATCCCAAGTAGAATGGACTACTTTGGGAGGCAGTGCTTGTTTGTTTGTTTTTTCACTAAAGGTGTTTGAGCTGAAATTGACTTATCAGAGGTATTGTAGAAGGGAGTCTTGTTCAGATTGGGGCTGGGCTAGATGTTTTTGAAGCCCATGGCAACTCAGAGGTCCTAGTATTCAGAGCAGAAGTTTGTCTCCATGAATTTATATTCAATTCTATTAAACAGGTATTTAGCCCCTAAGACCTGTAAAGAACTAGTGATACAAAGGCAAAACCCAAACAGACCTTCCCCTTTTCCTTTTAAGGTCAGTTTTGGTTTTGCCTTCTTTTGTTGCTAGAGAAACATTCCATTGAATGGGATGAAATAGATAGACAGATGAGTAAGTACAGAGTAATTGCAGATGGAAGACTTCGATCACATCAAGAGAAGCTTCATGTAGGAAGTAGCTCCTCAAATGAGTCCTGAAGGAAGTTGAGTGAGAGGTTAGGAGAAAGTGAATTACAGGAATGGGACAAAGACACAGAGATGAAATGATTCATGCATTTGGGTGAACAACTGATATACCAGGTCATCTAAAAATACACAAACGAGAGTAATGTGGAATGTAATAAAAGTAGATGGGAATCATATTGTAAAAAGTTTTACATTTGTTTCTTATCCTAGCAGCATATCATTGCAGATTTTTGAGTAGAATGTGATCAGGCCTATGATTCAGGGTTATTAATTTGGCATTTCTGTATAGGATAAATTGGAGATAGGAGAGATTACTTTCTTCTACAAGTAGTTCTAAGAGAACTACTTGTTCTTTGTTCTACCATCTTGAGAGAAGTGACTGTTTTATGGAAAATATGACAGATAGATAATATCCCACCACTTTGTTAGTCCATAGTTTGAAACCTTAAATACAATTTCACATAAAAACAATTGTTATGAATATTGTTTAAATTCCCAGGCCAGACCAAAGGCCCTTTTATGTCCTTTCTCTTAAAGAATTTTGGGAGCAGTAAGCCAAGAGTCAAGAGGAAAGCTTTCCTTCTCTTTTTCTTGGTAGATGGCCAGATCTAGACAAAATTTTGAAACGTGCAAGCTAAGCACCCTCCCATCTCTCTTTCTATATGCATGTCCTACTTCCTAATCCTTTTATTGCCACTAGATTTTGTATGAACCACAGATGATATAGAACCCAGATATAAATTTGTAGTTTTTGCTACGGTTTAATTTCTATGATACCTAGGGAGCTGATTCAAATTTGTAATAAAGAGTCATTCCTCAATTGATAAATGGTCAGGACAGGATATGAATAAACACTTTTGAGAAGAAATCCAAGTTGTGAATAACTATATGAAAAAGTTATTTAAATTACTAATAACTGGAAAGATGCAAATTAGAACAACTCTGAGATTGTACTTTATACCAATCAAACTGGCAAAGTTGGCAAAAATGGAATATAACGCATTCTGGAAGGATTGTAGGAAAATAGGTATATTAATACAATGTTGGAGCCATGAACTGTTCCAGCCTTTCTGAAAAGCAAGTTGGGACAATTTCCAAAAAGTTATTAAATTATATTAACCCTTTGATTTAAAAGTCTATAGCCCAAGTATATAGCTCTCTCAAAAACTTGATATTTGACTGTGTAACATGGGAGACACTGGCACAGGACAACTCAGCATGGCATACCCACATAAGAAAAGGTGCTGTGCTCTTTGAGATAAGCAGAATTGAGACAGCACAAAGTAAATGCAAGATGTGCAAATTTGGGATATCCACCCCAAATATTCAAACAGACTGTCTGTGCCCAACCTGTGGTAGAGCATTCCGAGCTCCTATTGGTCTGATCAGCCACAATTGGACACAGTGAAACTTCACTTTACAATGATGATGTCATTTTGGTCCTCTTTGAAGAAGGACAACAACCAGCCAATATAGCCCAATGAGGTCAGAGAAAGAGGAAAGGATCCTGTATGTACAGAATGATTATAGTAACTTTTTTTTATGGTGACAAAGTCTTGGAAATTGAAGGGATGCCCAACAATTGAAGAATACCTGAACAAGTTATGGTATATGTATATGATGAAAAACTATTGTGTTGTAAAAAATGTTGAAGGGGATAGTTTCAGAGAAACCTGGAAAGGACATATGAAGCAGTATGAAGTGACTAGAACTAGGAGAAAAAAATATACTATACAAGCAATATTGTAAAGATAAATTAGGAACTTTAATCAACCTGATGACCAATCACAATTCTAGGGCACTCAAGATGAAATAGGTTACCACCCTCTTGTTAGAGAAGTGGTAGACTCAGAGTACAGATTCAGACACATTTTTCTTTTGAATGTAGCTCATGTGGGAATTTGGGTTTTTTACTTTTCAATGAAGTTGGGTGGATGTATGGGAGGGAGAATATGGATATGAAAATAAATTTTTTTTAAAAAAATGAGATTGCCCATATTTTTAACTTGTTAATTTCTTTTACACCACAGAAATTCCTTTTGCTTTTTTCTAGATCTCTTCCAGAGTTCGATTTGATTTATATATTCTCAATTATTACATCTTCTTAATAATTTAAGAAAGGATAGCTAATTTCCTTATGTAGGGTTGGACTCTAGTCTCTTTTCTAGCTTAGCCATTTTTTATTGATTCACTCAGAAATTCTAGCTAGTTCTCTTGATCTTGGTTGAATGTACCAACAAGGAGGGTTCAGAATATTCAGACAGCCAATATTGAATGTTTTTAATATTCAAATTCTATTGCATAAGATCATAGATTGAGAGTTGAAAGGGACCATGTAAACTACTCAGTCTCATCCTTTACTTTTGCAGTATAAGGTAATCCAGGCCCAGATTTGTCCAAGGGATTTGTCCAAGGTCGCAAGAGAGTAAGTGGAAGAACAGGAATTCAAACTTGGATTGTCTTCTTCCACATCCATTGCTTTTTTCATCGCATCATGATGTCTCACTGACAAGTCACCAGCTGGCTTTCCTCCACCCTGTTCCAAGTCTGACTAGTCTCCACATTGGCTTCAGGTAAAGTGCCAACTTAGAATAGTGCTATGCCAGTGCCAAGAGGCCACTCTCCCACACAGTGTAATGTTGAGGCCAAGGGAACCGCAGAGAAAAGATCACTTGGAGTTTTAAGGAAAGGGAATTTCATGATGAGTAAAATGGTGTAAGTACAAAGCAGGGCAAAGAGCACAATCATGTTATGTCAATTATCTTCATAATTCTGTCAAATACAATACCTACATCTAGAGCACAGAATAGGCAATAAAAATGTCACGTACTGAGTAATACAGAAGAAGGAAGCTAAGTAAATCACTCTAGAAGTCTAATGGAAAGATTGTCATACTGAACTCTCGGACACAAGTAGTTATTTACAGGGGGAAAATTCTAGAATAATTAATCAATGGTGTTTCTGGAGGCATCTCTTATGATGAATGCAAGGTTTTCTCCAAGTCTCTGTGTCAATTGGCCTATTGTTGTTGCTTTTCCTTCATTCTCTTTTTTCTTTTAATATAATGTATTTATTTACAATTTTCAACATTTACTTCCACAAGATTTTGAATTCCAGTTTTCTCCCCATGTCTCCCCTCCCCCACCCCAGGACAATGTACACCCCAACCACCACTTTTCACAATCTGCTTTCCCTTCTATCACTCCTCTAACCATCCTTCTCCCCTCTGTTTTCCTGTAGGGCAAGATAGATTTATTTTCCCCATTACCTGTTCAACATATTTCCCAGTTGCATGCAAAAATTCATTTTTAAAGCCTTGACGTCTACATTTTCTCTCTTCCTTCCTCCCTACCCACCCTCATTGAGAAAGCAAGCAACTTGATGTAGGTCATACATGTGAAGCCATGCAAAACCCTTCCATAAGTCAGGTTGGGAAAGACTAACCATATTTCCTTCTATCCTGTCCTGCCCTTCATTTATTCCTTTCTCTCCCTTGACCTGTCCCCCCACAATAGTGTTTGCTTCTGATTACCCCTTCCCCCAATCTGCCACCTAGTCTAGTATCCTCCCTCTCCTACCACCTTTCCCCCTGTGTTCCTGCAGGGTAAGATAGATTTCCATGCCCAATTCCATATGTGTTATTTCCTCCTTAAGTCAAATGAGATGAGAGTAAGGCTTACTTATTCCTTCTCACTTCTCCCTTCTCCTCCATTGTAAAAACTTTTTCTAGCTCTTTTATGTGAAATGCTTTACTGTATTCTTCCTCTCCCTTTCTCTTTTTCACAGTACATTCCTCTCAAAACCTAATTTTATTTTTTAAGTATCCCCCCTTCCTATTCAAAACTCACTCCCTTCCCTCTGTGTGCATTTATATACATATACATGTATGTGCATGTGTACATATATGCATGTATATATAAACACATGTATGTGTGTACACGTATGGGTATACATATAAATATATTTGTGCAACACAATATACATGTACCTAAACATATATAATGTGCACATATATACATATACATTTGTATAAAAATACACATATACATACATATATATACATTATATATACATGCATGTAGTGTGCATATTTGTGTGTGTGTGTGTGTGTGTGTGTGATTTCCTTCTAACTACCCTAATACTGAGAAAGATCTCATGAGTTGCAAATATCATCTTTCCATGTAGGAACATAAACAGTTCAACTTTAATAAGTCCCTTATGATTTCTCTTTCCTGTTAACCATTTCATGTTTCTCTTGATTTTTGTAACTGAAAGTCAAATTTTTTATTCAGCTCTGGTCTTTTCAACAAGAAAGCTTGGAAGTCCTCTAATTGAAATTCCATTTTTTCTCTGAAGTATTATACTCAGTTTTGCTGGGTAGGTGATTCTTGGTTCTAATCCTAGCTCTTTTGATCACTGGAATATCATATACCAAGTCTTTAGATCCCTTAGTGTTGAAGTTGTTGAATCCTGTGTTATCCTAATTGTGTTTCCACAGTACTTGAATTGTTTCTTTCTGGCTGCTTGCAATATTTTCTCCTTCACCTGGGAAGTCTGGAATTTGGCTACAATATTCTTAGGAATTTTCCTTTTGGGATCTCTTTCAGGAGATGATTAGTGGATTCATTCCATTTCTATTTTACCCTCTGGTTCTAGAATGTCAGGGCAGTTTTCCTTGATAATTTCTTAGAAGATATCTGGGCTCTTTTTTTGATCATGATTTTCAGATAGACCAATAATTTTTAAAGCATCTCTCCTGGATCTATTTTCCAGGTCAGTTGCTTTTCCAATGAGATATTTCATATTGTCTTTTATTTTTTCATTTTTTTTTGGTTTTGTGTTATAATTTCTTGATTTTTCATAAAGTCATTAGCTTCCATTTGCTCCATTCTAATTTTAAAGGAATTATTTTCTTCAGTGAGCTTTTGCACCTCCTTTTCCATTTGGCCAACTCTTCTTTTTAAGACATTCATCTCCTCATTGGCTTTTTGAACCTCTTTTGCCATTTGGGTTAGTCCAACTTTAAAGTTGTTATTTTCTTCAGCATTTTTGGGGGTCTCCTTTAGCAAACCATTGACTCATTTTTCATGAGTTTCTTGCATCACTCTCATTTCTCCTTCCAATTTTCCTCTACTTCTCTTACTTGATTTTCAAAATTGTTTTTGAGCTCTTCTGTGGCCTGAAACCAATTCATATTTTTCTTTGAGATTTAGAATGTAGGAACCTTGACTTTGCTGTCTTCCTCTGGGTGTATACTCTGATCTTCCTAGTAGTAAGAAAATACCTTCTCATCAAGAAAGTAACCTTCTATAGGCTTATTTTTTCCCCTTTGTGGTCATTTTCCCAGCCAATTACTTGACTTTTGAGTTCTTTGTTAAATGGAGGGTGTGCTGCCCCAAGTTTCATGAATTTTGTGCAACTGTTTTCAGAGATATCTCTAGGGATCTGTAAATTCCAAGTTTCTCCAAATTGTATGATCAAAGTAAAGGGGTTTATAGAGCTTTCTCACTGCCATTTGAAGCTGTCTTTGGTGTTTGTGGGTTGAATCTTGAAACCGCTACAGTTGCCAGTTCCCTGAGGCCTGCTCCAGTCTATTCTGTGCCAGCATGTCCCACACTGGGCTGTGCTCTGTGCCAAGCCCAGTGCAATAGACCCCTTCCTGTCAGCCTTCCAGATTGTCTGGGGCTGGAAATCTGCTTCACTGTCATTTTGTGGCTTCTGCCACTCTAGAATTTGTTCAGAGTCATTTTTTACAGGCATTTTTAGGGTTTTGGGCAGAGAGGTCAGGCAGGTTCCTGCTTCTACTCCACCATCTTGGCTCTGCCCTCCCATAATGCTCTTCTTTCACTCCCAATGAGAAACAGTGAAATTATGAGGATGACAGCTTAACTTGCTTGTGAATTGGATTTGAGTGAAACATAACTGCACAAAGTCATCAACCTTCATCTTTCCTCCAGTCATGAGTCATTTTCAGAGCTTGAAGGGACCTTAGAAACAGAACTGTAGAAGAACTGCTTTCAAAGCCCATTTGTACTGTTTACTTTCTGTGTGACTTTGTGCAAGTTACCTGAACTCTTTGGGTCTCAGTTTCCTTATCTGTAAAATGAGGAAGTTGGACTAGATGACTTATTTTAATCTCTTTTTTTCAGCTAATGAGAATTTGTTTTCTCTTCTTTTCACTTCCTACTCCTGTTGAAAAGAAAAGAAAAAAAAAATCTTGTAACAAATATGTATAATCAAGCAAACCAAATTCCTGAATTGACCAAGTCCAAGAAGTTATATCTTATTCAATTCCTGGAATCTATCCCCTCTTTTCCAGGAAGTAGATAGCATGTATAATCCCAGTCCAATCTCATACCTGTTGCCCAAATCCCCATTTTAACCTATATTTAACATGTTTATGTTTCAAATCATAGACCTCGTGTTATTTAAATTCACCTGTTTTATAGATCATAAAATGAAGACCAGGAAAGGGAAATGATTTATTTAAGGTCACATAGGCTTTAAGGATCTGGTAAAGGATTAAACATATTTTGGCCCTCCTATACAAGATCCAGTCTTCTTTCCACTATCAGGATGTCATTAATTATGTTTCAACACAGCTAAATTGACTACATTCTCATCTTAGACCCTTTGCTTTGCTTTATTCAATTTTCTAAATTGATCTCTCTTTAGTCATAATCTTATTAGGGTTATATCCACTCTTAATTCTATCAGAGAACTCAATTTGCCAAACATTTGGGATACTTACCAAGTTGCCAGTGAGTAGATATGGTAAACAGGGGGATGTGACCAGCTTGTTCTCCAATGCTAAGGAGAGGAATGGAATACTGCTGGAGATCTCTGAAGAACCTTGCTTGCAAGACTGAATGAATCTAATTTTCCAGCCTCTAAATTTAAAGAATGAAGCAACTTGGATTTTTTACTTTCAAAAAGATAAGAATGAAGAAGGGTTATTTGATAAAACCCCCTTGTAAATGGCATTTTTCAAAGAGAAAATTTTAAAAAAACAAAGTTGCCAACAGGTTAGCACATGGCATTAAATCAATAAATTAATCAAATTTTTTTCTTATTTGTAGCATTTTAATTTCATTTTATTCTGAGCTTAAATAAAACTACTATTTCCATAACATAGTAGAATAAAAAAAAGATGATTGTTCATGAAGCTGCAGATCTATTACATACAGCTTGCTATTCCTTTCAAATATATAATAAAATTATCCTTTTTTTTCTCCCCTCTCCCTCCCCCAACCTCACCCTAGAGATGGCTTTCATTAGGTAAAATGCTTTTTTAAAGCAGGTTATGTGCCAGACTCTGTCCTAGGTCCGAGGATAGATAAACAAAAGTGAATGTCCCTAACATCAAGGGACTTATCTCCTAATAGTTGAGACACTGTACCTTTACAGGTTGAAACAAAATACACATATAGATATATATGAACACATATAAAACAGAGGTAACCATAGAAGGAAAGGAACCAATAACTTGGGAGGTAAAGAAAAATAGCTTCCTTCTTTCTCCTCCTTCTCTGCCACACAATCTTTGATCCAGTTATACTAGTCTTCTGGCTATTCTACAAACAAGATACTCCATCTCTTGGCTCTGGGAATTTTCTGTGGTTGTCCTCCATGCCAGGAATACTGTCCCTCCTATGCTCCAACCGCTGATCTTCTTGACTTCCTTAAGGTCCCAACTAAAATTTTGCCTTCTATAGGAAACTTCCAACCCTTCCTAATTTTACTCTTTTAATTGTTCCTATGTATCTTATATGTGGTATATAGTCATATATATTATATATACATATATATCATCTATGTGTGTGAGAGCATGCCTCTGTGTATCTATATATCTTGCTTTGAATGTATTTGCTTGCATTTTGTTTTCTGTATTGTACTGTAAGCTCCTTAAGGGCAATGACTATCTTTTGCCTCTTTTTGTATCCCTAGTATTTAGCACGTTGGCATTTTCTTCATGCCTGCAACTTACAGAGGACTGAAGTAAACTTACTTGCCAACCTCACACAGTCAGTCTATCAGAGTCATGCCTTAAATGTAGTTCCCCCTGGCTTCAAGGTCAGCTCTCTATATACTACACCTCTAATGTTGACCATAAAGTGCTGTCAATGGAAGATATATCAAAATAGAACTCTGCCTTATTTATCTTATTTTTAAATTATATTTAGTTTATTGATTGAACATTAAATCACTGCCAAAACATAGAACAGTGCCCTGCATAGAACAGGTAACTGTGTTGAACATGGAGGAAGGGGGTTGTAGGAACACCCAGAAACCTGTTTTATAGAGTAGATTGCAAAACTATGAATTCTGAGTGAGACTGTAGAAGGTCCATAGTTGGAAGTCTTAGGATCATAAGTGATGTTAAGAGATGTGGGAGCTTGGCTGAAATTCAGGGCTTGGATTAAGGAACCTTCCAAACTTTTCAAGTAGGAAGGAACTGACTATGTACAGCATAGCTGTAGCCAGCCAGAATCTGGGCCTTTCAATGAAAAGTATTGAAAAGTGCAATCAATAAATATTTAATACAAACTGAACACAGTATTGAAACTACTTACAGAGAAATGCCCTGTTTCATGCCAAGAAGATTATGTGGCGGGTTGTAATATAGCAAGTGGCGGAGTAGCATAAGTCACCTTGAGAGTAGATTGAATATAATCAATGATTAATGATGACTTTATTGTCCCTTTCATAGCTAGAGCTAAATCATGTCACATTAGATCATAAATTTGGAGGCTATCTAGAATCAGTGCATGTAAAAATAAGCTTGACGAAGAAAAATCAATTTTTTAATATCATTGACGGAAGGCTCAGACAATGAATTTCCCCCTTTATCAACAGAACTACAAATACCTAATTAGCCCATTTGCATATAGGGAAGTGTGCCCAGAATTGTGTGCATGGATTTTCAAAGATTATAGAACCCACCTAGTTATTTTTGGTCACTTTTGCTATAATAACAGTAAAGGCCACAATTTGAAATGAAAGGAAAAGGGAAACAAAATGATTAGCACTTCACCTCAATTAATGGGACAGTGGGATGAATTAAAAGTGGGATAAGAAATCTATCCAAACGTAGTGAGATGCTTTCAAGCACCTTTGAAAATATCTTCAAGCAAAGCTAGTAGAAGAGTATTTCAGTGGATAGAGCACTGGGCCTAGGGTCATGAAGACCCAAGACCAAGTTGACCCACTTACCAGCTGAATGACTGGGCAATTGACTTTAACCTCTGTTTGCCTTAGTTTCCTCAACTGTAAAATGAGGATAATAGTAGCATGTACATCCAAGGGTTGTTGTCAGTCTAAAATGAGATAATATTTGTAAAGTGCTTAGCTCAGTGCCTGCACATAGTAAGTACTATATAAATACTTCTCTCTTTCCCCTTCCTCCTTTCCTTTTCTTTTACCTTCCCCTTCCCCTTCTCCTTCCCCTCTGGCCACCAGTGTTCGCCTGGCCTCTAGGCCACTCTTAGGGTATTCCTGGCCCACGTGCAAATGTATTTTTTTCTCTTTAGTTCACCCAAACAATGGTTGGATTTTTTTCCCCAAAAATAATTTTACTTGTAACAAAGCAGAGAAAGGTGAAAAAAATTCCAGAGTGTATAGAATTAAATTATGAAGTACAAAGATTCTTTTCTGCTATATACCTGGAAGAATGTATGAGAGCAAATGTTATAGTGGAAAAAATGCTTGACATATTCTGGAAGATCTGGATTCGAATATGGCAATGGTTGTATCCTATAGGAATGTCCCTTAATCTTTCTGAAAGAATGAAATCTCTCTAAGACTATTAAGTTAGCTTTAGGTATAGTAAGTAGAATCATAGGTCCCTGTGCTGATGTGGCCATAATCCAGCAGTATATAGATGGCATATTTCTCTGATGTTTGCTAATCTCAATTCTCATTCTTTATTAACATCTAGTCCAGGTCTTTCTATATAGCCAGTCATTAACACTTCTCCTGAAAAGGGCTGGGAGTGACTGTCCCTTGGTAGTATCTCAGTCCTCACACATACTTTGCTTCTAAGCCAGGGCCCCAACTGAGGTTCATTTTCTTTTTAGAAGGAGTTTAAAACTTATTTATGTGTTATAAACTCCTTTGGCATTCTGGTAAAATCTACAAACTCCTCAAAATGATATTTTTAAATCCAAATAAAATTCACAGGATTATAAGGGAAACCAATGATATTGAAATAAAGATTTTTCCCCCTTCTATACAAATATCTACCTGGATCCCTTGATATCTATCCCAGGTGAAAAACCCCTTCCTTATAGCATTTTTCCCCTTTGTCTTTGGTCATACCAGATCCCAAGTAGAGAGTATACCTAAAATAAACAAACAGAAGCTAACAGCAACTGTGAACTTGTTTTGCCCTTCTACGGTCTTGTCCTCAATAAATGGTATTGTTCCAAGGACAAGACATAAAATACATCAATGTCTGGCAAATATATGCTGTGTTCTTGGCTTCTGTGAAACAAGCCTTACATGTTTCTCAAATTCTAATGGGAATTTATGATCTAGTAATGTTCTCTGAACACTTCTTTACAGGCAGGAAAAAGAAAGGAGCTATAAACCTTTTACTTCATTCACCAGAATGGAAAGGACTCAGTGATAGGTTTGGGGAGGTAAATCTTTTCAGTAATAACTGGCCAACATACACAACTCATTATATGTTAGATGGTTTATAAGTCATTTATTAAAACTGAGAGTTTCTCCTTCTCATTATCTTTCCCAACCATAAGATGTCTTATAAGATATTGGTCCAAGGAATTCTGAAAAGGAATTTTAAAATATGTAGCATATGAAGTTTCAGAGGGGCCCTAGACTAACCTGCATTCAATAAGGCCTTAGGAAAAACTAGCCCAGCCTACATGTTGGGGACCTAGACAATGTTACTTCTATAGCACCACTATTCAATATCACTGAAATACTGATGTTTTTGAAAGTGAATTTTTGTTTCAAGGAGAAGATTATGGTCATTGAAAGTTCTACACAGTTTCCTACATGCAGTCCAGTCCTCTCTCTTCTACCTTTTCTTTCCAGTGTCCAGCTCACTGTCATTCTGCAATATCTGTTTAATGTCTGCCCATGTTACTAAAGTGTCAACAGCCAAGTGAATATCTGAAACCAACGATTTTTTTATTTGTGTGTGTGTATGTGTGCAAATGCATAAGCTTAGTGAGTTTGATCTCTTTTGAATGATTGCAGTTGTAATTTAAAAGCCTTGTTCAATGAAAACAGTGTCATCCATAAATAAGAGCATAAATGAAAGGTTTCACCATTTTGGGGGATTCTCAGTTTCATTTGCACTCTTCTAAAACCTTTGGTGAGCAATCATCTTCCTATTGTATTTCTCATTTTATAATAATCAAAAGGTTATTAAAATTATCTCTTTTATTGTTCAAGGAAGTTTGTATACTTTTAACACAGGCATATGACACTTCTTGTCGCTGAAGAGTCTTAAAGGCAGTTTTTTGTTTACTAAACTTTTTTATAAGCAATAAACAAGAACAATGGTTACTTTTATTCTTTGCAATTTTCCAGTCAATTGTGGAATTGTAAAGATTTGGTCTGCTATGGAAAATAAGTTACATAAACCTTTTTCCCTTTGCATATTTGCATCAAGGCTGCTTTTCATAAATATGTAGATTATTTTCATAAAGATTTTGTAAAGATGAGAAGGCATTTGCATCGATAGTTTTTAATATTTTTCAGCCACTTTTTAAGATGTAGCAAATCCATTTTTGGTGTGTTTTTTTTAAACAGACATTTTGTATGCTTTTAGGATGTGAAAGCAGGGTTTATGTTTTTGCCTTTCATGTAACCAGCTTTTGGCACAACATAGGTGCATAATAAGGCATCAAAAAGATGGCTGTTGACTGACTCAACATCTTTCAGATAACTCAACAGTCAATGTCTTCCTCAATGTCTTCCGAATTTTGTCACCCTGTACCTCCTCGTATGTAAATAGTCTCTCTGACCCAGCTACTTTTACTATCTTTGTTTTTCTTAGTGCTAGTTCTACTTCATGAAACATACTGAGGATTGGCATGTTAGATTATAAATGCTGTGGCTACACTGCCTTTGGCGGAGATTAAGTTTGATAGGATCTTGAGAACTCTTTTTCCATTTTTCATCTGTCTATTATCCCAGTTTCAGTTTCAGCCTCCAATGTTCTCAGTAGGATCTAGCTTAACTGGATCTCTAGCCATGTTTTCTGTAAATTTGCTTTTACCTTCCCTACTTCCTGAGGTTTAATGAGGAAAAACTGATCATAACTGATTATCTTCCTCTCTATGATTTTAATGTTGTTTAGTCATTTTTCAGTGGTGTCCAAATCTTTAAGACCTCATTTGAGGGTTTGTTTCCAAAGATTATGGAGTGATTTCCCATTTCGTTATCCAGATCATTTTACAGATGAGGAAACTGAGGTAAACAGAGTTAAGTGACTTGCTTATGGTCATACAGCTAGTATGATTTTTGTGAACTAATTTATAATCTAAACCAGCATTCCCTTTGGTTGCCATTTCTTTCTTTTCAGAAAGGAGATCAAATGTTTGATAGCTGAAGTAGTTTCTAAGCTCTTTCAGACTTCCTGGTTGTGGCAATTGATTTATATTATTTAAATTTTCCAAGAAAGGAGATAGATAGACTACCACATCACTATCTGTTCTGTTGTCCATTTATCATTTTCCAGCAACAATTGCTTAATCAACTAAGCCAGGTTGGAACTGAGTATTTTATTTTGCATACCATAGTTCCTGATTTTTACCCTTTCTTTTAAGACTCTTTTGTATGTTTTATTGACTTTTAGTATTCCTGTCAATTTCCAATGTCTCTCACAGGGGTATGCTGGTATTTAAGAAGAATTGGGTCCCTGAATAAAACATGTGTGGGTGTGAATAAACATGACCTACTTTTAAGATTATCTACGTTATTAAAATTTTCTCAATAATTTTCTTAAATCTAGATTGTCAACAGAACAATAAATTGAACTCAGATTTGCAGCTTTTGCAGATTTCTGAGATGGAAAGGGAATTTAACAATTGGCTTTTGTGAGCTAATTTGACCCGGTTCTAGTGCACCCCTACCCTGCTACTACCTACAGCAAAGAAATATAGTTAAGTAAATGTTAAATAAGTAAAGTGTTGTTGAGTAAAATTAAGTTAAATGCTATTAAAGTAAAGTAAAATGTTGTTCTTCATTCCAATTTAGTGTTAATTATTTTTGTTGCAACAAGTCAGTGGCCTTTTTGGAGGCAGGTGATTCAAAAAGATTTCTACATTGATTAATGGTGATTCTTGGTACGTTAAGATAGAGTTAATTTTATCTTTCATGATATTATTAAATACCATATCCATGGCCCCCCTACATCTATTTGGAGGAAGCATTTACAAGGGATTTGAATCCTCCATTTAGTCTATAAGTCTTTACTGTCATTTATTTCTGAATGCTGAGCCACATTTCTTACTTTTTGGCCATCTGTGCATTGTAGTCATGAAATATTTAATGATATTCTGATTTAAATAGGTGTCATATCATGATCTCTACAGAAGCCTTCTGTATCTTTGTATTTTTAAATGGATATTGGTTGTGTAAGCTGTAATTATCTTCATGTTGGACTTAAAGCAAATACTTATTAAGAGCCCTTCAATGTATCATGAAATCATATTCCTTATAGACTTTATACCCATGATAAAACTAATGCTACCAACATTTTATTTGTTCTCCAAGGAAGAATGGTGAGCCATATTTCAACTTAGCAGAAGCTTCCTTTTTGTGGTAAGAATTGTTTTTTTACAATAAGAATGTCAATATTGATGTAGTTCAGTTCCTCTGATGGCATGTCAATTTGGTCATTAAACCAGTATCTCACATTTGGGGTAAATATAGTTATGTTAATTCTTATTAGAGGATCTAAAAACTGTATGCTTCTCATCTCTTACCCCTTGTTAAAACTCTGCTATTATCAGGGCAGAAACAGAAAGGAGTCACACAAAGACTTAAGCTATTTTGTATTATTTTTTGTTTCATGTGTTGCCATTGTCAAAGACTTCATGACCTAGGAGCCAAAGTACTGGTCATGAGCTTCTCTGTACCCAGAATGGTCTTCAGAAAACAGTTAGAAATGTATATCATAATAACCACACTTGAAATATTTTCAGAATGGTTCTCTGCTGGATAGCTTCTTTGTGAAGACTGGACATCAAAGTAGAGTAAATGAAACTCATCATAATAAATTCAATCTCAACTTTCCCAAGAAGGCTGATTTACCTCTTAACACTGTGGACTTACCTCCTCTCTCTTACCCTTCCATATCCACTTAGTTGCCAAAACCTTTTCACTTTACCAACACACTATCTCTTGAATCTGTCGTCTTCATTCACACTGATACCACAAAATTTCACCTCCCCCATTTTACCTTGAGTATTGTAATAGTTTCCTAAGTGGTCTTTTTTTTTTTTCCTAGTCTTTCTCCCTTCCATACTTTAACATAGCTACCAAAATCATCTTCCTGAAGTGCAAAGATGACCCTATCACTCCCGTGTTGAAAACTTTCAATGGTTTTATATTAATGATTAAATGACATACTAACTCTTTAGCCTGGTATTTCGGGTGCTCCACAAACCATTTCCTACCTGTTTTACAAGCCTAATTTCATACGCTTCTTTTTTTACACTATCCCCTCATTCCTGTAATTCACTTCCTTTTTATTTCCACTTCATGGCCCAAATGAAGGTGATTTCTCCCTCCTCAGATTTTCTTAGAGCACATTCAATTTCTCTTTTACTTCTACCATGATACCATGAATTAAGGTTTTTCATTTTCATGTGGTATTTGCCTAGTAAACCATATGTTCCTTCATTGTAGAAATGCAGTTTTTTCTCTTTGTTTGTTTAATCTTTGATTCCTAGTGCTTAGCATACTGTCTTTCACATAATAGGAGCTTAAATGTTTGTAAGAATGAATGCTTCAGTCAGTCAATAAGAATGTATTCTCTCCCTCCATTGTGCCATGCACTGTGCTAAGTACAGGGGATACAAAGAAAGGCAAAAACAGTTCCTAACCTCAAGGAGCTCATAGTCTAATGAGAGAAGATAATATAGCAAAAGAAGCTAAAATGTGGTAGTGATAGGGAGAGATAAGGAGGAAGGGATACCAGGAATTAGCCTGATTGGAAATGATGAAATGACTGCCATTGGTATCCTCTTAAATGGAGGAACTGGAAGTTTTCCACTGTCCACCTTTCACCCTCTCTAATCTAAAGGAGGCCCTAGGGACAGGGTTACTGAGGAAGTATGAGTTTCAGATTTAATGTGATTTTCAGGATAATGAGATTTGCAAGGATGTGATAAAGTCCAGGAGGGCTGCCCAGATGGAAGTGATCAGATAGATGACCTAAGCACTCTCCTCAGATGGAGAATCTTGGAGGAGATCTCCACTCCACACCCTCTACCATGTCTAATCAGAGGGAATGGTGAACAATCAGTTTAGCTGCCTAAATTTATAGCATCTTAGTTATAGCAATTAGGGTCCACAGAACAGGGTTACATAGATGTTCTTAGAATCAGAATCATGCTAAATGGGTGAGGGAGACAACTTTCATCATTCACTAACATATTCTTTAGAGTCAATTTGATTGCCCCTAGTTCTTTCCTAGATGTAGAAACTGCTACCATGAACAGCCATCTATCAGGCAAAGCTATAAACATATCCAAATGAAAGGGTCCCTAGGACATCATACACAAAGAATCCTAAAATCCACAGCTGATGCCGGGATTAAAGCTATAGAAAGGGATATCCTTTTTACTTTTTCAAGTGATATCATGCTTTTTGCCCACCCTGGAGTGCCACAGATATTCTTCCATTTTATGCCCAGCATCAACTACCATACTAAATCATTTTCTCCTTCAGTAGCACCTTAAGATTTCATTCTGTTGGACTCAGTCACCTTAAAATGAAATATATCAGAGAAGATCACATATAGTAGCAATAAACGTGAAAAGGATTTGGGCCATAGTATAAAGAGAAAAATGCTTCCCAGATGAAAACCTATGAAGCATGGCAGAAGACCTAAACATAACCACCTAGCACAACTGCTCTTCATGAGGGGATGGAAATGTGTCAGTCTTCTAGGCCATATCAATCTGAACGGAATGTCTGCCTAGTTTCTGAGGCAGAATGGACAGTCATCTGGGCAGGGGGTAATTTGGCACCAGGAAAAAATCTTCTGCTTGCCGTCACATCTCATTCCTCTAGGATGTTGCTGTTTGAAATGATGTTTCATTTCTGAGGGTGAAAGTATCAAAATTCCATGTTAACCTAGAGATGTTAACTAAGAAAGGTAGTACTGAGGTAGGACACATAAAAGCTATTGGGACCACAGCTACAACTGGTTTATTTAACTTTTCTTGAAAGGGACCTGCTGGGATTGTGAGTTACAGAACCTCTAAGTAGTTCTGAAGCCAGGGTTACTATATAGATAGTACAATCCTGGGTTACACATGCCCCAGTGGGCTTCTCAGGAAGGTTGGAGTAAAGCCTGAATGTACAAAATGACTGGAGAAAGGGAGAGAAGTGCAGGCAAATGGATAGTATAATACAAAGGAAAAACTTGCCTAATTCATCTCTCGCTTCACAGGCTGTAACATATTTACAAGCTTGCTGTTCACACAGAGAAGTGGGCAATATCCCGGTAATAATAGTAACTGATAACTAATGTTTCGAAAACATATATCATGTTTAAGAGTTAAAAAGCACTTTCCATATATTGTCATATTGGGGCCTGATGAAACAACATGAAGTGCATGGTAAAAATATTATAATACCCATTTTAAAGATCAGAAAACAAAGAGAGGCTGAGCCTCAGAGTCATAAAATGACTTGTGTGCAGTCACAGAATTAATAAGTGACAGGGATAGGATGAAAATCTAGGGTTCTCCTAACTCAAAGTATAGCCTTCTTTTATTTCACCATGTAGTTTCAAGATACTTGTGACTTAAATAAGCCACTCAATTTTCCCCAATTTCCACAGAAAATTAAAAATTTTCTTAGAAAATTCTCTTAGAGTTTTAGTGAACTACAATAGTATAAGTTAGCAGTGTGATGGTGGTGTGACAGGCAGACAAGTTGATTTGACCTTGGTCTACACCAATAAGGTAAATTTTGCTTCTAAGAAAAGGGAAATGTTAATCCTATTGTACTCTCTCCTAGACAGAAATTATCCGGAATAAGATGGAGAATGTCCAAAAGAGGGAAACCAGAATGCTGAATGGTCTTGGGATTATATCATATGAGGATCAGTTAAAGGAACTAAAGCAGTTTTACTTAGGGGAGAGAAGACACAGAGGGGATGGAATAACTATGTTTAAATATTTGAAGAGATGAGAATTGTAAGAGGGACTAGTCTTGTGTTTTTTTGATCCTAGAGGACAGAACTAGAAGCAATAGATGAAAGTTGCCAAAAAGTCAGTTTAAGGACAATGTAAGAAAGAGCCAAACTTCCTTACCATTAGAGATGCCCCAAAGTGGAATAGGCTTCCTTGAGAAGTGCTGGATTTCCCCTCATTCAAGATCTTTAAACAAAAGCCATAGCTTTTGTCAGGTCATTTCTTTCGGGTGTAGTTTTTTGACAAAATGACTGCTGAGGTTCCTTCCACCTCTTTAAGTCTGTGATTTTATTATTTATTTTGAGTCTCTCATTATTCAGATTAAGAAACTGAAGCCTAGAGAAGTTTGGACCCAGGTCATATGACTAATAAATCTTTATTGATTCTCACTGGTGATGCTAGGACTTAATCCAGGGCTCTTTGGACCCAATGTGGTATTAATATCCCTCCTATCTAGGGCACTGGCTTGGAGGCAAATGAAGCCAACTTAGGTTCTCAAATTTATTAGACCTTTTACTGGCATTTAGGCAGCCATCCATTTTGGTGATAGCGCAGGGACTATGCTGTGGCCAAGAAAGCCAGACAGGATATTTCCTTTTGGCTTTTTCCAAATGCAAATGATCTGATGGAAACTTTCTGAAAGCAAGTTAACACTCCTCAGGGAAATCAATGGCAATAAAGTTATAAAGGACTTAATGAGCTTCATTGGGTAGGTAGGTGGTAAGCTTGCTTTGACTGCTTCCCAAATTAAACAGAAAACACTGCCTCTGCCTTTGGTTTCTTCTTTTCCTGTACCTCTCCATTACTTTCAACATAGATACCAACTAACTTATAAATCAAAGAGCATAGGTCTTAGCATATAATAGCTCAAAGAGATCTTAAAGATCAAATAATTGAACAAACATTTATTAAAGCCAGCCATTTTCAAAACCTAGTGCTAAGTACTGGGATTATAAAGATAAAATAAAAATGGCGTAGTCTTTTATCTCAAGGAAACAAGCTTCTACAAGTGGGATAAAGTGGATTTACATACGAGGTTGTAAGTGGAGAGTACAAGGGAAAGATACATAGCAAGTATTCTGGGAAAACTTGAGGACAAAGTCAATACTTCCCACTGGAAAAAAATGGCACTTGTACTAAAACTAGAAGGAAGTTAAGATATTTGCAAAAAGTAGGAAAACAAGGAATGTATTTCATGTATGTAAGGTAGTTTGTGCAAAATTGCTCAAGGCACTTAAGACCCTGAGCAAGTCACTTAACCACTCTTTGCCCCTCAGTTTCCTCATCTATAAAATGTGGATAATAGCACCTATGGCACAGGGTTGTTGTGAGGTTTAGATGAGATAACATAGGCAAATCACTTTACAAATCTTACATTGCAAGATAAATGCTAGCTAGCTACTGTTACTATCTAGAGAAGAAAGGTAATCACCAAGAACCAGAATGGTTTCATTAAGGATAGATACAACCCTGATTAATCTCATTTCCATTTTAAAAAACCTGTAGATTAACTGAGTTACATGTGTTCCTTATCTGAATTTTTAGAACCTTATTTTATAAACTCTTTCATGCTATTCTTGTTGAAAAGGAGAGAAGTAGATTAAATGATAGCAAAAATAAATGAATTTGAAACTCTTTGCTAGAATCAAAATGTAATCATTCATGTTTTTGTGTCAACTTGGAAGGAGGTCTCTTGGAGTGGCATATAGTTTTGTCCTTAGCTCCATACTATTTAGCATCTTCATCAATGGCTTAAAGTTATAGATGGAATGCTTATCAATTCCAGAGATGACAGATCTGGGAGGAAATAGCTAACATAATGGATAACAGTACTGATATCCTTAAAGTGTTGACAGTCAAGGGTCAGCAACATAGCCCTGCAGGGCTCAGCAGATTATGGTGTATGAAATGGAATACTATTGTGCTGTAAAAAATGCTGAAGGGGTCAGTTTCAAAGAAACCTCCAGTAATACCATAGAAACAACTTTGAAAATCTTATTAAGGCCTCTGATCAATGCAATAATCAACAATATTTTAAGAGGACTGATGAAAAAGTATGCCACCTAATACCTAACAAAGAGGTGTAGGACTCAGGATACAAATGAAATACCTATCTATCTAGATTGAGATTGAGATCTTAATCCAAATAGATAGATGGAGATATAAACACATAGATAATACACACATGCTTATATATTTGGATTTGACCAACATAGGGATTTGCTCTGCTTAATTATGCATGGTTATTACACAGTTTGGTTTTTCTTCATTTTTTCCCCCATTGAAAGAAAGAGGAGGTTGGGTTTGGTATTTTTTTTCCAAATGGTATTATGTAGTATTGGGATTAAATAGTCAAATTCTTAAATTCACTTGAAAATCCAACTGGCTCTGGTGATTTTTGCCTTTGGAAGTTCATTTATGATTTATTCAATTAAGTTTTCTAAGATAAGTTTCCAAATTATTTTATTTTCTCTTCTGCTAATCTGGGCAATTTATATTTCTGTAAATAGTCATCCATCTCACTTAGATTGTCAGTATTAATGGCATATAATTGGGCAAAATAATGCCTAATAATTACTTTAATTTCATCTTCATTGATGATACAGTCACCCTTTTCATTTCTGATACTAGTAATTTGGTTTTCTTTTCTATATCAAATTAACCAATGGTTGTGTGTGTGTATATGTATGCATGTGCATGTGCGTGTGTATAGCCAGTTCCTAATATTCAGTTTTACTACTCTCTGATTTGATTTTTGGATTTCCCTTTTACTATTTAATTGAAGTTTTTTATTTATTCTTTTCTAGTTTTTTTTTTTAGTCAAAGGCCCAATTCATTGATCTGCTCTTTCTCTCTTTTATTGATATATGCATTGAGATGTACAATTTTCCCTTTGACAACATTCCAAACACTGTGGAATATTATCTCATTGTTTTAATTTTCTGTAATGAAATTGCTAAATTTGTGTATTGTGAAAAAAAAAACGTGTTGCTGGATTCTGGTTTCTAATATAGTCTGCTATCTGCTTTCATTTCGTGGGTGTGTTCATCCCATTCACATTCACATTTATGATTACTCACTGTACATTTCTTCCATTCTATTTCCTTCTCTTTATCCTTCTCTCTTTTTATCCTGTCCCTCCTATAAAGTGTGTTTTGTTTCTGACCACTGTCTTCTTTTATCAACTCTCTCTTTTTATCACCCTTCCCTTTCTCTTATCTCTTTCCTCTCCTATTTCCCTATTGAGTAAGATAGATTTCTATTACCAGCTGAGTATCTATCTATCTATCTATCTATCTATCTATCTATCTATCTATCTATCTATCTATCTATCTATCTGTCTGTCTGTCTGTCTGTCTGTCTGTCTGTCTGTCTGTCTTCCCTTTTAGAACAAATTGCAGTGTGAGTGTAGTTTAAGCATCGCCCACCACCATTTTCTTCTCCATTGTAAAAGTTCTTCCTTGCACAACTCTTTTGAGTGAGATGAGTTTCCCCATTTTTCCCCTCCCTTCCCCCATGGAATTTTTCTTTTCATAATAGACTGGTTCCTCCACCCTTTCCTATGTAGAACCTTTCTAATGATGAAGATCTTAAGAGTTACATGTATATCATCTTTTGATATAGAAAAGCAAACAGTTTAACCTTACTGAATCTTTTATGATTTCTCTTTCGTGTTTAGCTTTGTGTTTAACTTGAATCTTTATTTGAAAGTCAGATTTTCTGTTCAGCTCTGGTCTTTTCAGAGATCTCCATTCCTGGGGGAGGAGCCAAGATGGTGGAGTAGAAAGACTCACTCACGTATGCTAGCTCCGAACCCACAGCCCATAAATTTTCTGTAAAAAGAAATTCCCACAAATTCTGGAGCAGTGCAAGCCATGCAGAAATGCAGGGGAGGAGATTTCCATTCCAGAGAGCCCTGGAAAGCCGTCCCCAGGGGTCCATCGCTCACCAGACAGCAGAGCCCCCCCCTGCGCTGCCCTGGCCACATGGCCCCAGAGGAGCAGATCCGAGCAGGCTTCAGGGACAGAACCTCCGGTGGCCATGAAGGTCCCTCCACCCACAGGCGCTACAGGTCAGTGAGAGAGACTTCTGGGCTGGCCGAGAGGGGAGGAGGATATCTCCATGACTCGGGCCCCCTCGGGAGGCAGAGGCAGAGGCAGCGGCAGAGGTAGCAGCAGAGGCAGCGGCAGAGGCAGTAGCACTCCCGGAGTAGACAGGATCTCAGATCCATTACTGAAGGTCTCTGCATAAACCCCCTGAGGGAACTGAGCCTGGGAGGTGGCCCTGCCCCCACCTGAGCACCAGAACTTAAGCTCACATTGAATTGCAGGTGCTCCAATGGCTGAAAGCCCTGAGGCTGGGGAGCAGCATTTGAATCTCAGACCCCAAGCACTAGCTGGGAGGATCTAGGCGGGGGTGGACAGGAATCTCAGAAGTCAAGTAACTGGCTGGGAAAATGCCCAGAAAAAGGAAGCAAAATAAGACCACAGAGAGCTACTTTCTTGGGGGACAGATGTTCCGGCCTTTCAATTCTGATGATGAGGAAATATTCTTACCATCAGGGAAAGACTTGGAGGTCGGGGCCTCTGTATCCCAGACATCCCAGGGGGATGTCCGGTGGGCTCAGGCCATGGAAGAGCTCAAAAAGGATTTTGAAAATCAAGTTAGACAGGTGGAGGAAAAACTGGGAAGAGAAATGAGAGAGATGCAACAAAAGCATGAAAAATAGGTCAATACCCTGGTAAAGGAGACCCAAAAAAATACTGAAGAAAATAACACCTTGAAAAATAGGCTCACTTAATTGGCAAAAGAGGTTCAAAAAGCCAGTGAGGAGAAGAATGCTTTCAAAAGCAGAATCAGCCAAATGGAAAAAGAGGTTCAAAAGCTCACTGAAGATAATAGTTCTCTCAAAATTAGAATGGAACAGATGGAGGCTAATGACTTCCTGAGAAACCAAGAAATAACAAAACAAAACCAAAAGAATGAAAAAAAAATGGAAGAGAATGTGAAATATCTCATTGGAAAAACAACTGATTTGGAAAATAGATCCAGGAGAAACAATTTAAAAATTATAGGACTACCTGAAAGCCATGATCAAAAAAGGAGCCTAGACATCATCTTCCATGAAATTATCAAGGAAAACTGCCCTGAGATTCTAGAACCAGAGGGCAAAATAAGCATTGAAGGAATCCATCGATCACCACCTGAAAGAGATCCAAAAAGAGAAACTCCTAGGAACATTGTGGCCAAATTCCAGAGTTCCCAGGTCAAGGAGAAAATATTGCAAGCAGCTAGAAAGAAACAATTCCAGTATTGTGGAAATACAATCAGGATAACACAAGATCTAGCAGCTTCTACATTAAGGGATCAAAGGGCATGGAATAGGATATTCCAGAAGTCAAAAGAACTAGGACTAAAACCAAGAATCACCTACCCAGCAAAATTGAGTATAATACTTAGGGGGAAAATATGGTCTTTCAATGAAATAGAAGACTTTCAAACATTCTTGATGAAAAGACCAGAGCTGAAAAGAAAATTTGACTTTCAAACACAAGAATGAGAAGAAGCATGAAAAAGTAAACAGCAAAGAGAAGTCTTTGCTTACCAAAGAAGGGACTTACCAAAGGTGAACTGTTTACATTCCTACATGGAAAGACAATATTTGTAACTCTTAAAACTTTTCAGTATCTGGGTATTTGGTGGGACCACACACACACACACACACACACACACACACACACACACGCACACACACACGCACACACACACACATGTACACGCTTGCATGCACACACATACAGAGACAGAGAGCACAGAGTGAATTGCATAGGATGGGACCATATCTTAAAAGAAATTAAGGTAAATGGTGAGAGAGAAATGTAGTGGGAGGAGAGAGGGTGAAATGGAATGGGGTAAATTATATCTCATTCAAGAAGCAAGCAGGAGACTTTTTAGTGGAGGGAAAATGAGGAGAGCTGAGAAAAAAACATGGTTTACCCTCATCGCATTCTACCAAAGGAAGGAATAACATGCACACTCATTTTGGTATGAAAACCTATCTTACAATACACGAAGGTGGGGGAGAATCAGATAAGCAGGGTGGAGGGGAGGATGGAAGGGAGGGTAATGGGAGGAGGAAGCCATTTGAAGTCAACACTCGAGGAGGGACAGGATCAAAAGACAGAATAGAAACAATGGGGGGCAGAATAAGATGGAGGGAAATATAGTTAGTCTTACGCAACACGTCTATTATGGAAGTCATTCGCAAAACTACACAGATATGGCCTATATTGAATTGCCTGCATTCCCAAAGGGAATGGGTGGGGAGGGAGGGATGGGGAGAAGTTGGAACTCAATGTTTTAGGAACAACTGTTGAGTATTGCTGTTGCTACTAGGAAATAAGAAATACAGTTAATGGAGAATAGAAAGTCATCTGGCCCTACAGGACAAAAGAGAAGATGGGGACAAGAAAGGGAGGGATGATAGAAGAGAGGGAAGATTGGTGATAGGGAAAATTAGAATGCTCGGTGTATTGGGGTGGGGGGAGGGGATAAATGGGGAGAAAATTTGGAACCCACAATTTTGTGAAAATGAATGTAAAAAGTTAAATAAATAAATTTATATTAAAAAAAAGAGATCTCCATTCCTTTAATGAGATAACTGATAAATATTATGTAATTATGACTATGGCTCCAAAGTACTTAAATGCCTCAAAATATTTTTGTTTTCATCTGGGCGCTCTGGATTTTGGCCATATTTCTTAAAGTTTCATTTGGGGATTTCGGTGGATTCTTTCCATTTCTATTTTATCTCCTGCTTTTGGGATATAAGGCCAGTTTTCCTTGATAATTTTTTGAAATATGATGTATAGACTTTTTTTTAACATGATTTTCAGGCAGTTCAACAATTCTTAAGTTATGTCTCCTCAGTATATTTTCTAGATCAATTGCTTCCCCCCCCCCCCACTAATGAACGGCTCATGTTTTCTTCTATCTTTTTTATTGAGTTATTATGTCTCATGGAGTCATTAACTTCTAATTGTCCAATGCTAATTTTTAAGGAATTATTTTCTTCAGTGAGCTCTTGTATCTCTTTTTCTACTTGACCAATTCTGCTTTTTAAGGAGTTTTTCTCTTCAATGTATTGTTATATCTTTTTTGCTAAGTTGTTGACTCTCTTTTCATAATCTTCTTTCATTACTCATTTAGTTCCCCATTTTTCCTCTACCTTTCTTATTTGATTTTAAAATCTCTTTTAAACTGTTCCAGAAATTCTTGTTGGGATTGTGTCTAGTTTACATTTTTCTTTGAGTCTTTCCTCATAGCTATTTTGACATTATTGTTTTCTTCTGTTGGTTTTTTAATCATCTCAGTCAAAATAACATCTTTTCATGATCAAGTTCTTTTTTTTGTTTGCTTGTTTGCTCATTTTTTCAGCCCATTTCTTGACTTTAAAATTTATATTAAAGTTTAACTCCATTCTTGGGGTGTAGGAGAAGGAGAACTGTCCCAATCATCAGGATTTTTGTGCTGCTGTTTTCAGAGCAGGGTCTGGCATCTCTAAATGTTTTGTATTTCCAAGGATATTCCATGAAATACTTCCATGTGATCCAAGGAGAGGCATAATTAGTGTTGCTTTGGTTTTTGCTATGGTTTTTATCTGGGAAGTGACCTTGCTTCCATGAAGCTACAAGTACTGGCACTTCTCTTGACCCTGGTACTTTGACCAGGTACCTACTTTCCTGCAGTCACCAGTATAAGTGCTGCTGTCTACCCTGAAACTGACTAGAGACACTTATTTCCTATGGCCATAAGCACTAGTTCTCTTTTTTACCCTGGAACTATATCTTGGAACAGTGACCTCGAACAGTATATGGGTAATACAACAGTCCTGCACCCAGTGACAGCAAAGGCTTCCCTGTAATCCTTTTCTGACCAGTTGTTTGACTATCTTCTCATCTCCGGACAAAGAGCTCCTGAAGCTGCTGCTACCACTGTTGCAGCTGTCTCCAAGGTCTGCTCCTGGTTCTGCGGTTGCGTGTACTTTGAGCTAGCTTCTACCATGGTGTTACTACTTCTCCTGACTTCCTAAGTTGCCCTGGCCTGAAAAACTGTCTCTCTTTGACCTTTTATTATCTCTGCCACTCTAGAATTCTATTTAAAGCATTCTTTCAAAGTTCTTCAGAGAGAAATGTTGGGAAAGTTCAGCTGAGCTCCTATCTCCATTCCACCATCTTGGCTCCCACCTTCTTCATTTCTTTAACAAAAACATCAAAGTTGCATGGTGAAATTTCTACATGTTTGTAACTTTGAAAGAACTTTCATATAATGTTGGAGCCAGAAGCCAGATTGCAAACAGATGAGAAGTGAGTGGGTGGCAAGTAAACAAAGATATAGAGTATAGATATTTTCTAGTTTGGAAATTAAAGGACAGAGAAGAAAGAATAGCTTTCCTGATTTTCAGGGACAAGTGAAAAGATATATTGGGGGAATGACCAAGATTTCAGCTTTTAGGCAATCACAAAGAAGTCAAAAAGGTTGAAATACTGTGCATGTATGTGTGTGAGAAAGAGAAAGAGAAAGACAGAAACAGATCAAAAAGGTAAAGACAGAGAAAAAGGGATGAAGAGGAAGTGAAAGGAGAAACATAGACATTCAGAGCAGGGATGAGGAAAGAGATCAAGAGAGGCACACAGGGTAGGGGAGGGAAAATAATGAATTTAGCTCTTAAGAAGTTAAAAAAGAGAGTAAAAATAAAATAAAAAAGAGAGCAAAAATAAAAATAAAAAAGAGAGCAAAAATAAAGGGGCTAGTCAGGGTGAAGACAAACATCATCTTTCCTAAGAGATTCAGTAAAGGAATAGATGATGGGGATATGAAGAGATTTAAGTGTATGGAATATGGGAGATAGAGAAATGCATGGTTCTACATTGTTTTAGTAAAGTACAATGGGATGTCATTTCTGAAAGAGAGGAGAGTGGGGATGAAGTTGAAAACTACCAGAGAGTAGATTTGCAGTAGTTGCTGTAAAGAGTAGAAAAGTTAATAATACATGAATAAAATATTTGCCATTGCAGCAATAAACTTGCAGCCAGATTTAGATAATATGGATTTGTAGTGAATCCACAGAGATCACGGCCTTTTGACTTCCTTTAGTGATGTTCAACAATATAAAGTAGAAGTGCCAAAAATTTAGGATTTGAGTGCAGTGGATAATGGAGGAGAAAAGTTATTCAGGAATGGAAGACAGGGTCTTATCGAAATAATTAACTACAGGGTCAAGATAATGATTATAACACATGGCCTAGCGACCATTGCCAGTCATCCTGACCTATATTTTACCACAGGACTCCATTGACTCTAGAGCAGACAGTGAGACTGCTGATTTTGCACAACTCTGCCTCACTTTAACCTAATTCACTTTGAAGTCAAGACATCACCCTCCTGATGTCATCGATCCTCTTCCAGAGTGAAGGACAGACACCAACAGCCATGTATGGCCTAGAACAGAAACTTTTTCATGGATAATATTCAATTGGGTGTCATCTCAATAATCACATTAGGTTTTCATCTGGAAAAATTAGAATTTGTCTAATTTTGCCTCAATTGCTGGCTGCTCTGGGAATATCATAATATAACTCATGTCTAGGTTTCTATATAGAAAGCATCCAATGTTAATCACCTAAACTATATCCATCAATATTAGCTATCACATGGAAAATGACTTTCACACCCAAACTCAAAAATAATCAATTCTCCTGCCTCCAGAACTACCACTAAAAGTTTAGATTACTTAGGGATGGCACAGAGTCAATTCCTCTCTCCATGTTAACTCCATCTTTCCAGAAATTCAAACTGTTACTTTCAGACAAATGGACACATCTTTGACTCAGCTCCCCCATAAGGGAGAAGCGATTTACCTAAGAAATCTTTCCAGTCTCCATTGCTCAAGGTATAAGTCCAGGGCATGATTTGACTTTGCTTTTCCATATCGTGGCTATGTTCCTTGTTATCACTAAGTTTTCAGCTCCTTCTTGATCCTGTGATCACAGGGTCTCAGCCTAATCTGAAAAGTTCTCCCATCCTTTCCAAGACATTTGGTCCAAGAACTTAGCATTATCTAGCAACTCCTCCTCTGTGTCTGGGAGGTCTGGTCCAGGGATTTCCCCATTTTCCAAGCAGCCCCTCCATACCTCCATCACTGCAACTCCATTGATGGTAATTCTTATTCCTGTCCTTCCTTTACCCAAGTGCTATTTGCTGATCCACTGTAGGGTTTGCACATGCTTATCTTTGAGTAGACATGATTTCTGCCTCACAATGGACAGTGTGATCCCCTGGAGAGGTTCTTCATCTATAAGATTAGAGGCTTGTACCTGAAGACCTGTGCCTTTCAGCTTTATATCCTTTGTCAAAAATCTTCTTTCTTTATAGTTACTTCCCTTGATCAAGATTATATAGCAAATTAGTGTTAGAGCTGGGAATAGAACCTAGGTGTCGTAATTCTCAGTCCAGTATTCTTTTCATCATACAATACTAATTGAAATACAAAAGATCTGAAACTTAACTTGTTTATTTCTTTGCATTCACCTTTCCTCAAATAACTCCAATGAGTGAAATTCCTTTTTCCTTCAAAATGTTGCTTAATAAATGCTAATGCTGGAGATTTTCATAACCAGTAAAGGTCAAATCTGTCGCCTATGTACATTTGATAACAACAGTAATCATGATAATACTTGTATATTTTAAAAGATCTCTGATCTCAGTGGTGTAGATCACAACCATCCTTATCTTATAATCCTCTCAGATTCTATTCTAGGTTCTCCCATAAAACCTTTCAAGTAGATTAATGCTGAATGCTACTGACATCCTCTGAGTTCAGATGTAGCACTCAGCCATCTTTCAGTCATCCTTCCCTGTTGCTATATGACTGGATCACTTGCATTTCTAATCAGAGGCATTCTTAATTATGTCTTTGACACCTCTTTTTGGGTACAAGATTTGAAAAAAAAGTAGATATGCTTTCTATATTATGACATTCATTGATATGGACCAACTTTTTAGTTAATGTGTCAGTCTTAGGTATATCTTAGGTACTGTGGATGGACATCAGGATTTATAAATGAATAACAGATGAAGTTCAGCTGGTTCATATTTGCAAATATATGTAGTGCTTTAAGGGATACTGTGCTGTTTATGAATGAATGAATCAATGAATGAAGCATTTATTTGATGGAAAGAAAGGAAGTAACTATAAGGGGCTCACATTGTTATGGGGTCAGAGAACATATATGGAAAGTTTCAACTGCAAGTCAGATAGCAGGGTCTTGTGGTCTCTAGGGTGCAAAGGTAAAGCATATGGTGATACCTGTTCTTTCATGTCATTTCCAGAGATAAAATCCTATCAGTTTCTGTTGTTGAACCATTTGACAAGGCCAAAGAGTTTTGAAACAAAATCTTTGTTTTCTGGGGGGTCAGGAGCTGTGACTGTAACCCGCTACAAGAGCAGTTGCCAGTCTGCATCTCCCCAAAGGTTGTTTCCCAGGATGACAGCTGAGGGCACTGGGCTGGAAGCATGGGTTCAGAGCCCTGGGCTGTCTTCATCGGTGTCCTGGAGCAGATGGTGGTCAAGATGGTAGGGGTGTTTGTGATTTGCCTGGCATATACTGTCTCTTATCTTTCTGTCAGGGTACCCTGACACTTCAGTTAGGGTGGCTTCCATGTGTGTGTGTGTCAGTTGGAATCAATGGCTGGCCCCTTCTGCACAGGTGTTGTTTCCTCAGAGATAAAGGCTATCTGCTTGTTGGAGATAGTTGGGCAACTGTTGTTGCTAGGAGTGATAAGAAATGTGGGTTGCCTCTCCAGAATAATTTCTCTGCTCACTGATGTCTATAGAGGCTGGACCAGAAATAGGTCTGGTGGTTTGCCAGGCACTGCTATTCCCAAGGTTCTTGGACTCGGGTCCTGGGCTATGTCCATCAATCTCTGAAGTGAGATAGTTATAAAGATGGTGACAATAGTGGTTTTTCTTTCCATTAACTTTTTAACATCAAATATTTTTATAGTAATGCTAAGTTACTGGAAATCAGAGAATGCCATTATCTCAGACAAATTAAAATTTCAGGGGACCCAAAGAACAACGGAAAGATGTATGGTGGGTGCAAACAAGTTACAAGATCATTGGTCAATCAACCAGCATGTATTTATTAAGTGCCTACTATGTGTCCATCACCGGAGATACAAATATGAAGAATGAAAAACAATGAAACAATCCCTACTTGCACTGTTTATATTCTAATTAGGGAAACAAGCACATAAAAGTCTATACCATCCATAATTCATATATGCAGTATATGAAAAAGTAGTTAAATGCAAAGACATTCTTGAAGCAGGAGCACTAGTATTTGGGGAGTTCAGGAAAGGTTATTTATATATACATACATACATACATACATATATATGTGTATGTATGTATGTGTGTGTGTGTGTGAGAGAGAGAGAGAGAGAGAGAGAGAGAGAGAGAGAGAGAGAGAGAGAGAGAGGAAGGAAAGAAAAGGAAGGAAGGAAGGAAGGAAGGAAGGAAGGAAGGAAGGAAGGAAGGAGCAAGCCTGAGCTGTATCTTAAAGCAATAAAAAGAACTTTTATAAGACAGAAGTAAGGAAGGACTGGATTCCAGGCAGTGTCAATGGCCATAGGTGGGAGACTGAATGTTGTGTGAAAACAACAGAAAGCAGGCCACTTTAGTTGGATTGCATAGTATGGGAGCAGGGGGGTAATGCACAACAAGGCTGAGAAGATAGGTTAGGATGTCTAGGGCTCTAAGAGCTAAACAGAAGAGTTTATACTTTATCCTAGAGACAACAGAAAGACACTGAAGGTGGTAGAGTTGGAGGTCTTGGGAATATTATGTTTCCGTAGCACTCCACAAGTACAAAAAGCTTTTTGCAAATAATTTCATTTATTTTTTGCAATAACTTTGTGAGGCATCAGAGCAGGCATGACCCTCATCACAACTCACCCCCAGGCAGATAAGGAAACGGAATTCAGGTAGAAAAGCAAAGAGAGTAAATGGGCAGAGGACTCCAACCTGACAGACTTAGTTTCTATTTTTACTGCCATTTCAGACTTTTAAACATGATTGCTTCCTAAAACATTTTCCACTGAGTGATTTTTTCTCTCTAGATGGTCTAGACAGGCCCAAAATTTTATCTCTAATGTTTTGTATAATCAAGAGAATATTGATAAAATTTAAACTTCTAGATAGCAGGGACAATTTCCATTCCCCCCACCCTTTATGCCCCAATTTCCTGGCACCATGTCTGTCATACTGTAGGTGATTAATAAATATTTATTGATTGGTAGGTTGAGACATTTCAGAGACAACTGTAATGCAAAGGGCCTAAAATGTTTTTCATATACAGAGTTCATTTTAATTTAGAGTTGGTGGAAATTTTGTCTGTGACCCCACAATGAGACATAGCAATAAAATGGTAGACAATGTGAAAAAATTGACTTTAGATAGGAAAATAAAAATCAGCACATTGGTGTTTTTTTCCTTTGAAATCATCATTGAAATCTTCTGTTTACAGTGAGTCATCTTTCTTTGTCATTTATAATTCTCAAAATTGCAAGCACCCATGTGGCTTAGTTCTGGCTTACTGTAGTTGGTAGTCTTATGATGTCTCCAATTTGAGAAAATTAGAATAACTTTCAGAACTTTGTATACACAGAACACAAGAGGCGTTATGAGGATAGAGCACTAATTGAATTAGGGAGGCCAAAGGTCTATTCTTGGCTGGGTGACCTTGGGCAGTCCATGGTAGTTTTCCATCTCTAGAGATTAGGACATTCATTACTTACTGAAATGCACTATTTAGATGATTCCTGAAATTATGGGTTGCTGGAATTCAGCTCCTATATGAAGAGTAGTTGCACAGATATTTTTAACTTATGTGCATGTCTAAGCTCTTATAAACACACACATATGCACACATACAAACCCCAATATCCATATCCCCCACCTTTTCCCTTCTGGTTCTAAACAAGAAAGTTTCTGTGACTATCCCATTTCCTAGCTTAACTATAGATTTCATTATTTTTTTTCCCAATTTTAAGGAAAAAAACCAAAAGAACATTGAAAATAGTTGTCTCTAAAATTGGTCCCAAACAAACAATCTGAGAAAATTTGGTTTCCATGTTTTGAGATTTTTTTTAAGAAAAAAAATCTATTTCTTTAATGGAAAAACTCTAAGTCAATTTTATAACCACTAAAACCCCATTTGAATTCTATAACTTATTAAGCATTATTGAGGAGGGAAAGTGTTCCATTAAGATGAATTTTCCATCTACCAGGAAAAAAATTGTTCCATCTAAGCTTATCGTTGAGGTATGGAGGTGACCTTGGGTTCTTGAAGCTTATGCTGGTGAAATATAATCTTTGGCAGGTCTTCCTAAACTGGAAAGATTGTAAACAAGGACCTGGGAACAGACTGTGCATCTGCTTTTCAGGGACTAATCTGGCTAAGACTGGAGAGCCATCACTAAGTGACCCCAGAACCAGGGGAAGGGTAGTTGGGAGGAAGCGATAAGGAAGCCCAGGTAGGTGCCTGATTCTCTACCTTCCTAATGTCCAGTTCAAAGTCTATTTTATAGTACTAGTTATCTTTTCATGTGTCTATGTTATACTTCCCAATTAAACCATAAATTCTATTAGCAAAAAGGCAGTCAACTTTGTGCCCTCAGTAGTACCCAACACAGTGCCCTGAATTAGTCATCTTAATAAACAGGATAATAGGATATAGGATTTGAGGGAACCTTAAAGATCTCCTGGTCCAGGAGTTCAGTCTATTTTGTGTCATTTAACGACCCCTTTGGGCACTCTAGTGAAGCCCATGGCCCCTTTTCAGAATAATGCTTTTAAATGATTAAAATAAAATAAAGAGAACAAGCCAATTATATTGAAATGCAGTTATCAGAGTATTAAAAATGAAGTCCGTGGACTGACAGGTCAAGAAATCCTGATCAAATTCAGCTCTATTATCCTACTGAGATTATTTGATTGATTCAAGGTCACATAATGTTAAAAGCATTGCCTTTTAACCTGGCCCTTTCTACCTTTCTAGCATATTCTGAAATTCAGTGGAATTGTTCTCCTTGTTGTTCTTTACACATAACCCTTCATATCCTGACTTTTGTGTGTTTTCATTGGCTGGCCACCATGTCTGTAATGCTCTTCCGTCTCTACTTCCTGGATTCCCTTGCTTCCATAAGTCTCAGGTGAGTTTCACCTTCCGTAAGAAGATTTTCCCATCCTCCTTAACTTTCGTGCCTTACTTCTACAACTATCACCAAGTTATCCTGTAAACATCTGGTTTGTACTTGTTCTTTGCGTATTATCTCCTCCGTTAGACCTGGAGCATCTTAGGGGACTGTTTATTACTTTCCTTTGCATCCACAGTACTTAGCATAGTGCTTGGCACATAGTAGGTGCTGAATAAATTCTAATTAACTGACTACCTAGATTTAAATCCAGAACTCCATTCACTAAATCCAGTTACATATAAGTTAAAAAGACTTTGTATAGCATTTCCCCCATCCTTGGAATGAATAGCTACTTCACCTCTGGTTCCTTAGAACCTTCCTCACGGCCTAGGTGACATATCCTTGTTAGTTTTTTTTTCTTCTTCCTGAAATTACTTACCTAAGTGTATGCAAGAAAATGGGAGTTCCTTAAGGGCAGAGATGGTTTATTTTTTGCGGGGGAGCGGGTGTCTTTACATTTCCAGTGCTTAAGTGCCTTATCCATTGTAAGGACTAAATATGTATTTGTTAAGTACATGTATATTAGTGCTAAAATTACATGAACCAGAACCATTTGTTAGAGCTAAATCATATTCCTGCAGACATAAGGAGCATTGTGGATAATTAAAAATATGAAAGCAGAAGGAAGCAAAAAGAAACTTTTTTTAGAGTTTTAATTTTCTGCAAATATGGATGATTTTATTGAACCTCACCTGGTTAACATTAGTCACTCTGGTGTTGAGAAGTCAGGGTACCATGAGCCTGAGCAAGACAATGAGTGATGGATGACTTGTGGGGTGAGGAGTCACTTGACCAGCTAACTAAGTCATGTGACTGGCCCTTTTTCTTTTGAATCTTCTCTAAATCCATTGCTACTCATAGGGCTTTTTCATTAAAAGGGACCTTAGAGGATACCTGATACAACCTCTAATTTTACAGATGAGCGAACTGAGAAAAAAAGAATAAATGATAGTGTGAAAACTAGAACTCAGCTCTCCTGACTCCTGGGCCAGTCCTTTTTCCATTCTATTTACCCAAAGCATTCTCTTAGGATTTAGTATTACACTTGGTTGATAGGATTCTCTACAATCTGCTTCATAGTTCTGTGTAATTTACTTAGTAATTAGGAAGTTATAAGAACTAGGCAAAGAGTATATTCTTTCAGGTGGAGAAACAGGTGAACTGAGAAAGAGAATGAAAAGCTTTTCCTATTCTGTGTTGGAAGTGAGTCTAGTGACTCCAGAATATGCTTTGGAACAAAAATATTAGATAGCAGAAGGCACACAGTCAAGGTCTAATGAACAAGTCTCATGACTGCAGCCAATATTCTCTGTCAGGATGCCAAGAAAACAAGCCTACTCAGCTCTGTAGAATGATGCCAAATCTAACAACTGTTCTCAAACTCTCTGTTCTGAAGAAAGCCTTGATCATTGATTCTTCCTATATATTAGATGATTTTTCCTCCTGTTCCCTCACTTTGAAATCTAGTAGAGAGGCCACGTGGTTCAGTGGTTTTGGAATTAGAAGCTGAGCTAAGAGCATCATAGGACCACAGACTCTAGGAGTGATAGGGAAATTTAAAACCACCTAGTTCAATGCTTCTACTTTCTTGTTGGAGATACCCCCAGAAATATTAAGTAATGTTTGCCCAATGTTGCACATGTGCTAAGAAGTGAAGTTGGAATTTGAACCTGGCTCCTATGACTCCAAAACCGTATCCTGTACAACTGATTTTACTTTCTAGATGGGGAGATTGAGGCCCACAAAGGCCCAATGCCATAGGTGGTAATAGAGTTTAACTCTGATTTTATGATTTTAATACCTATGCCTCCAAAACCTATGATGATGATGATGCCATCAAGTTCCTGCTCTCATACTTACTGGCTATATCACACTGAGCAAACCATCCCATGATTTTGTGTTTCAGTTTTTTCATCTGTTAATCTTTTAATCTGTTAATCCTTTTATTTTATCTTACAGAATCATTGTGAATTATCATTTTGAAAACCTTAAAGTTCTAGGTAAATGTGAACTGTTATGACAGGGATGCTCTGGCTCCTAACATTTAAGTCTATATCTCAACAAAAAAATTGGATGGAAAAATACATGATAGGGACATCATGCTGCTTCCTAGTGGTTGGTGTCATGTTAATAAAACATCTGAAAGACTGACTAATTCTTTAACATCCAAATGCTATGATATAGTGTAGGCCAAGCCAGAGTCACATCTGCAAGATGTGGGACAGATGGAGATTCATTTTCCCTCCATTTCTATATGAACATGGTTGTTGCATAAGTTAACTTTCAATAATAGCACTCTTTTATTGCTTGTTAATCAAATGCAAATAAGGAATCTTTTATCAGGGACAAAAAACTACCTTATTTATAAAATTACAGGCTAAAACAGGAAGCCCTGGTATCAAAAATCTCACTTGCTATTTCCGAGTGCCAACATATCTGTATACCTGGCATGATTCCCTGACTAGTTTGCATTTAAAATTCTAAATTGTTTTGATTCTAAAGCAAAGAAACTGATTTTCAAAAATAACAAAGCAGAACTTTTGTGTCTAAATTAATCCTATCATTTAAAGTCCTCCTAGAAGGTGAAATACTTATTTCAGTGATGATTCTACTATTTAATACATTTGGGGTAGGGAACTAATTTTCATAACTTACTTTAGAGCAATATTGAAATAATATCAACAACAATAACAAAAGCTGATGTTTGCGACTATAAAGTTTTCAAAGTACTTGATTCTCCAAAGTAAATTGTATTGGGAATCAGAGGACATAAGGTTAAAGGACTTTTCTACTTCTAATGATGTTACCTTGGCTAAATCACTTACCTTCTCTGTGTCTGTTTCCTCAGAAAAGAATGAAGTATTTGGACAACGTGGCCACTGCAATCCATTCCAATTCTAAATATATGATCCAAAGACCTGAGTCCTAGTCCAATCTGCTACTGCTTCCTAGCTTTATGTACTTGAGTAATTCATTTGAATTTCTTTTTGTTCCTCGGTGAAATAAGGAGAATATTTTTTGCAAACCTTAGCTCCCTGGATAGTTGTTAGGATTAAGTGAGATAATGTGTGAAGTACATTGTGTTCATAAAGTATTTTATAAATGTGAACTGATATTATTAGTAGCTATGCATGAAAAGCAGACATCACAGGGTATTTGCCTTATTTGTGGTTCAACAATGACTTGATTTAATGAATTTTCATTTATGTTCAAAGATCAAGTTCATTTACAAGGGTCGATTTTCCAGCAGTGTTACAATGAAAGGATATTTGGATTTGTGGTCACAGATGCCAGGTTCAAATTTTACCTCTTCCCTTCCTGTTTGTGTGACTTCAAGTATGTTCCTTCGCCTCCACAGACCTCAGTTTCTTTATTTGTAAAATGGTGGAGTTGGACAATACAGCCTTTTTGCTTTCAATTTAAGACCAGGATATTTAGTACAACCTCTTCTGAAGGCAGTTACAGAAGTTAGAGGAGGGGGATGAAGTACTCCAAAAATGTTTTAATCAAACAAATGAACACAGCCTCCCGAGAGCATTACTTTGTAAGGGAAAGCTAGTGTGGTGATGTTTAACTGGTATGGCACTTAATAAATCACTTTCTTTGCCTTCACGTCAAAGCTCCCACTTCCACCAAGCCATTGAGATATTAGTAGGATGAGGAAGGCTCACATGATGCATTTTGCACCTTTACCAAAGAACAGATTGTTGGAAAAAGACTGTTTCTGTGACAATAGCTTTGATTAACACCTATCAAAATAGAATCATCACTTGCTCACTTAAGCATTTGCTAATTAACCCAATCTGCTACCAAATTTGAAGCCAGCTGAGAGGGCAGTTTTGCCACCTCCTTCCTCCTTCAGCTATAAAACCTCACCATATATGAGAACCATTAAGGGAGTAGCCCCTTGAATTTCAGGTATCAAAAGTTATTTGACTTGCAAGGGAGAGCTCTTCTTGCCTGAGAGAAAGAAGTCTCTACAAGGTATCATACCAAGACACCACTCAGAAAGCATCAACTTGGGAACAATCTCACTCATCGCTAAGTATCCTAACACTGATTTTACTTTGAATGGATAATAAAGCACGGTGGTCATCTCAATCTTACAATCGCAGGGTGTTAGAGTTGGAACAGACTTTTGAGTCTATATACTATTCTAAACATGAATTATCTCTACAACCATCTTCTAAAAATGACAATTCATCCTTTGCTTGACTGCAAGTGGAAAACTCATTCCTTCAAAATAAAGTCAATTAATAAAGTTCTCTAAGCCTCTAAGTATTTTTTCCCTTCATATCAATCTAAGGTCCATTTTCTTTTCATTTCTAAATATTAGTCTTATCTACTTTTAGTATTTGACAGTTTCACAGAAAATATTCTGGCTATCCTGTGTGATAGCTTCATATATTTGAAGAAAGCGATCATTTTGATTCTAAGTCTTTCCCAGGATAAATATTCCCACTTCCTTCAGCAGTCCTTCACCATTCATTACATTCTAAAGTGTGTATGTGGCGGATGGTTTAACATATACAAGAATAAAGACAAGATGTACTTTTAAGCTGTATATGAAAACAGCTATGACTGAAATTAAGATTTGAGTTGAAATCGGACCTCAGACACTTATTAGATGTATAACCTTGGGCAAATCATTTAAGTTCTATCTTTGTTTCCTTGTCTATAAACTGGGTGAGGGTAAGAACATTTCCCTCCCTTACTTTTTTGTGAGGATAAAATGATATTTATAAAGCACTATGGAAAACTTAAAGCTCCATATAAACTAGTAAGATGATATTTCTCAGAGGAAGAATTTGAAAAATTGGAGTTCAAATAAAGGAGCATGACCAAGTGTTTTAGGAGACTCAATATCCCCTTTAAAGTGTGGTGACTCAAAATAACCAAATACTGTTGATCAGTCTTGTCAAGGCATAGCACAAGGACAGTCCTGCCTCATTCATGTTGGATGCTGCATTCTTCCTCAGACAGTTCAAGACTGCCTTAGCTTTTTTGACAGCCTTATCATGTTGATTTATAATGGGTTTGTAATAAGATTGGGCAGTTAGGTGACTCTGGGCCTGGAGTCAGGAAGACTCATCTTCCTCAGTCCAAATGTGGCCTCAGACACATACAGCTTTATGACTCTGTCCTTTGTGACTCCTAACCAGATAATCTTCTGTCTTGCCACATCTCCTGCATTCTGTACTTTGGTTCAATAGCTTCAAGTATAGGACTTTACTCCTATTATATTTCATTTTGTTAGTTTTGACTTCATCCCCAGTAGTCAAAAACCTTTAGATTTCATCCTTTGTTATACTAGGTATCTCATTCATCTCTGTGTTATCCTAAAGTTGATTGACTTGCCTTAAGAATAGGGATGATGATAATAATAACTGGTTTATATGGCATATAAATGTTCAGGAATCATGTAACAGACATGATTTCATTTGCCCTTCACAATAATCCTGTGGGATACAGGTATTTCTAACACATCTTATATGAGGAAATTGAGCCTGAGATTAATCAAGTTGCTTACGGCTAGGTAGTGTTGACTCTAAGTTTAGTTCTCCCATCATGGCTGTGAGATCCTGTGTTGCAAGATGGTTGTTCATTTTGTCTTTGTTTCCTCAGGCCCTAACTCAAAATGCAAATTGTAGGTGCTTATTGTATTGAACTTCTTTATCTTTATCTAAATTGATAACTGTTGAAAGGATGGGGCAGGGCAGAGTCCTGTAGCAGCAAACTCAAGACCTAGCAAAGATCTTTCCCTGAAAAGTAATAGAGAAATATGAAAGAAAATTCAGTAAAGAACACTTTGATAAATTTTTTAAAAATTCTATGATTAAAGGTAAAAGAATTCAAATAATTTAAGCTTTAAAAAAGAAAGATAAGGTACAGTTGTCTTGAGTCATCTATATTATAATGTTATGAAATAAATCACATCTTGGTTAAAATCAAGTTCTGATGAAGAATAAACATTCAGTTATTTTACCAGAGCTGCCTTTTTAAAACTTTCTATCTCTCTTAGGACTTTGCATAGTGATTTGAGTACAGTAGGTACTTATATGTTTTTATTAAAATGTTTCCCGATTGAGGATGAATCAAGAAAAAAAACCTGTCAAATATAATTATGGGAATTTAGCTTATCCTGGGGAAGACTTTCTAGTGGGTGAAATATTAAGCTTCAAAATTCAGTTTGTTTCACCAAATATTCATTAAATGACTGCTATATGCAAGGCATAGGGCTATCTTAGACACCTGGATGCTAAGAGAAATAGTGACCCCACAAGCTTACATTTTAATGGAGAGGAATATGATAGATATATACATCATATAATTTTAAATAAATTAAAAGTATTTTCTAAGTAATGCAAAGTAAATTTAATAACTAGGGAACATGAGTAACTGGAAAGGAAAAGCCTCATTTAGCAGATGGCAGCAGAGGTGCTTTGAAGGAAGATAACACTTCCAAGAAACAAGGAAAAAAGTACATTTCAGATATGGAAGGACAACATGTGCAAAGGTATAGGGAATGGAGGTGGAAGTTGGCTACTGAGAAAAGTATGAGGATCGTTTTCTGATTTTTTAATAAAGTGAATATTGGAAGTTCATGTCAATTTCATGAAAAACTATAATGATCCAGAAGTATGATCAGATTAATATAGACCCTTGCACAGTGAAAATAGAGGTTGTCCCAATGATAAAGTTTAAAGATTTTTTTGGGGGGGCATTGTGTATTGGAGGTCAAATACAATCTCTTATTAAATATACAAGATATAAAATAGACAAGATAGTATATGACTTGGAGTTTCCCTATTCATATTCATGGTAGATATGCTGCCTCTGCATTGATGTTGTTATGGCCAAAGATATGAAAAAAAGATATACCTCCTCCAGGGAGCATGTAACATTGGATTCTTTTATTTCTTAGATTTTGGATAAATAAAACACTAAATATAGCTCTCAATAGTGGGCAACATATGCTGAGATGTGGCATAAATAAATGTAGAATCCCACAGTGGGTGAAAGGAAACCAAATAAAGAGATATAAATAAAAGTGGAAAGAGTCTGAAAAGCAGCAAATCTGGAGACAGCAGGATGCAAGTTGTTAGCTCAATACTTTTTTTTTTTGCTGAGTATTTATTTTCATCCCCTGTCCCCCCCAAAACCAAGCTAATGAGATGATAGTCTTTGAAAAACACGTGTGTGTGTGTGTGTGTGTGTGTGTGTGTGTGTGTGTGTGTGTGTGTGATCAAGAAGCAGTGTTGCCTCCCTCTATCTAGTCTGGTCCAAGGAGGGGTGTGTATGATAAACTCAAGCAGAAATTACAGTCCTGGTTGTGAGGGAGATTCCACTGATAGTGAGAGATAGGAAGACATGTCCCCAAACTGAAACTGTTCTTGGTGCATTTAGGCGACATGCTTAGGTGGCACAACAGATTTAGAGACAAGAAGACTTGAGTTGGTGTCCTGTCTCAGATGTTTATGAACTCTGTGACCTTAACAAGCTCCTTAAACTCTGCCTCAGTTTCCTCCTCTGTGAAATGAGCTAGAGAAGGAAATGGCAAACCATTCCAGTGTCTTTGCTGAGAAAACCCCCCAATAGGATCACAAAGGCATGACTGAAATTGATTGACCAATAAAATACATGGACTGTGCCTATCAGTTGGTGGCTTTAACTGTGCATTCTGTAGAATGTCACCATCACCTACCCCCGAGAAATGTGCATGCCTCATATAGGTGACTAATGTGTGCAGGCTTCTGCCAAAATGGGTTTTCTCCCCTACTCAGTAACTACCGTATTGCCTCCACAATCAAATAGAAGGGCCTCTGACATTTAAAGCCCTTCACAACTGGTACTCTTTTCTACCTTTACCCTTTGCTTTCCTTCATATACTATAAGGTCCAACTACTCTGGACCCTGAATTATGAGTTTTAGCTTTTGCTTTTTAACATGCCTAACTCTTAGCATACAGTAAATACTTGGAATACAGTGAATACTTAATAAATACTTTTTGACTGTGAAGAGACTATATGCATTCTTAGGATCAAATGTTACTCATATTAGATAGAGCTCTTTTCTCCCCAGTGCTTCCCAAACAAGAGAAATCTGCCTCCTTGCCCCAAACTTTCTGAGTGTTCAAAAAATACCAAGACAAGAAAGTCAAATTATCACTTAATTCTTGCCTCTTTCCTGAGGTTCTGTGATCTTCAGGGTTATCTGCCTGTCATATCTAGGATTATGTTGATATGGAAACTCCTTCCTTCAAAAGCCTTATAAAAGTGTCAGGTACAGAGAGTTCAGTGATTTTCTCATGCACATAGCATCAGAGGAGTTTGAACCCAAGCCTTTCTTCCTTCATTTCCAGAACTCTGTCATGATACCTACAGGCTAGCCTTGTCACTAAAATAAAGGTGAGGCCTTTGGAAAGGGAAACTCATCCAAATTCTATAGTAGAAGCCAAGTATTATATTTGTCTCCAATAACAAGCAGAAGGTACACTCCCTAAATTTTGGTAGGGAGTCACTTTAGACTGTAATTATTTGTTTCTTCTTTTGAGGCAATGGGAGTTAAATGACTTGCCCAGGGTCACGCAGCTAGTAAGTATCTGAAGCCAGATTTGAAGTCAATGTTCTAGGTCCAGTGCTCTCTTTACTGTGGCTACCAGAAGACTATAATTATTTCTCGAAGGAACTAACATAAGTGTAGAGTGTTGGAAGGGCGCTGGAGTAGAAACCAACACACTTTCTCTTAGGTCACAATTCTACCGCTTTATAGCCTCATAATCTTGGACGAGTTATTTAACTTGCCTTGTACCATTTGTGAAGAGTGAAAAGTATTTGTAAAAAGACTAGAGTAAAGTCCCTTCCTGTTCTAACATTTCATGATTCTCTGAAACATTAATGGAGAAGTAACATCTCAAATAACATTGGTTAGAAATATATGCTACCTGACAAGTGAAGGAAGGAAATTTGATATATAAGAAAGAGCACTCATTTGAAGTCAAAGGACATAGGATTGCCTCTGTACCATTTCTCATTATCATGTGAACCCAAGGGAGTAAGTTCATCTCTTTTCACCTAAGTTTCTCTTCAGTATTATGAACAGTTTGGCCTTGGTGATTTCTAAGTCCTAGACATATTTCTCTCACTTCTGTTTCAGAAAACATTATATCAACTTCAGAAGCATTTTGTAAATACTCAAATCACTAAATGTCTGCCTGCTCCACAAAATTTGCATTACTTCCCAGCTCTTCCCCAAGCACTGATGCTTGCTTCCTCTCTTAAGCAGCCCTATTTTCTTTTACTGCTCCCTATATCACTTGACTGAGACAGCACAGCATCTGCCTGCAGTAAATACATGCTGAGTTTCTCGCAAACACAGATTCACTTGGTACTCTCAGAAAAAAAGGAGAGACAGAAAAAGGATGCAGAAAGAATAAGAAGACAAATCTGAGATCATATAGTGAGATGTCTTTGCCACCTCAATACCGAGCTCCAATAGGCTCTGTGGTGGTGGTGGTGGTGGTGGTGGTGGTGATGATGATGATGGTGATGATGATGATGCTGATGATAATAATGATGATGATGGTGATGATAATGATGATGATGATGGTGATGATGATGATGGTGATGATAATGATGATGATGATGGTGATGATGATGATGGTGATGATAATGATGATGATGATGGTGATGATGATGATGGTGATGATATGATGATGATGATGGTGATGATGATGATGGTGATGATAATGATGATGATGATGGTGATGATGATGATGTGATGATGATGATGATGTGTGATGATGAATGATGATGATGATGATGGTGATGATGATGATGGTGATGATAATAATGATGATGATGGTGATGATAATGGTGATGATAATGATGATGATGATGGTGATGATAATGATGATGGTGATAATGATGGTGATGATGGTGATGATGGTGATGCTGATGGTAACAATGAAGATAACGATGGCAAAATGGACTGGTGTTTTATGTCTAGATTAAAAGAGTAATCAAGGAGGCTTTGCTTAGTCCAGATGATATCTAGTGTAATTGGACGTAGAATATGAAAAATAATAACAACAATGATAATTATAACAATATCTGGTGTTTATATAATTCTTTGTGAATCTAGTACACTTGATCTCTTTAATCTCATTTGGTTTTCACAACAACCAAAGAGATCCATGAAAATTCTCATATTTTTTTTCCAAATAAAATGCTTCTTAGGCATGATTCTTCCATTTTTGGATTTGAGAAGTTGAATTTCTGCCCTTGAGTATTAGAATTTATATTTATCCCTCTTTAATTTCATTTTGTCATGTGGCTCAATATTCCAGTCTGTCAAGCTCTTTTTTATTCCATGTGTCATCCAATTGGTTATATTCCACCCTTCCCTTTATATCACCCTCAGATTTGATACATATGCTTTCTTTGCCTTCATCAATATCCTAAATTCTAAGTCTGTGTGAAAAGTGCAAAGCATCACAGGGAAAAAGACAAATCCCTAGGGCTCTGCATTAAAAATCACCTCCAAGCTGATGATGAGCCATTAATGACTGTACTTCAGTTCTTCTCATTCAACTAGTTCCAAATTCACTTTATTATCATCTAGTTCAAATCTCTCAATTTTATGCACATGAATACCATAAAATATTTCTTAAAAGTTTTTCCAAAATGTAGATAATTATTTCCACATATTTAATCTATATTTATCTTTCCATAATTATCTGCTTGCTTATATAGTTAGATATAGATAGACAGATGGAACTTTCACCAGATATCCATTTAGCAGCCCTGTCAAAAGGATAGCTAGATGACTCAGTGGATAAAAGAACTAGGCTTACAGTCAGATGGGCCTGAATTCAAATTTGGCTTCAGACACTAGTTGTGTGACCTTGGGCAAGTCACTTAACCTCTATTTGAGTAGGAGGCAACTCTAATCTTTCAGAGATCATTGATAGTGATGGTGCAGCTCTCTCTCTCTCTCTCTCTCTCTCTCTCTCTCTCTCTCTCTCTATATATATATATATATATATATATATATATATATATATATATATCCCCTCTCACCACCTCCCTTTTCTCCTCTATTAAAAAAAGATTTTTCTTATCTATCTTATGAATGATAATTTGCCCCATTCCATTTCTCCCTTTCTCCTCCCAATAGATTCCTCTTTCACCTTTTAATTTTATTTTTTATAGATATCATCCCTTCTGATTCAACTCAACCTCTGCTCTCTGTCTTTATGTGTGTGTGTGTGTGTGTGTGTGTGTGTGTGTGTGCATGTCTATAATCCCTCCACCTACCCAAATATTGAAAAAAGTCTCAAGAGTTACAAATATTATCTTTCCATGTAGGAATGTAAACAGTTCAGCTTTAGGAAGTCCTTTATGATTTCTTTTTCCTATTTACCTTTTCATGCTTCTCTTGATATCTGTGTTTGAAAGTCAAATTTTCTATTCAGTTCTGTTCTTTCCATCAAGAATATTTGAAAGTCCTCTATATCATTGAATGACCATTTTTTCCCTTGAAATATTATACTCAGTTTTGCTGGGTAAGTGATTCTTGGTTTTAATCCCATTTCTTTTGATTTCTGAAATATCCTATTCCAAGCCCTTCAATCCCTTAATGTAGAACCTGCCAGATCTTGGGTTGTCCTGACTGTATTTCCACAATACTCAAATTATTTCTTTCTAGCTGCTTGCAATATTTTCTCCTTGACCTGGGAACTGAAATTTGGCCACACTATTCCTAGGAGTTTCTCTTTTCTGGTCTCTTTCAGGAGGTGATCAGTGGATTCTTTCAATATTTATTTTGTCCTCTTGTTCTAGAATATCAGGGCAGTTGTCCTTGATAATTTCAGGAAAGATAATGTCTAGGCTCTTTTTTTGGCTTTCAGGTAGTCCCATAATTTTTTAATTGTCTCTCCTGGATCTATTTTCCAGGTCAGTTGTTTTTCCAATGGAATATTTCAAATTATCTTCTATTTTTTCATTCTTTTGATTTTGTTTTGTAATTTCTTGGTTTATCATAAAGTCATTAGCTTCCCTCAGCTCCACTCTCATTTTTTAAGAATTATTTTCTTCAGTGAGCTTTTGAACCTACTTTTCCATTTGTCCAGTTCTGCTTTTTAAATCTGCTTTTTCCTCATTGGCTTTTTGGACCTCTTTTTCCAACTGAGTTAACCTATTTTTTAAAGGTGTTATTTTCTTCAGCATTTTTTTGGGGGGTTCTCCTTTAGCAAGCTGTTTACTTGCTTTTCAAGCTCTTTCATGACCTGAGCTCATTACATATTCCTTTTGGAGGTACTTTGAATGCAGAAGTTTTCTCTTCCTCCAACAGTATGCATTATTCTTCCTTATGTGAGAGGATGGAAGGAAATACCTGTTCACCAAGAAAGTAACCTTGTATGATCTTATCTTTTTTCCCTTTTTTGGTCATTTTCCCAGTCAGTTACTTGACTTCTGAATCGTTTGTCAATAGGAGGGTCCTAGTGCTCCTTCTCACCCCAGGACGGTACTCAGGGCTGAGGTTTAGATCAGCTGCTCAATTCCTCCAGGGGCTTTAAGCTAATTGCTTCACAGATGCAAGCTACAGATGCTGCCACCACTGCCACCACCTCTACTTCTGCTGCTTCCTGGGGCCAGTGCTGGAGGAACCTAGCTTCCCTCTCACCCAGTTGGGAAAGCCCTCTCATTGACATTTGAAACTTTCTTTGGTTCCTGTGGGTTAAGAGATCTGAGACTCTCCCTGCTGAGGATTCTGCCCCAGAGGCCTGTTACAGTCCTGTTCCTCCTGGTGCTGTGCAGCCAAGGCTGGGCTCCACTCTGCTCAACATCCCCTGTGATAGACTTTTCCTGTGGGCCTTCCAGGTTATATTTGGCTGGAAATCTCTTTCATTCTGTCATTCTGTGGCTTCTGCTTCTCTAGAATTTGTTGAGAGTCATTTTTTACAGGTATTTTATAGCTGTGGGGGAAGAGTTAGAGTATGTGAGTCTTTCTACTCCACCATCTTGACTCCACCCCCTTTGTGATTTTTTTTTTGACAAATAATTCTTTTGTCAGTAGTAAATATAGAACCAAAATTCTTCTTGGCTTTTTCTTTGGTTCTTTCATCTTTCCAAAAGTGAAATTAGCATTAAGGCCCATCAAGAAATTTCATTTTTCCTTTTGCCAGAGCCCAGGGTCCACCAGGTGTCTGGATAATTGAAGTACTCTATCACCATTATATTATATCCCCATTCTTGGCTTGTGATCTTTTCACAGAGATAGTAACCTGTTTTCTCCTTCAGTCTAAAACAATTTTGATAGACTTAGAAAGTGGGGTAAAGCGAACTAAATGGATTTTAATGGGAATAAATATGAAACCTTAAATTTGGGTTAAAAAAATCAGCTTCCCAAATACTAAATGCGTGAAGTGCGCCTAAATGTATTTCTCTGAAACTTATTACTTTTGAGGGTATCACCATCCTCCCAGTCACCTAGGTGTCATACTCCACTCCCCATTCTTACTCCCCATATACAATCTGTTGCCAAAGCCTAATGATTTTTAATCTTGTAACATCTCTCATATATGTCTCCTCTCCCAATTCTGGCCCACTTAAAGTCCCAGGCCATTGTCAACTCAAGCCTGGATAACTGCAATAGCCCATTGATTGGTCTCCCTGCCGTAAGTTTCTTCCCACCCCAAGTAAACCTCTACCCAGCTGTCCAAATGATCTTCCTAAAGCACAGGCCTAACCAGATCACCCTCCTTCCCCTGCTACTCAGTAAATTCTGGTGGCTTCCTATCACCTCCAAAATCTAATCCTCTCTGGCACTGAGAACACTTTGTTAACGGCCCCTCTCTTTTCCAGTCCTCTTACATCTCATAGAATTTTGGTTCCTGCTCCCAAGTACTCTGAGATCTAGACACACTGATGTCTTTGCTAACCCTAGAACAAGAAACTCTATCATTTAATTCTGTGTATTTTTGCTGGATATCCTTTCTCATTTCTGCCTTCAGACCCTAACTAAAATTTCACCTTCTACAATCCTCTTTAATCTCACTGCCTTCTGTCTGAGACTATCACCAATTTATACTGTATATATCTTATTTTAACAAAACTGTTTTATGTTTTTGCCCTCATTTGATGTGAGATGAAAAGTAGGAACTGCCTTTTGCCTTCCATACAAAGGAATACAATATATGCAATATGTCATACATGCAGTTCATGTGTTTAGTTAGTAGGGTTCAACTTTAGTGGCCAACGTGCTCAAAGATTCTGAGTTGAAGAGTACTGGCACTCAAATGACTGCCATGTTGAACTGTCATTAACAATATTTGGTAGAATGGTCCTAGTAGTCATATAATAGGTGGGAAGGATTAGGAAATTAAACTTGGCAAATGAAATAGAAGCAAAATATAACTATTGAGATAACCTAGCACATTGTTTGGCACATAGTATGATTTCTATGATTGTTTATGCACTCAGCTGACTGACAGTGTTCTCTAGTAACTATAATACTATTTTGGTGATTTTTATTAGGAAGATGATCATCTATGAAGTGTGACGCATTCTCCTTTGCGCAGAGCTCAGATTTCTTAATCTTTGGTGTGTGGCATGTGGAGATATTTGACTCCTCTGGTTTGATACATCGCTGTGCTCAGCAAGAAAAATGAATGTGTTATGAGCCAGGGAGATGATATGCTGTTGGATCAGTTTTATTCTAAGTTCAACATCCACAACTGGGAAAGTTTTCTCTATGTGATCCCAGTTGAGCTTTGGTTCAAAACTCTCGAGTCTTTTAAATGTGATTATCTAATTTAGTGAGTACATTTTGAGAATGAATTTTATGTTAGTTGAAAGTCATGGTGAATAATATGTGATATTTGTTCAGCATTCCCATCAAGCTATGTTAGCATGAAGGGATGGTTGCCTGGGAAGTCCACTATCCTTACCAGATCTCTTATGTCTATTGGAATTTTTAGGAAGTATGGAGAAAATACTGGATTTGGAGTCAGGACCTATGTTCAAATCCCAGGTCTGTGTCTATGTGATTGTTTAACTTTTCTAGGCTTGCTTTTTCTTATCTGTAAAATAAGAGAATTGGGATAACTCTACTTCCAACTTTAGATCTGAACTCTGTAAGAGACTGAATTTGGAGATTTTGAATGAAGAAAGTAAATGTGGTGATATGTTTGAGGAGTCATATTTAGAGGACAAAGAAAGAGTTTAAGTGTAAGGAAGGATGGAGAGGATTTAAAGACTGTCCATTTGGACAGAGGGAGGGGAAAATATGGGGCAAGTAAGTGGCACAGTAGATAAAACACTAGATTGAGACCCAGGAAGAGTCCTCTTCCTGAGTTCAAATCCAGCCTCAGATACTTAACACTTATTAGCTATGTGACCCTGGGCAAGTCACTTAACACGATTTGTCTCAATTCTTCATTCATATAATGACTTGGAGAAGGAAATGACAAAATATCTTTTGCCAAGGGAACCCCAAATGGGGTCGTGGAAAGTCAGATGTGACTGAAATGATTGAACAAAAGAGGGGAAAGATAAAGATCAAAGGGAGATGAGAGAGTTGTAATTTTCCACTAATAAATTATCAGATTGACCTAAAACGTGGTTTAAGAATATAAACTGGGATTAAAGAAGAAATGGCTTTTAAGAAAGAAATAGTACAGAGCAATGGACAATAATGAATTGTTTTACAGCAGCGTTCCAAGCTTCCCAAATGAATATGAAGACAATTGGAAGTTTTCTATCAAAGAAATGCCTAACACCTTAGATTTTGGTAGAGAGAGAGAAAGAGAGAGAGAGAGAGAGAGAGAGAGACAGAGACAGAGAGAGAGAGAGAGAGAGAGAGAGAGAGACAGAGACAGAGAGAGAGACAGAGAGAGAGACAGAGAGAGAGACAGAGAGAGAGACAGAGAGAGACAGAGACAGAGAGAGGCAGAGAGACAGAGAGAGACAGAGACAGATGGAGACAGAGACAGAGACAGGGAGAGACAGAGAGAGGCAGAGAGACAGAGAAGGAGAGAGAGACAGAGAGAGACAGGGAGAAGATATTGGGGGCAGATGTCCTGGAGAAAGATGATTTTCTAGCCCCTTGAATCTGGGGAGAGATATAAATAGGAGAGTCAAAGATGATTTCAAATGACCATTTCTGAGTCATTTCAGTTTATTGAAGTACCTCCCACAGTATCCAGGAAGCTAGGCAGTGTAGTGGGTTGGGGTGGGCTGGGCTGGTCCTGGGAAAAGTTATGAAATTAGTGAAATTAAGTTTTGCTGCCTTTCCTGGTGCCATTCAGATCACATCGTCTCTGAGCCCCTTGCACTGCAATCTTAGGAGTGGACTTTAGGGTGAAAATGAAGAGCTCATCTTTAGTCAAGTGTGATTTAGAAAATAATGTTGGTAAGAAAATGGGAGAACTTTAGGAAATATATCTAGAGGTTACCAGTTTTTGAGATTACCCAGAAATTGCATGAATAAGCACATGGTCCTGGGGTATTCTGTCGGTTTTACTGGGAAGGATTTATCTCTACATGTCACAGAAGGATTGGTAGAGAAACAGATGAAGTTGATATCTTCAAGGTAAGGAGATTCTCTTCAAGGAACAATAGATTGAATGTGTCAGATATTTTGAGAGAACTCTCTATTTGATGAGTCATCAGATAAGGCAGATATGTAGTGGGAATTCTTCTTTTCTTTATGCAAAGCCCATCGAATTATACTGTTTTTTGCTCAAGGAAGTGTGTTCCAAGACAAGGTGACCCATTCCCCAACAGACTCAAAGGCAGCCCTCATTTTTGAGGAGTGACTCCTCAAGATGGAGAATCACTCACAAGCAGAAAATGGAATGGTGAAGATCACCCATTAGCTCGACAAGGTCCCACTAGGAGAAATCATGGAAGACAAAAGTGACTTTTTTCAAAATCCTGTGTAAATGATATTCTGTGCTGACACTCATTCTTTTCTCACATTCTCTTCCCAAACAGAGATGGGGGAAAAGTTAATCAAGTCAAGCTACAGGAAATCATGGGATGCTACTAGGGTTAGCTAGGAGGGTGTTTGACTTTAATCAGCCACGATTCTGACTGACCTTGTCTCTGAAGAGAAACATAAGGTGAGACTCAGTGCTAAAATTATTCTTCATGATTATATAATCAAGGACTCTCACCAATTTAAAGTTCTCTGGATATCTTATCTCTTACACACAAAATTAAATCAAACCAATAGTCTAAGACATTATATTACAAATCTGATAGAAGGACCACAACAAATGAAGAACAAATAGCATAAATTTAAGATTTGGGGCAAAAAAAACCCAGAATGGATTTCTATTTCTTTTTAAATGAATAAAATTTTATTCAGCAGCTACCATAATACTAGATTAATGGTGACTTTGCTGCTGACTGACTGTGTGGTCTTTGATAATTTGCTTAATCTCTCTAAACCCCAGTTTCCTCATCCATAAAAGATGAGCTTGAATAAAATGATCTCTGAAGTTCTCTCCAGCTCTAGAAGTCCATGAAATAATAAAACCAATTTAATGTAATGACTACCTCCTACTCCAGAGAGTATTGTGAATATTAGCCAAGCCAAGCTTTTTTTTCCCCTCTATCTGTTAGGATCTCAGGGCAACTAGCCATCAGGCATCCCTTAGCTCTTCCCCCTGGATGAATTGTGCAGGGTTCTGTCATCTGTTTGGGCTATGTATCTCCACCAGTGGAATCATTAAGCTTGTTGCCCTTCATCCACCTACATAGCCATTTCTTTTCCCCTTTCATCCCTAGCATGTGCTTTATTGAATCACTTCTGGGAGTGACATAATTCCAAAAGAATATTTAGTCAAAGTTAAAGAGGTTCAAGAATATGAATTCCATCCCTGTGCCATCACTGACACCATCAATGGTAAGGCTGGAATTTCCTACACAATTTGAGACCAAGTTCATGTGCCAGCTCATACTTTCCCAGTTTCTAATGTTCTTCCCTCCAAATTACTTTATATTTTCTTTATTAATATTAAATATTTGCTATATTTGTTGATTTTTGTACAACTGTTTCCTTACAATGGAAAGTAAGCTCCTTGAGGGTAGGCGATGTGTCATTTTTGCCTTTGCAACCTCACTGTTTGTTAAGCTTCCTGGTCTGTTTAATTCTTCTTGTTTTTCTCCTCCTCCTTTTTCTTCTCCTTCTTCTCCTCCTTCTCCTCCTCCTTCCTCTCCTCCTTCTTCTCAGACATGTGATTTTATTGAGGTGCAGAACTTCCCATGTGGAAACTCCCTAAATCTGAAGCAGACAGCAATTCTTCGACAGTTTATAATCTTAGAGAATTGCTTGGGTCATTCACAGGTTAAGTGACTTTCTCAGATTACATAGGGTGTGTGTGTGTATGTGTGTATATATATATATATACACATACACACGTATATATATGTACACACATATGTATGTTTGTATGTATGTATACATATGTATGTATATATGTATATATATATATATATATATATATCAAAGATAATACTTTAACTTGGATCTTCTTGCATCTAAGCCTTGCTATCTATATACTAAGTAAAGTGGTACATAGAAGGTATTTAATAAATGGTTATTGAAGTGGATGAATGTGCAAAGTGTAGGTATTCAATTGATGCTTGATTTATTTGTATGTTAATATTTTAAAGAAAATTAGTACAAATAAACACAAAGAATAATCAGCAAATGTTTACTGAATATGTATATATATATATATATTCATAAGAAGGGGCAGAAGAAAAGGGAAAGGATGAAAAAAATCAGCATTTATGTAACCCCTACTATGTGTCAGACACTGCATCAAGTGCTCTACAGTTGGTATCTAATTTGACCCTCACAGCAGCCCAAGGAGGTAGGTGCTTTTCTTATCCTAATTTTACAGATGGAGAAATTGAGGCAAACAGAGGTTTAATACCCTGCCAAAGATCCACACAGGTACTAAGTGTCTGAGACCACATTTGAACTTGGGTCTTCCTAATTGCAGGCCCACTGCTCTATACACTGTGCCAATAGCTGCCTGGCTGTGAAATTAAAAAAGCTATCTTTGATAGCATGATGATCAAGTGTGTCATTGTCACTGGGATTTTTACCTCAATCTGTGGTCTGGGTGTAATGTGATTTACTAAAACAATTAGTCTGTATTTATAAGATCTCCAAAAATAAAAAATGAGTAATTCAATCACTCTAAAAGGGTTGTTACCTATGAAAATTCAAGCATTTAAGCGATTTGGAAATATTTGTGTGCTTGTTGATATTTTAACAAGGACAAAAAAATTGATGACTGAATGATAGGCTGCATTCTTCAGTCTCCCCTTGGATTTTGGGACTTTATGAGTTAACCTTACACTTAGAGAATAAAATGTCTTTTAACCAACCAATAATTATGTTAGTTTAAAGATTAAGTTCTGGTATTGTGAATCAATTGAATTCAAATATCTAAAAGACCAAGGGACTTTCTAGTCGAAAGGAAAGAAACTGTAGGCTAAGATGACAGGATGGATAGAGTGCAGGGGTCTTGAGTTCAAAGGTGATCTTAAACACTTGGTGGGCAAGTCACTTAACCCTGTTTGCCTCGGTGTTCTCATCTGTAAAATGAGCTGGAGAAAGAATGCAAACCATTCTAGCACCTTTGCCAAGAAAACCTCAAATGGGATCATGAAGAGTTGGACATGACTGAAAACCACTGAATAAGAATAAAGACTATATAAAAATCACATTCACCCAAAGATCAGCTGAGTGTATCAGAGGGAGATACTCTTGGTCTAGCTCAAGGTTTTCAATTTTTTTCAGTGTCTGTACCTTATATATTTCAATACAACTCTTCTCATAATCTCAGTTCAATATGAAATAGTAAAGGAAATAAGAGCTATAATTTATCTTACATATTCAAATAAGAAATAAAATAAGTTATTTTTCATGAAGAAAACTTTATTTTGTATATAACTTTTTAATGGTCATACAATTGTTAAATATGTAAAAGAATACAGTCAAATAAATTAGTGGTATCTTTGATTCTGTTTCTTGTCAACCTATAGTTTTATTCTGCTTTAGATTTGATTGAAAACCCTGTCCTACCTCTTCAAATTTCTCTCGCCAATCCATGAATTCTTTCACTAACAATATTTTTTTTATTGGTCATGTGATTATTTTTATCAGATGTCCCTTTACTCTCTTGACAGGCTGCTTATACATCCTTGGGGCATCACCTACCCCTGGTTGGGAGTCCCTAACCTCTTTCTCAAGAACCTATTCCATTGACCCCTGGCCGCCTGACCTCAGATCTTATGTGAACAAATCCTGGTCCTCACCCTGTTTTTACTTCAGAATCCACTTCTCTGGGAGCTTCAGAAGGTAACTAACTTGTGCTTGACTTGGGCTTGTTCATAATATGGTTATAACTCCTCTCAGAGCAGGTGGTTATGAGGAAAACCCAGAAACCCAACTTTTTGACTCATGGAGGGTTGGTCATCACTGTAGATCTCATTCATCACAGATTTCAATAAGGTTCGACCTTCAGCCTCACCCCAGATCAGAACTAAGGGAGCAGTACAGTAATAACCCCTGGAATAGTAAAATAGACCTTCTCTGACAGAAGAGAAAAAAGTAGAAGTAACTGTTTGCATCTTTTTTCTGCAGTTCTTACATAATTCCTTCTCCAAGAAGGAAGAAAAAAAGCTTTATAATGCTTTCCTGAAGATTGCAAAGCATGCAGATGAGGCCTTCATTTTCATAATTAAACCCATGATTTGAATTCTAGCTTTAATGAAGTCTCATGTACTTTTGGAGGGAGAACTCAAGATTTGGAAATGGAAAATTAAAAAAAAAACAGAAGCTCTGACAATATTCTTGTCTTGGCTATAATTTTTTTAAAGAGAAAGGAAAATTTTTGTCCAGGGTTTAGGTTTTATGTTTCCAGTGATAGAAGACATTAGAAGTTTCTTGAGGTTTTGAATCCTCTTCTAATTCTTTAATTAATAATCCAAACCCATTGACCATTAAGGGAGGTTTTTATGTATTGAAAGCAATAGGCATTTATTTAGCACTTACGGCTTAACTAATACAATGCATATAGGGAGTACGTGATTATGGCTGTTGAACCAACATTCTGCGTGACTGAACTTGAACGATTAAATAACAAGCAGGTGGGAAGCGCCAACAGGGCACAGAACTGTTGTGATTCTAAGAAAGACAAAGAAGTGGAACTCAGTTCAGCTAAATAAGTATTTATTGCCTAATGTGCAAGGCATTTGGGATAGATATACAGGGACGTATGTAATATACCTAACAGAAGTTGGCACCTGTGGCCTTGGGAACACATGTGGCCCTCTAGGTCTCCAAGTGTATCCCTTTACCTGAATACAATCCTTAATAAAAGGATTTGTTCTGTAAAATTTGGCCTAGAAGGCCACATGAGGCTGCAGGTTCCCCACCCCTGACCAAGACTTAGAAGGGAATTCTAAGGTCCATGTACTTATACCTAAATGATATAACTAATTCCTACACCTAAATAACAACACTATCTAAAAAGAGTTTATTTGAGGAATTTTTGGGAAGATAAGTTTCATTTTGTGCATACAAGCTTGAGGTAATGATGGAACATTGAACTAAAAATGTCCTATAGACATTCAGTATTTAAAAGACACATACTATGTGTTATGTGTTGTTGAATATGAATGAAGGCTTGGTCTTGGAATCAAGAAAGCATGGTGTTTAGGTTCTGCTTCTATATTTACTATCTGTATGGTGGGGGCTAGTAACTTAACCTGTTAGTGACCCTAGATAGCTCTCTAAGACTGTAACGTATGAGTGAGTGACTGATCTAAATAAATGGAGGTGAGTGTTTCATCTTGACAATTGTCTGTCTATACTCAGGAAATCACAGGTCCAAGTACTGTACAAAGAAAAAAATGCAATCACTTCAAGAGTTTATAGTAAGGATGATAACAATTATAAATGATAAGTAGAGAGAGACAGAAACAAAGAGAGAGAGAGAGAGAGAGAGAGAGAGAGAGAGAGAGAGAGAGAGAGAGAGAGAGAGAGAGAGAGAGAGAGAGAGAGAGAGAGAAATCTAACCAGTAAGCCCCAAGTTAATTGGGCATCCTCTGGCCATTCAAATTTACCTTTAAGGAAGTGGGAAGAAAGGGGAAGGATAATGCTAGAATGTCTGAATTGGCATGACTAGCTTTAGAAAACAGAGGAAAAAGTATGATATGTGAGAAAGTGACTAGAAATTGTTTTCTTACAAGAACTGAAAGGAAGCAGAGGGGCTGAGGTAAAGGAATGATTTCATGTGTAGTACCCTACCACTTTGTCATTTCCTTGGGCAATAGTTATAGAAGTATTAGGAGGAACAGGGAAAATATAATGTTTCAGAAACTAATTGGCTTCTTTCTCATAGACTTGTCTTGAAAACTTTTTTAATATGGTCTTGGGCAAATTACTAACCTCTCTGGATTTCATTTTCTTCATCTACAAGATGAAAATGTTGGTCTAGATTACCTCTAGGGTCCCTTCCAGCTTTTAATTTACAAACCTAATAACAATGCTATTTTAGGCAGAAGATCTTCCAGTTCAGCTGTAGACTTGTCCACTCATCTGTAGTGAAGCCATGGTTGAGATAAATAGTTATCTCTAGTATTGAATTTATAATCTTTGCTTATGAAACCAATGATACTTCATTTTGACGGGTCTCATATATCTTTCCTATATCTTTATGTGATTGTGTCTTCCAGTAAGTCAACTGTGAGCTGCCCCACCTCATCCACTGTTTATTCTCTTAATTTCCCATGTGGTTGTTACATTCAAAGAAAATCAAACCAAATACTGATTCTCTCTTTGTTGTATGAGGTTCAGAGCAATTTATTTTCAAAAACAATTTCCTTTTACTAATAAGTGCAAAGAGCTAAACTAAATTTTAGACTGAATTTCTGACTGATTCACTCCAATACTAATGTAAATTTTCCTTTACTATTGTGACAACCCACAGACTCTAAACTCCTTTTCTCTTTGTCATCATCCTGCACCAACCTGCATAAATAAAAGTGTTTAGAAGACACGATAATGTGGAATCTGACTAGTAAACTTATTAAATCAATTCATGCCATGAATAACTCTCCAGGGGAAGCCACAGCCATTCAAAGTACCTCATATAAAATAGGAAATGGCAAGAAGGACATTAGAGTAAATCATAAAATAAACAGACTTCTTGCCTCCCCAATTTATCTCTTCTTTTTATGAACATACTGTCTGTAATCCCTTGGTAGTGAATTGCAAATAGAAAGAAGAAACTTGCTACAATTAAGTCAAGCTGACAAAGTGGGCTTCAAAAGATTATATGACTATCTTTATGTAATCTCAGATTTATAGACTGTGAGTGTTAGATAGGCATGCTATTGGGATTTTCTTTTAATATGCACATATTATTGTCCCAACTAAATTATAAATCACTTAGTTAATCATTTAGGATTTATTAAGTACCTACTCTTCCAGGCACTGTGTTAAGCATCAGGAATATAAAGAACACTTCCTCCGCAGATGCCCCCCACCCTGAAAAAACCCCAAAACCAAAAAAAACAGCCTCTGTGTTTAAGGAACTCATAGGCTAATAGAGAAGATAACAGGCCAACAGCTATGCACAAACAGTTGTCCAGGAGCATAAATTGCATAAATTGGGTGTAGTATCAAAGGAAAGGTACTAATATCAAGGAAGATTAAGAAAGGCTTCTTCCAGAGAGCAGGGAACATATTGTATTTAATAGCACAAAGTTTTTTATTATCATAGTTTTGGAGAGGTTCAGATCTGTGACCTCATCTTTGTTAAGAATTCCATGTTCTGGAACCTCTGTACTAATGTCAATCAGTTCCCTGTAATTTAAAGTCTTAGAGAGCTGCTGGGGCCACTTAACATGGAATAGAAGCAAGACTTTCAAAGTAGGTCTTCCTGTCTCTAAAACCAGGCTTTTAAATTTCAGGTCAATTAATATAACTAAAGTCTTCAAGATTATAAAGTATTTTCATGTACAATCAACCTTTAATTTTATTCTGTGTTATGGAAAAGCTTGTTTTATTTCATAAATTAAAAATAAAATAAATATATAAAACCAAGAACTCTATGAAAAAAGAAGGCAGTACAGAGAATCTTCTCCATTTTGAACTTAAAGAGAATCTCTTCTGATCTAGCATTGTGCTTATTATAGTGTCTTATATTCAATAGGAGCTCAATAAATGCTTCCTAATGCATCCACATGGTCATATTGTTCACATTCCATCTGTATCCTTGGGATAGTGTTGGCACAGTTAGAGTGAAATATTTTTAGCTGAAATCATCTTCTAAGTATAGGGATTACATTAAGAAAGAGAGATCACAGGATTATAGGATTTAGAAAGAGCAAGGATGCGTAAAATCAGATGGTTGGAACAGTTCAGTTCAGTCAGAAAAAAAAAAATAAAGGAAAATGACATATCAGACACTTTCACTTTGGTCTCTGGAACCTTAGTTCCCAACAAAATGTCTTGAATTCTATAGGCACTTAATAAATGATAGTTGCATTGGATTTAATCCATCCTTATTTAATTGTGCGGCAGGGAGTAATGGAGGGGGAAGGAGGAGAACATGATTCTATTTTTTCTTCTTGACTTATTATTTACAAGAATTCTGTTTGAACCAGAAGGTGGAAATGTGTCTTGAGAAGGAACATGATTAACCCACTGCATTCATTAAACTTCGGGAAAGTAGCAGATCACAGATTCAATGTAGTATAAGGAAGGTTCCAGTTGTGGCTTAGAAGTCCTATGACTTTGATCTTCAGTTTCCCTACTTTACAGATAGGAAAGATAATATGTGGGCTTCCTATTTTATAGGGTTATTATGAAGAAAGCACTTTGTGCAAGAGGCAGTTCAGCGGATGGTGGATAGTGTTGACCTTGCTGTCATTGAGACTTGAGTTCCAGTACTGCCTTAAACACTAGTTACTTGCGTAACCCTTGAGCTCATCATGTAATCTCTCTCAGCCTCAGTTTACTCATCTGTAAAAATGGAGATAATAGTAACATACTACATGATTTTTATGAGATACATAAGTAAAGCATCAACACAAAACACTAAATGCTAACTCTTATTAGCAACAATTATGTGAGTTTATTGTTATGGGTTTGTTAATATTGTATGTCAAGATGGAATGTCTTTTTGAATTCCTTGGGTCACAGCAATTTATAACTCGATGCATCCTTTGTGAGCCTCTTTGTTTATTCTTTTAGAGCTGGTCCTATATTGATGTCCTTCTCTTGTGCTAAATTAAGTTACCTAGGGAACCGTACCCATTCTTCAGACTACTGGCACATCCTTTAGTGGAGGCCTACACAGTTTATGTAATTTGGGCAATGGAGAGACCAAAGTCCAGTGCAGTAATTTGGTCTCAGATTTAATTGGTTGATTCCTTTAAATTAGGACCCTGACTCCCCTGTAAAACTGCAATGGCTTCTTATTAGCTGTTTTTTCACTCCCATGTTTCCTCTAATTGAAGTGTAAACACTTCAGGGTCAAGGTAATTTGTTGTCTTTTTCTTTCATGAAGTTTCACCCAGTGTGTATATACCTACAGACCCATTTAAATGGCAGTGATCCTACAGTGTGTTAGAGTCTGAATTAGTTTTATTTCAATTCCACTGTGAACCAGGTCTGACCTTGGAAAGAAAGGGGGAGTGGAGCTAGACAAAGCATTAACATTTCTTGCATAATAACTGTGGAAAGGTGATTTGGAGTGGTATTCATACTGTTATTTTCCTTTAAAGACATAATAGGGTCATCTAGGTGGCACAGTGGATAGAGTACCAGGGCTAGTATCAAGAAGAATCTCCTCTGGAGTTCAAATCTGGCCACCAACACTTATTAGCTGTGTGACCCTGGGCAAGTCACTTAAACCTGTTTGCCTCAGATTCCTCAGATATAAAATGAGCTAAAGAAGGAAATGGCAAATCACTCTAATATCTTTGCCGAGAAAACCCCAAATGAGATCATACAGAATTGGACATGGCTGAAAATGACAAGAGCAAACAAAGATATAATAAAGTTCTCATTTGGAAATAAAGTACTTACAGAAAAATGTACTTACATTTAAAAATTTTGATTCATCATTTAATTCCACCTTATGTTCAGGGTGTAGGGACTATTTACCTAAAGCATCCCACGTTCATGGAACACATTATTCCTTATCGCCTCTCAGAATCTTGATTGTCTTCAAAATTCAATTCAAATACCATTTTTTTTCCTCTGAAGTCTTCCCTATTTTTCCCTATCTCCCCTACCCTCCAATTTTAGTGAATTTTTTCCTTCACAAATAATCTTGCATCCTACTTTGTCAGCAATAAGATTGAAACATCCTCACACGCACACACATATACACTTTCTGTATTTTATCCCCAATTCCTGGCAATATAGTATTTTACTCATAGTAGATATTTAGTAAATGTTGAATTGTATCATGTATTTTTAGTATAATGTGGTATGGTATTAGGGAATTTGGGCTCACACTCAGTGTCCTGCACATGCATTTTGGATGAATTGTTCTCTTTGGGAGAGACTAATAATCAATCCATTGGAGATGGGCTCCAGATATAAGGAAAAAATAAAACCACTAAGTTGAGGATGGAGCTGAGGAAGAAACTCTTTCAACCTGTAAGGAAAAAACAAACAACTTGATCTATTGATAATCTAAGGGAATTGTGGGAAGATCTCAGAATAAGGCATGAAGCTACTTGGCTCTTCCAAATTCACTCACAAATGACTTAAAGTGAGCCCTAAAGTAAATTTTAGAGCAGCGTAAATAATTAAAATCAGGGTAAAACAGTAATCCAACCTAAGTCAACTTGGGAGAACTTTGTGAAAGAAGGAAAGATCTCACCTCCCAGGGTGGTGGTCTGGTCTGACTGAAGTGCAGATAGCTCCTAGCAGATACAATTGCATTAACAAAGAGCAAACAATCTCAGCTTTGGAAGCTTTTGCCCAGATGGACAGTATTGCAGTTGGGTGGTTGATCAGAAGAAGATGGTGGGGTCCTTCTGCTCGTGCTAGATATGAGACCCAGAAACATTGACCAGATGGGGTCCCAAGTTGTGGCTATCAGTGAGGAGGAGTGAACACATGCCAATGAGTACAATGGCAGAGAGGCAGGCACCCTACTGGTTGTGGTCATTTGCAGGAGGGCAGAGTACTTGATTTTGGTTCCAGGGCAGAGAGGGGAAATTGACACTTACAGCCACCCAAAAGATCATGGGAAGAAAGAGTGCTTGGCATGGAAGTTGTACTGGGGACCCAGGTCATGCCTCAGGGGTACAGAAGAGTACCTGAGATCATTTATAGACCAAGGAGTGAGCTAGAAACAAAATGTCCACTGGCCTGGGATTATAGAACATGGAACAAGAGGTAGAAGGTCCCCAGACAGAGCTCAGAAAACTACAGTGAAAAAAATCTGAAACATGAGACATTGTCTCCCACACCCTGAGAGCAGATCTCAATTCTAACATAAGTTATTAGCCAAGAAATAAGCCATTAAAAAGAGTAAAACAAAATACAGAAAGAACCCAATCATAGATAGCTACTAGGATGATAGGGAAGATCAGGGTTCAGACACAGAAAAAGACAGAACAGCTTCTTGTAAAACTTCAAAGAAAAATGTAAAATGGTGGAACAGTAAGCACTTAATATACACAGGGAGCCTGCTGTCACAGGTTCTTAGACCTGCATTCATAAAAGGAAAGGCAACTTTTGAGGGGTTAACAATCACTTTAATCAAGCACATGGATCATTCCTTTAAGCAAGCACATATATCATTCACCTAGTTCAGGAGAATCAGCACCCTGAACTTCAAAGAAAATACAGAGGAATCAAAGATCACAGACATGGCTTCCTCTGCCCCACCATAATCAATACATATATCACAAATCAACAGAGAGACCCAACTATCTGATGATAGTTACCAGAGAGGAAACACCAACACCTGGGTTTTCAAAGCCAGGGGACAGACTCCTTAGCAGCTTCTCAGAAATCTCTTCTGGTCAAACAAGCACTTCTAGTCAGAAAACCCCTAACTAAAAATGCACTTCAGAGTCTTTATGCACTTTTTAGAGGCAGAGGGAATCACATCCCTTGAGAACCCAGTGCCTAATTAACAAAAGGTATGGACATCCTTACAAATCTTCCCAGACCAGATAATGGGTGGGAAAGATCCTCTTTAATCACATTATTCAGAGGCACTTTTAGTAAAACAAAAATAACAAAAGATTCTACTTTGTTTGGCCTTACAAATGGTCAGAAGTACAAAAAGGACTTTAAAAATCAAATATGAAGCATTGAGGAAAAACTGGAATAAAAGAAACATGCAAGAATATAAAGGAAAGTATAGAAAGAAAATCAACCAGTTGGGGAAAAAATGATTAAAAAAACTTACTGAAGAAAAAACACCTTATAAATTTAGAATGGAGCAAAGGGAAGATGATTGGTTGGTTATTGTCCTTTGTCTTCAAAGAGGACCAAAATAACATCACAATGATAAATTGAAATTTCAACATGTCTGACTGTGGCTGATCAGATTAATACAAGCTCAGAATGCTCTACCACAGGTTGGGTACAGATACTCTGTGTGAATATTTGGAATGGATATCCCAAATTGACAAATCCTACCTTTGCTTTGTGCTCTCTCAATTCTGCGTTGCTCAAAGAGCACAGCACCCTTTCTGATGTGGGCACACCATGCTGTGTGGTCCTGTGCCAGTGTCTCCCATGTTACACAGTCAAATCCAAAGTTCTCAAGAGAGACCTTGAGAATGTCCTTGTATCACATCTTCTGACCACCATGTGATCACCTACCCCATGCAAGTTTTTCATAAAATACTCTCTTTGGCAAGCAAACATTTTGCATTTGAATAACGTGACCAGTCCATTAGAGTTGCACTTTGTGAAGCATAGTTTGAATGCTTGGCAGTTCAGCTACAGCAAGGACTTCATTGTCTGGTACCTTATTCTGCCAGGTGATCCTCAGAATCTTCCTAAGACAGTTTAAATGGAAATTATTCAGTTTCCTGGCATGGCACTGGTAGACTGTCCATGTTTCACAGGTATATAACAATGATGTCAGCACAAGGGCTCCGTAGATCTTCAGTTCGGTAGTTGGTCTAATACCTCTTCTCTCCCAAACCTTTCTTCAGAACCTCCCAAACACTGAACTAGTTCTGGCAGTGCATATATCAACCTCATTGTCAATGTACTGGAAAGTACACTACCAACATAAGTGAACTTATCCACAGCATTCAAAACTTCTCCATTTGTTGTAACCAATAGTTCCACATATGAATAATGTGGTGGTGGCTAATGGAACACTTATGTGTTAATTATTAGGTGAAAATTAGCACAGGCAGCAGATAATTGATTCATACTTTGTTGCATCTCAGTTTCAGAGGCCACATTAAGTGCACAGTCATCTGCAAACAGAAAATCATGGACCAACACTCCCTCCACTTTGGTCTTGGCTTGTGGCCTTTTCAAATTGAAGAACTTACCATTGGTACGGTAGTTGATCTTGATGTTATGTTCATCCTCATTGAAAGCATTTGACAACATGGCTGAAAACATCATGCTAAAAAGCATGGGAGCAAGTACACAGCCCTGTTTCACTTCTTGGTGACTGGGAAGACACGAGAGCATTGTCCATTATCCAGAACCCTGGCAAACATTCCATCATGAAATTGATGTCAATATTGATAAACTTCTCCAGGCAACCAAGTCGACATAATTTTCCATAAACCCTCACAACTAACAGTAAATCTTGATCAGATTTACAAATGTTGTGTACAGATCTCGTTTTCTTCCTGGCACTTCTCCTGGAATTATAAGGCAGCAAACATCATATAGATTGTTCCTTGGCTCTTTCTGAAACCACACTGTCTTTCAGGTATATGACCATCTTCCAAGAGAAAGATCAGTCTATTAAGGAGTACTGTAGCAAGAATTTTGTCAGCAATGACTAAGAGAGAGACCCCCCTCCCCCGTGACTGTTGTAGGACAGCTTATTCCCTTTACCTTTATAAAGATGGAGAGTAGAGGCATCCTTGAACTCCTGGAGGATAACCAACTCTTGCCATATAATCTGGAAAATTTCAGTAAGCTTTTGTATGAGCAATGGTCTCCCTACCTTGTAAATCTCAGCTGGAATAGAATTCACACCAGGTGTTTTGCCACACGAAAGGAGTCTAATGACCCTCAAAACCTCTTCTTCAATTGGAAGTTCAACTAAGAAATGAGTGACTTCAATCTGAGGTAAATGGTCAATGGCCATACCTGTTGAGAAAACTATGGAAGTGTTCAGCCCATCTCTCTAGGATCATGTCATTATCACTAATCAATGCGGTTCCATCAGCACTGAGTAGTTTTGATGAACCGTATGTTTTTGGTACATAAATAGCTTTCAGGGAATCACAGAAGTGCTTTGGATTGTTACTATCAGCATAAAACTGAATTTGATCTGCCTTCTTACTGAGTGAGGAATCCTGCATCTCTCTAAGCTTTGCTCATACTTTGCTTTGGATGGAATTAAGTGCTGCCTTCTTAGAGATGGATAAACTATCCTGCTGGTATATTCTGTGAAGTTCTCAGTTTTCATTTAGCACCTACTGAATTTCTCCATCATTTTCATTAAACCACTCTTGGTGTTTGCGAGTGTTCTGACCCAGATGAGGAAATGCAGTGCTGTACATCAAATCTCCAAAAGCTGCCCACTCCTTTTCTGCTCCACTTGCCAGCTGTGTGTTGGCTCAACTTTCCCTTCAAGTTAGAAACAAACTGTTCACAGTCAGAGAAGAGCTCTAATTTGTTGACATTAATTTTTCTCTGGTAGTCATTTTGCCTTGGGGGCAGCACATTTGGTGAGTGTGGATATTTAACTTGGAAATGATAAGTCTATGATCAGTCCAACACTCTGCACCACACATTACCTTTCTCACTCTCACATCTTGTCTGTGTCTTCTCCTTATAATGACATAGTCTATTAGATGACAGTGTTTGCTTCGAGGGTGCATCTATGAAATTTTATTGCATTTATGTACATGGAAAACAGTGTTGGTGATAAGAAGGTCATGGGATACACAAGTCTTCAGCAGTAAATGACCATTGCTGTTGCTGTTTCCAACTTCATTCCTCCCTAGGACTCCTTTCCAAGTCTGGTAGTCTGAGCCAACTCTAGCATTAAAGTCACCCAGAACTATAAACTTGTTCTCATTTGGCACAGTGATGATAAGGGTCTCTAGGTCTTCATAAAATTTGTCTTTGACTTCATCAAAGTTTGTCATAGTGGGATCATAGTCACTGATGATGGTGGCATGGTATTTTCCTGGGAGTGGCAATCTCATTGTCTTTATCCTGTCATTCACTGCTTTTGGCAGGCATACCAGTTTGTTGATTAGATTACTGTTGATTGCAAAACCCATGCCAGCTTCATGGTGCTCCCCTTCACTGTGCCCACTCCTGGAAAAGGTGTATCTGACTCCAACTTCAGTAAGCTGGACTTCATTTGCCAACCTTGTTTCACTCAAGGCTGCTATTTGGATGCAATACCTATTGAGTTCTCTTGCAACAAGAGCAATTCTTCTTTCAGTTCTACTGAATTTTGTGGTGTCTATGCATGCATCTATATGTACATGTTCCATGTGCCGATGGTGAGTGGAATCATCTTTGCAGATGTTTTTGTACATTTTGTACATTTTTTTTGTGTTTTGACCACATAGTGGGATTCCCCACCTGCTGTGGTAATAAGGCCAGGATTGGGTAAGCAGACAATGTTTAGGGCACCTTTTCTAGCCCCCTTCCTCAAACCAGGAGGTGAGCATTGTGATCCTTAAAAGACTGCTCAGACACTCAGGGGGCTGCCTAGTCCCACTGCTGCTTCCAGTGAGAAATGACCCTATGGCCTGGGCTGCCTATGTGCAGGGTTGTGACTACAGCTTCCAGTGTATTTGCACCTGCAGCTTCATCACTTGCCTGTTGCCAGAGGACTTTCACTATTATTAGTAAAACGGTATGAGTGATGTCTTTTGATTAGTGCATAAATTGGATTTAAGTGAGGCAGAGTTGCATGAAGTCATCAGCCTTACTCTGTCCTCAAGAGTCATCATAGTCCAGTGGCAGGAAAGAGTCAAGATGACTGGAAATGGCTCAGGATGCAGTGGAAGACCTTGGCATCTTCAGTTTCTAAGCAACTCCATATCACTTGCTTCATCTGCCTTCCTGGCCATTGGAACAAGTTGTACTCATCTGCCTATTACACCAGAGGAAGTCTTCACATGCTTAGAGTAGACAACCCCCTAACTCAACTATGGGTTTGAGACCCCTTGGTTACCCTCAACCAGATTTGGCCCATCTGCCGAAACAGTTTACCAGTGTGTGGCTGCTGTTCGTGCTGCAGCTTCTTGGCACCACAGGTGAGAGTTAGATGGAACAGGTGGACACCAAATATGGAAAGAGCCCTGAAAAGGACTTGGCAGCCATCACACCAAAGGTACTGGTTCTCCTTGAACACATCCTACACCCTGGAAAGATAATGACTTAATGAGATACCAAGAAATACCAAGAAATAATAAAACAAAATCAAAAGAATGAAAAAAATAGAGAAGAATGCAAAACATCTCGTTAGAAAAAAACAACCAAACAACTGTCTTGGAAAATAGATTGAGGGGAGATAATGTGAGAATTGTTGAACTAGTTAAAATTGTGATTAAAAAAGTGTCTAGATACTATTCCTCAAGAAATTCTTAAGGAAAATTGCCCTGAAATTCTAGAACTAGAGGATAAAACAGAAATTGAAAAAAATACCAATCACTACCTGAAAGAGATAGCAAAATGGAAACTCACAGATTATAGCTAAGCTTCAAAGGACTATAAAGAAACAATTTGAATACTGTGAAACTACAGTCAGAATAACACAAGATTTCTCACCTTCTACATTAAAAGATTAAAGGATGTGGAATATAATATTCTGAAGAGCAAAGGAACTGGGCTGGCAACCAAGGATAACCTACCTAGAAAAGCTGAGTGTGATAGTGCAAGAGAAAAAAATGATATTTAATGAACTAAAGGACTTTCAGGTATTCTTGAGGAAAAGGCTAGAACTGAACAAAAAATCTGACATGAGAATTAGGAGAAATATAGGAAGGTCCACATGAAGGACTGATTATAAGGGATTCAATAAGATTAAACTGTTTATTTTTAACTATTAATTATGGTATTATTGCTAGGGTAATTCAAAAGATATATAGTTAGAAGGACTGGGGTTGAGTTGATTATGATGATGTGATCCCAAGAAATAAAATAGGGTAAGGAGAGGTAAAATGGAGCAAATGATCTTATATAAAAGATATGTGAATGGCAGAGCTGTTACAGTGAAGGAGAGAATAGAGCAAAGAGTGTGCACTGTGGGAATTTTATTCTCATGGGAGCTGTGTTTAAAAGGGAATAACATGTGCATTATGTAGGGCAAAAAAGACTTCTTAAGTTACAGAGAAATAAGAGGTCAAGGGATTAGGATAAAAGAGGGACTTTTAAAATGGCATGTGGATTAGGGAGGTAGCAGTCAGAAATAGATTGGATTACTTTTATATATATTATATATATACACTTATTATATATTATTATTATTTTATATATATATACATATATATATGTATATATATATATATATATATATATATATATATATATATATATATATATATATATATACTTCATTTATTTTTCAGTTCTTAACATATTCTTCCACAGGAATTTGAATCCAAAATTTTCTCCCCATCTCTCCCCATCCCTGACCTCAGGACAGCATGCATCCCATCCACCCCTTTCTCCAGTCTGTCCTCCCTTCTATTACCCACTCTTTTTCCATTGCCTATCCCCTCTATTTTCCTGTAAGACAAAATATATTTCTGTACTCCATTGCCTGTATAGCTTAATTTCCAGTTGCTTGCTAAAACAATTTTTAACATTCATTCCTAAAGTTTTGAGTTTCATATTCTCTCCCTCGTTCCCCACTCACCCTCATTGAGAAACAAGCTAATTCAATATGGGTCATACATATGTAACAATGCAAAGCTCTTCCATAATAGTTATGTTGTAAAAGACTAACCACACATTTCCCTCTGTCCTATCCTGCCCTTTATTTCTTCCATTCTCTCCCTTGACCTGTACTCCCACCATAGTGTTTGCTTCTGATTATCCCTTTCCCCAATTTGCTGTCTCTTCTATTATCTTCCCTCTTCTACTCCCTTCCCCCTTGCCTTCCTGCAGGGTAAAATAGATTTCCATATCCAATGAAGTGTGTGCTATTCCCTCCTTACGTCAAATCCTCCATGAGAGTAAGGCTCAATTATTTCTTTTTATCTTCCTTGCTTCCCCATCATTGTAAAAGCTCTTTCTTCCCTCTTTATATGAGATGATTTGCTACAATCTACCTCTCCCTTTCTCTTACTTCTAGTACATTCCATATGACATTAAATTTTATTTTTTTTAGGTATTCTCCCTTAATATTTAGCTCACCCTGTGTCCTCTGTTTATATATATATATATATATATATATATACACATACACATATATACATACATGTACATATTATAAACATACCCATGCACACATATGTATGTGTGTGTGTGTGTGTATTCTCTCTCACTACCCAAAAAATGAAAAAGGTCTCATAATTTACAAATAACATCTTTCCATGTAGGAATGTAAACAGTTCAACTTTAATGAGTTCCTTAAAGCTTCTCTTTCTTGTTTACCTTTTCATGTTTCTCTTGATTCTTGTATTCAAAAGTCAAATTTTCTATTCAGCTTTGGTCTTTTCAACAAGGGTGCTTGGAAGTCCTTTATTTCATCGAAATTCCATTTTTCCCCTGAAGTATTATACCCAGTTTTGGTGGGTAGGTAATTCTTGGTTTTAATGTTAGCTCCTTTGACCTCTGGAATATCATATTCCAAGCCCTTTGATCCCTTAATGTAGAAGCTGCTAAATTCTGTGTTATCCTGATTGTATTTCCACAATACTTGAATTGCTTCTTTTTGGCTGCTTGTAATATTTTCTCCTTGATCTGGGAACTCTGAAATTTGGCTACAATATTCCTAGGAGTTTCCCTTTTGGGATCTCTTTCAAGAGGTGATTGGTGAATTCTTTTCATTTCTATTTTACCCACTGTATCTAGAATATCAGGGCAGTTTTCCTTGATAATTTCTTGGAAGATGATGTCTAGGCTCTTTTTCTGATCATGGTTTTCAGGTAGATCAATAATTTTTAAATTATCACTCCTGGATCTATTTTCCAGGTCAATTGTTTTTCCAATGAGATATTTCATATTGTCTTTTAATTTTTTCATTCTTTTGGTTTTGTTTTATAATTTCTTGGTTTCTCATAAAGTCATTAACTTCCATCTGCTCCATTCTAATTTTTATAAAAACATTTTTTTCAGTGAGCTTTTGAACCTTATTTTCCATGTGGACAGTTTCACTTTATAAAGTATTCCTCTCCTGTTTGGCTTTTTGGACCTCTTTTGTCATTTGGGTTAGTCTATGTTTAAAGGTGTTATTTTCTTTAGCATTTTTTTGGATCTCGTTTAGCAAGCTGTTGACTTGCTTTTCATCATTTTCTTGCATTGCTCTCATTTCTCTTCCCAATTTTTCCTCCACCTCTCTTACTTGGCTTTCAAAATCCTTTTTCTGCTCTTCCATAGCCTGAGACCATTGCATATTTTTTTGGAGGTTTTGGATATAGAAGCCTTGTTTTCTTTATGTCTTTATGTCTTCCTCTGATGGTATGCTTTGTTCTTTCTCATCCCAAACGATGGAAGAAAATACGTTTTCATCAAGAAAGTAACCTTCTATAATCTTATTTTTTCCCCTTTTTTGGGCATTTTCCCAGCCGGTTACTTGACTTTTGAGTCCTTTGCAAAGGGGTGGGTATACTCCAGGGACCTGTAAAGTCTCAGTTCCTCCAAGGTGGCATAATCAAGGGAGAGGAGTTTACTTCTCTCTTTGTGCTCTGGTCTGTGAGCAATGGCAAGCAATCTTTTCTGCCCTGGATCTGTGAATAGGATTCCCTCTCCACAGTCACCACCAGCTCCACCACACCAGTGCTCTTCCTCACCCCAGGACTGCCACTCAGAACTGAGACCCAGATCAGTCGCTCGATTCCCACAGGGTCTTATGGCTCAGGCTCCAAAAGTGGATGCCTCTGCCAAAGTAACTGCTGCTGCCCTAGGGCCAGACCTCACTCCCTCCTCACCCAGGTGAAAGAGCTTTCTTCCTGACCTTTGAAGCTGTCTTTGGTGTTTGTGGGTTGAGAAATCTGGGAACCACACCTGCTACCCATGATTCAGAGCCCTGAGGCCTGCTCCAGTCCTGATTATGCCCTGTGACCAAGGCTGAACTGTGCTCTGCTCTGAGCCCAGTGTGATAGACCTTTCCTGTTGGCCTTCCATGTTGTCTTGGGCTAGAAATCTCTTTTACTCTGTCATTTTGTGACTTCTGCTGCTCTAGAATTTGTCTAGAGTCATTTTTACAGATATTTTATGGGCTATGCGGGGAGAGCTAGAGCAGTTCCTTCTTTCTACTCTGTCATCTTAGCTCCACCAGTAAATTATATTTCTGAGGGGCGATAAGGTAAAAAGAGAGATGGATAAACAATAAGAAAGAACAGGATGAGGGAAATAGATAATTAGTGATTATAATTTTGAATACAAATGGTATGAATTCACCCATAAAATGCAAGTAGATAGCAGAATGGATCAAAAATCAGAACCCAACTATATGTTGTTTATAAGAAACATATTTAAAAATGAAACACATAGAGTAACAATAAAGGTTTGCAGTAGAATTTCTTATGCTTCAACTGATATATAAGAAAAACAAAAAAAAATGCCTTTTCTGCATCCTCGAGAGCAGCTTCCTGGCACGAACGAGCGCCACATTGGCCGCGGCTCCTCTTCCCTCTCCTGTCCCTCACCACTGCCACCATACCCAGAGGTCTGCTGCTCAGAGATGAGACACCAAACTTCGAGGCGGATACCACGATTGGCTGCTTCTGTTTCCATGACTTCCTCAGAGACTCAGGGGCATTCTCTTCTCTCATCCTCGAGATTTTACTCCAGTGTGTACCACAGAGCTGGGCCTTGCTGCAAAACTGGCCCCAGAATTTGTGAAGCAGAATGTTAAAGATGATTGTGCTTTCTATTGATTCTGTCCAAGACCATCTTTCTTGGAGTAAGGATATCAATGCATACAATGGAGATGAACCCACAGAGAAGCTGCCTTTCCCCATCATTGATGATCACAAATGGGACGTTGCTATCAAGTTGGGCATGTTAGACCCAGATGAACGAGATGGGCAGGGCATGCCTCTGATAGCTCTTGTGGTTATTTATCTTTGGCCCTAATAAGAAGTTGAAGCTGTCTATCCTCTACCCAGAAACTACTGGCAGGAACTTTGATGAGATCCTCAGAGTGGTCGATTCCCTTCAGTTGACAGCTTACAAGAAGGTTGCTACTCCTGTTGACTGGAAATGTGGTGATAGTGTTATGGTTGTTCCAACTATCCCTGAAGAGGAGGATAAAAAACTGTTTCCTAAAGGCATCTTCACCAAAGAGCTCCCTTTAGGCAAGAAATACCTATGGTACACTCCTCAGCCATAGGTTACTCCAGCAAGACCATGCTGGGATCTGGCTGGGCCTCCCTTGAAGATCTCTATGAGAAAGGATACCAGCCTGCCAATCATGTTTTCCTACAGTAATTGAGTTAAACATCTTGGGGTGATGGTAGTCAGGAGTCTTTGGGTTACTCTACTAATGGCTTGTTAAATTAAAATGACACTAAAAGTCATCACATGATTCCTCTCCTTGTGCCTTTACCACCATTTCACTTGGGTCATTGAACTCCCTTGTTGCTCTGCTGGCCATCTTTGGGGTGGCACTGTTTGGGACTTTTAATCTTTGTGAGACCTGTTGCAGTCTCCATCACCAGTCAACTAGAAGGAAAGGGAGCACTGCAGGAACAGGACTTCTTTAACTGACCTAATAGATAAATCATCTCTTTTTCTAATTAGCCATTTGAGGGAGGAGACAGTTTAACATGTCTAGTTTTGAGCTTCACCTCCCTAAGTTTGTGACCAACAACTTGTAATAATTTGGATATTTCAGATAGTGTTGGGTTTTTTCCTCAAATGTTGAGTGTTCTGACCACAGTTATGAAAGATTTGGAGATCCTTCTCTTTCTAGCAGATAAAGGGAAGCAGAAGACTACCTTAAAATATTTTGTTAGATTGGGCAGAAGAGCTTTCTAATTATGTTACAAGTATGTGGTTGAAACTACAGAGAAGCTGCACAATGCCTGCTAGACTTGTACAGAATGGTGGAGGGCTATAATTATGGGTGCCTTTTTAAACAAGTCACATATCTAGACTTGGAAGATTGCTCTTCAATGTTCATAATAAGATGAAAGCTTGTATACTTGAGGGAAAGGAAGAGATTAAGATACTATGTCTTTACTATAAAACTTTATCTCTGCAGTGGATTGTTTTTGTATATTTTGCCTTTAGGAGAGCCACAAATAAAAGATTTTTGAAACTAAAAAAAAAAGCAATGCAGGGGTGTTTGTTATGATCTCAGACAAAGTTAAAGTTAAAATAGATTTAATTAAAAGAGATAAGCAATGAAATTACATTATGTTAAAAGGTACCATAGATAATAAAGTAATATCAGTACTGAACCCATATTCACCAAATGGCATAACATCCAACTTTTTAAAGGAAAAGGTAAATGAATTACAGGTGTCAATAGGTAGCAAAACTATTATAGTGGGAGATTTCAACCTTCTTCACTCAGAACTAGAAAAATCTAACCAAAACTGATTAAGAAAGAAGTCAAGAAAATTAATAGAGTCTTTGATAAGTTAGATATAAAAGACATCTGGAAAGAATTGAATGAGAATAGAAATGATATAGAAACCTTTTCTCAGTAGCACATGACACCTTTTCAAAAAATTGTCCATATATTAAGCCACAAAAACTTCATAGTTAAATGCAGGAAAGAAGAATTATTAAATATATCCTTTTCGTAATGTAATAAAATTACATTTAATAAAGGGCCATGTAAACTCACATTAAAAATTAATTGGATACTAACTAACCTATACTTAAGGAATGAGTAGACAAAACAGGGAAAGATGAGAGGTATAGATATAAATGAACAACAATCATCCAGAGAAGTCTAAAGTGCCCTTAATCTGAGGGGAGGGACCCCAAAGGCTTATCTTCTTTCATTTTTTTTTTAGTCTTGAACAATGATCATTAAACTATGTTCCTTGGGCCAGATCTTCTGTCCTATAAGCTAAGAATGGTGTTCACATTTGTTAAATGCAGTGCAGTCCTAATCTTAGATCTAGGAAACTGAGAAAAAAAATTATTTTAGGTTATCAATCTTTCTGTTTACCCTGGTAAAACTACTTTGAAATATCTAATAAAATAACTGTGGAGTGAACAAAAAAGTTTTGAAATCTCTGGGGAGTGACATAATTACTCTGATGCCTCATGTTAACTCAGATATCTCCTATTATTCCCAGACTGACTAGTTTTTTCCAATCTATATCTGTGGTGCTAGCATTAATTATGTAGCAGTTGTTAGCAGCCACTGATGTACTTGACAAAAAGAAGTGTAGACAATAGAATCACAGAGAACGCACTTTGGTGAAAGGGAGGCAATGTGTTGGATATAAAATGATGCACAGTACCAGAAAAGATCTTTTCTACTTGTGGGCTTAGTAGACTGATACCATCTTTCCCTGACTTGGAAGTAGGAGACAAGGGTAACAACTCTGAAGGGCACTTGGGTTCTAACATCAATCATTGTTCTTATTTTTATATCAAAAACACCATCATCAGGCTCAGCCAAGGCAATGCAAAAACAAGTCATACTCTTTTAAATGAAGAATTAAAGAGAAAAGGACAGATCAGTCAAATGTCCAATGAATCTTCCACAAGGTGCCAAGATGGAAGATGCTGCATAAGCTCCAGTCATACCAATTTAGTTTCCTCTTGATGGAAACTGTCTCCTAAAATTTGCATTTATTCCAGGTGTCCCCAATTCCAACACAAAAAACTGGTAAAGGGACAGTGGATGGCATCTCTCTAGCAATACCAGGCCACATTTGACAAAAGTGAGAATTAATTACCGTCCAATCAAATCCTTCATGTTCTTAATCCTAGAGGCTAACATGGCTGAGCAACCCACAAAGTAGTTACTGTCTTAATCAGGCACTTTTACAAAGTGTTGGAAGAGATAAAGCCAGTCTCATAAAACACTTCTAGCAATGACTATTTAGAGTAATGTCATAAACCTTTAATAGTTAATCATTGATCAAAGATCAGTTATTTCACCTAACTACTGATGAAGAAAATTAAAGTAAATTGCGGTTTAGCTTGTAGAAAACAAACTGAATTTGGAATCAGAAGATCTCATTTACATCCTTGACTAAGCAATCTGATATCTGTATGGCCCTGTCAGTTGGTGACCAAGCCTTTATTTATGGCCTAAGAGATGCCAGTATTGTGCCAGGTACTGGAGATATGAAGAAAAAATAAACAATCTCTACCCTCAGAGAATTTACATTTAATGTGGGAAACCAAATGATAAGAACATCACATTGTATATGGCATGGATTTCTTTTGATACAAGCAGCCAGGATCCATGGTCCATAAACATTAACATTATGCTTGAGCCATGCTGACACATCATTATGCAACCATAGATAATGTAAACTTATAATCTTATTCTGAGCATGATATCTTCTTTGTGCGCTTCCCTGTATATCAGGTGAACACTGGTTAGTGAATGCAGATGCTACAAGGGCAGTTGCTGTATTGAAGGCAGATTCATCTTGCCAGCCACCATGAGGATAAAAGGAAATGCAGATACTGTTCCCCCTTCCCCTGCTCGTCTCACTGGCCACTGTGAGAATAAAGACAAAAGGTGGATATTTACCCTCCTCCTTTCAGCCTGGTAGTAATATTAACCCCTTGTCACTCAAAACTGTTTGGAGGATGATGTGGGGTGATGAGAGGAGAGTGGGAGCATTGGTGACCTAGTAGGAAAATAACATAATATTTTAAGCCCGAGAGGATGAGGACCTAAATTGGGGTAGTAATTGTATGAGTGGAGAAGAAAGTGATAAATATGCAATATGTTGTATAAATAGATTCAAAAAGACTTAGGACTGATTGAATGAGGAAGTAAAATACCTAAATTCTATGTTCTCATCTATAAAATATAAATAGCATTAGCTGCACTACCTACCTCAAGATTTTGTTCTGAATATTAAATGAGATAATTCATGTAAAGTGGTTTGTAAAATATGTTATCTATTATTATAAAACTTAGACTGAGTTATTTGTTATTTTACTCTATTTTCAAAAGAATTCAAAAATATTTTTAAACTGTGTCAACACAACTAGAGATAAGAACAGAGTAGGAAACATCTTTATCAAAAGTTATCATCCCTTGAGTTACTTTTCATAATCAAATTCTAGTGGCAAGACAAAAACTAGGACAATTGGTGATGGCCTGGCATGTAGTGGATGAACTTGGTGTCTTTGTGGACTAAAGTCTAAGCACTCCACAGCACCTGCTTTAGCTGCCATCATGGCTTTGTATACCTCTGTCTTAAACCCGATTCATGCATAAGTCAGGACTTTACTCTGTGATGTCCTCACTCCTCTTTGAACATGAAGGACAAACAATAACTTTTGAAAAGCTTAGGTAAAAGAATCACTGTAAAATAATTGTTATTTATGTGGCAATGTCTGTGGCAGAGGGAGAAGTAAATAAATGAGGCCAAGACAGTTTTAAAGATTCCCCCAAATAAAGTCATTATATTCCTTAATAGTTAATCATTTCAATGTGAAGGTGAACAAAAGAGGGGATAGACATCATCTGATTGGGGAAAACCTATCCCATTTACCATTATGTACTCTAGAGGAAGCCTTTTTCAACTCCTCTTAATTGTAGTGCCATCTTTCTCTTAATTATTTATCATGCATATTGCTTATTTGTACATATTTCTTTACTTGTCTCCTCAAATAGATTAAGAGTTCCCTTGAGGATTGTTTAGCACAGTGCCAGATACACAGTAAGTGCTTAATAAATGTTTGTTGATAGATTAATTGACAAAGACTAGTTAAGCAAAACCCAAAGATAAAGATACAGTTGCATATCATTGTCTCCAAGTGTGTTTTGGGGAGGGTTCTCACTTCTAGAAATAAGATTGGTTATATTTTTAATCTGAACTCAGAATCCTTTCACTTATTTTTTATTTAAATTATTTAGGTTCATGTGTATTAGTCCTCTGGTTCTTTCTTCATTTGATGTCAGTTCATACAAGTCTTAATTTGCTTTTCTAAATCTTTATAGTCATATTTTCTGATAGTACAATTAAATAGCTTCTTACTTTCATATACTACAATTTGTTCATCCATTTCCCTAAGTACTTCCAAATTTTCCTACCACAAATAGTTTATATATAACTATATATATACGTATGTACATATACATATATACATATACATAGATATATATCTATACAAACATACATACATATATACACATATATGTATATATACATATATGTGTGTATATGTGTGTGTACATATATATATGTGTGTATATATATATATATATATATATATATATATATATATATATATATATATATATTCTTCAATTCTGGCTTTGACCTCTTTGGGACATATACTTGGTCCAAAGATATACCTTACTAACTTTTCTTGCATTGTTCCAAGCTATTTTTCAGAATGTTTACACTAATTCACAGTTCTACTGACAGTCTAGTGAATTGGTGTACCTGTCTTTCCCCTTGCTAACCTAGACTATTTCTGCCTTTTATCATCCTTGCCAATTGTCTGGGTATAAAGCAAAACTTTATAATTATTTTAGAGATATTTTAACAAATATTAAATATCTGCTTATTGACATGGAGGCAGATTTATATCATTCATGTTTCATATGCAGTTAGATCATTGGTTAGCTAATAAGGCAAAATTAGTTAGAAGTTAGAAGAACTTCAAAAAATGGGAAGCTATTCCATGCAGTTACAGTAGTTACCAATCCAGCTCAAGTAGCAGGTTCTTACCTTCTGAAGTGTGGGGAATGAAGAAAAGTAAAGTGATTATTGTTTTCCTTAGAGTTTAACTAATATAATATAATTGCAATGATGTAGAGGTCAAAAATCCTAGAAATTGCCTTAATCAGTCAATATTTTATCTCCTTGTCAACCAAGTCCAAGTTCTTTGAAAAATATTTTGGAAAAAAGATGACAAAAGCACCTGAGCAGTATCACTTAATAAAACAGTGAGAAGCAGTGGAAGAGAAAATCAACCTGCAGAGATCTCAGCTTGAGATATATCTGAGCCAGATCATCCCAAGACCAGCCATAGATGAAAATAAAAGGATCAGAGCTGAGAAGCATAACAGATGTCAGCATTTTTCTGTCTCATTATCTATGACAGTCAAACCAAAACTTGCGAGCAACTACAATTCAATAACCAAGACGTTCTTTGAGAAAATGGAAATGGCACTCAAGTAATTTGTAAGAGTGGTATGAACTGACCAAATATACACAGTAGAAATTTCTGATGGAAGAAAACAATTTCAGCGGTATTCAGGGATCAATTTTCAAGATATTTAAAAAGGAGGAAGATTCCAAAGGGAAAGAAAAGATCGCTAAGGGCATTATTGAGGGCTGAGGATTGTGGAAAGTAGCGAACAACAAATTTTATCTATACTCTCAACTCAGATGTCAATTTATTATCTTTAAAACCTTTATGAAATTGGTTTATGTGCATGTAATGTTTGTTTTAGAGTCTTCTTCCTGATACCAAGGTCCTCAGTACAGAGGGAGGTACTTCTAAATTTCCTGGTTCATTGTTCCATCCAAATCAGCTGAAAGCTTCACTTTGTAATGCTCACTTCCCCATGCTGAGGCAATAGGTCACTAGTTTTCCTTAAAAGCACATAAATTCACAAAGCTTACAGTGAGAGATCTGAAATCTGGGGGAGTAGACGGTGTAGGATTTACCTTAGAGTTCATAGAAAATAACAATATCCATGGGTGAGAAATTGTATCTACAGGCACCTTCACCAATTCAGTCATTTATGATACTGTCATGTCTTATAGTGGTTTATCTGGGAACACCAAAAGTTTACTCTTCCATATTGGTATTCCATTCCACATAAAGTTCCTCCAGTTACTTGTGCAGCATTTCTTCCCCAACAATTTTCATGAAAAGTTCTGGCTACTATTGCTTCCTATTGAAGATCTCTCCCCATCAATTCTCCTTGTATCCCTAGCAGATGGCTCCAGTTTCTGGCCCCTATCACAGTCTTTTCACCATCTGCACTCTGATTGAAGTCTATACCTGCAGCTTTCCTTGGCTTCCAACAGATAGCAGTTATTCCCTAGGGACCAACTTTCCTCTTCTAATATCTTGGCAACCTGTCCAACAATTCAAGGATACCCCTGTTCATAATTATCTTTGCTTGAACTATGGTCCCAGACCTAGGATTCATATGTAAGATCTTGCAGGAGTTAGAGAAATCTCTCTCTCTCTATCCCTCTCTCTCTCTCTCTCTCTCTCTCTCTCTCTGTCTCCCTCTCTGTCTCTGTCTCTCTGTCTCTCTGTCTCTCTCTCTGTCTCTGTCTCTCTCTCTCTCTCTCTCTCTCACACACACACACACACACACACACACACACACACTCGTACGCTTCCTGCATTTATAAGTAAGTCATTCTTTCAAATTACACTTTGGTTTTTTGTGACTAATCACATTTTGTGTTCTCTTTCATCCAATGTCCCAAACTGTGCCCTCACATCAACATGCACCAGCCTTCCCTATGGGATAAAGTCTTAGAGAAAGCACTCCATTTCTTCCATTTGACTCTCAGTTAATCTTAATTCCCTTTGTGCAGCTGGGAAGATTTATTCAGATTACCTACATCCATATCTCCAAAGATTTAGAGGCAGGTGGGGACATATTCTCTCTATTCCCAATAATAAAGAGAGACAGAATTTTTTAGTTCATATTTCACATATATTGTGCATGAAAATAAGTGATGAATACCCTACTGTCTTTCTAGTTCAACAAAATTAAATGTAACATTGTTCCACGTTACATTTAATCCTATTACATAAATTACATAAATGTGGATTCCATTTAATCCACATTACATAAAATCCTATTCTTAGCTTTAAAAATATCCACTATTTAAGTCAAGTAGGAGCAAGGGATAGCTAGACAGCAAGCCTGGAAAGATCTAGAGATTTTAAAGGAATATGAACTCAGTGTTGCTCACTAGTGTAATATGGTAGTCCCCCAAAAGCAATTCAGTATGAACCTATATTAATAGAAATATAATACTTGGGTCAATAGACCTGACTTAGTCAGGTCTCATCAGGTATGTATGTTCACTTCTGTATGCTAGATTTTAGCAAGGGCATTGACATGTGAAATGAAGAGCAGTGAGGATGAAAAAAACCTGAAGATTTTGCCATGTTAGAATTGATGAAAGGAGCTGGCAATATTTAGGCTAGAGAATATATAAAAGTTAGAGAGTGGAGCATGATACCAATTTTGAGAATTCATATGGTACTTGAACTTCTGGGAGTCAAGATGGTGGAGTGATCTGTAAATGCTGTCGCCCTGCCCTTGTCAACCTTGAAAAACCTAGAGAATATTTCCTTGGGAAATATCCAGGAACAGTGAGATCAGCTGAAGGGGTAAACAGTTTCTTAACCCTCTAGACTAGGAAAATTGCAAAGGGGGATCCCTCTTGCTGTGGCTGAAGGGGACCAGTGCCGGACCAGTTGTCCCAGACAGCTCCACCTCAGTGAACCAGGAGGAGATCCTGAGCCCCAGATGGGCAGAGCCCATAATCGTCAAGACCAGGACCCAAGGCCTGCCTCAGCACAGCCAGGGCAATCAGGAAGACACTAGCACAAACAGGGTTCACCAACTACTAAGCCTGCCTATGCTCAGGAGAAGAGACCTCCAGTGGCCAGACCACCCCTCTCCCACACTTAATGCAGTTAGCTCCAGGGTAATTCTGGGGAAACTGGAAAGACTTCACATGGCCTCTGCTATGGCAACGCAACCAGCTCAGCCCCAGGTAAGCTACAGCGTTCTAGCTTCTAGCTGAAAGAACCAGAGGCCACAATACACAAAGACTCAAGTTCTAAGCACAAGCACCATGGGACAGAACACTCTGGTGCCCCAGAGGCAGAGATCCACTTTAAAAGTCAGGAAAATGTTGATCATCATGAACAAGAAGCAAACCAGAAAAGATAAGACCATAGAGTCTTTCATGGGAACAAGGACCAAAACATGAATGCCATTGAAACTGTGCTCCCATCTGAAACTTCAGAAGGGAATATGAACTTCTCTGAAGCACAAAAAGCATTCTTGGAAGAGCTGAAGGAGGATTTTAAAAGCCAAATTAGAGAAATAGAAGAAAAACTGACCAATGATTTTAAAAAATATGAAAAAAGAAATCATGGAAGAATTTAAAAGGAAAATTGAACAAACGGAAAAGGAAGCACAAAACCTAACTGAGAAAATTGGACAAATGGAAAATGATTTGATTTTTATGAAAGGATATCCTTGAACCCAGGACAAAAATATTTTCCTCGTAGAAACTGTGATATTGATGTTACAAAATTATTGTGCCTATTTTATAGATGAGAAAAGGGAGGCCTAAGTAAGCTAAATGTTGTCTGTGATCGTATAGTTAAATGTTAGATTAGAATTCAAACACAGATCTCCATATTCCAAACCCCAAAGAAAGGGTAGGGTACAGACAATTGACAGGGAAGAAGAGAGATTATTCCAAGTAGGGAAATAGAAAGCATAAAGTTAGAGAAGCACAAATGTCAGTAGTGTTTAAAATGAAGCCAGAAGGTGCATAGAAATAGTGGCAAATAACATTGAAAAAGCAGATGGAGAACAGTTTATGAAAGGCTTTCGATCAGTTATCTGGTAGAGGTGATCTGTGCTGGGAGTTCAACCCTCTATGATTTTCTCCCCATACCTATCATGGTCATCATGTCTTATCAACCCCCCATCACTAGAGGGGAGACAATAATGAAGCCTCAGTCTCAGTGATCTTTAATAGCAATGTTTTTAGTTGAGGGCATCTTGGAAGTGGTCCTCCAGCAGCATAGTAATTTTTTTGACAGAAAGTAAGTTTAGGTCAGATTGTTCTTTATATAGAAAATAAATTGGCCCTCTTATATAAGCTATATATCTCCACTCAATCTGGTTTATAATGTTCTGGAAATACTGTTTGCCAAAGTCACAAATAATTGAGCTTATGGATAATTGATTCTTAATTCATGATTGATCTTTTAGGCAACACAGTCATCATAGTTTCAACACCTTCAATGACTTCAGACACATGACTGTTCTATATTTGCAAAACAAACCGAGAAAACAAGGAACTTACAATATGCTAAAGGAAACCATAGAAGAAAAGTAATATAGACATTAAGTTTATATCTTCCAAATGGTAGAGTTTCTAAATTCATAAAGGAAAAATGAATTCCATTGTAAGAATAAATAGTAACAAAGTAATGGCAATAAACTTTAATCCTTCTTGATAGTTAGACAAACCTATCAAAGAGATTAATAAAAGGTAAAGTATAGAATTCAAAGCTTTACTGCAGAAACTAGATCCAAAAGACTTATGACCTATTCTAAATGGGAATGCTATAGAATACACATATTTTCCCACTCACATAGAATTTTTATAAAATTCTCCATGTATTAGTGTGCAGAGATATTACAAATAATTGTGAAATGACAGAAATAGCATCAAAGTTAATCGTAAAAAGATAACTGAATCTTAAACTCTATATAAATGTGACTTATTGTTGTCATGGTTTAGTTTAAGTCCTATTTCTTCTGCATAATCTTCCTCTACTACTTCAGTCTTTGCTAATCACTCCTTTCTCTGAACTTTTTATTAGACTTATTATCTGGATCATAAATGTAGAATATGCTAATTTGTATAATTATTTAATTTGTCACAATTATTCATTCGACAAGTATTTAACATGGATTGTAGTCCAAGACATTGTACTGGCACAATTTGGGAGGTAAAAAAACTATCCTTGGCCTCAAAGCACTTGCCAACTAAAGGCAACTGAGGAGTACAGTAGATAGAGTGTTGGAGCTACATTCAGGAAGACCTGAGTTCAAAACCTATCCAAGACACTGCCTGTGTAAACTTCTTGAGTCCTTACCCTCACGGTACCTCAGTTTTTCCTGTAAAAGGAGGTCATTTTACTCAATGCTGTCTAAGCTTTAAATGATCTTCCAGTTTTAAAATCTATGATCTTATTGCAATGTTCTTTTTCTTCATCTAAGATATGAATGCTTCAAATAAGAGTCATTTCTGATAATATTTTTTATCTTCCATCCCCCACACATAGTGGGGTTCAATAAATGTTGATGATATTACAATCCTAACCTAGACTTACTGGTTCTATTTCTACTTCTCATTTCTCAAGTAAAATTGAGGCATTTAATTGTTGTATTTTGGTACCTAGAGATAATTAGGATTCTGGAATAGGAGCTTACACTCTAAAAAGTATAAATTATGGGTTAACTCTGTCTTGAACCAGCAACCAACATGTTTAACTTTTGCTAAATGCTAGGGATACAAAAAAAACAAAAGATAGTCCTTATGCTCAAGGAGTTCATAATCTAATGGAGGAAGAAAACACATAAAAAGAAGCTGAAAGGAGAGAGGAGGGAAGGCGCAGGGACATGATGAAGTCATGTAGCCAGACAGGAAATCAGTTGTCTGCTCTGACCCCTCCTTCAATAGAAGATCAAAGAGGAGCTCTCTGGGGACCCTCTTCTCTCCAATCAAAGTTGAGAGAGGGATCCAAGGGGCTGGAATTACAGAGAGTAAGTGAAACATACACCAAGGGAGAAGAATTGGGCTCTCTCTCACTCGTCCTCTTCCCTTCCCCCAATCCCTGACACATACAAACCATACAAACATGCAACTGTAGGTCCTGTGGTCCTGCTAGAAAACTGCATTGCTGTCAGTCAGGGATTAGGGGCAATGTCATTATAAGGGATAACTTCTGGGGACTGGGACACAAGGAATACAAGATACAAAGAGTTAATAACCAGAAAATAAATAATACCCAATACTTGGGGAACGATAGGCATTGTTTTCCTAAATTTCTCTGCTCTTTGACTGGTGGAGCTACCCTGACCCAAAGACACTTACTAATTGTTAGTAATAGCCCTGTGATTGGTGTCTGCTCCTTCAAGACCAGGCAACTGCAACAGCCAGAAAAGTGTATGCCATTGAGGCCTAAGCACACTGAAAGGGGGAAGTCAGTCTAAATTATTGGAAAGCCAATATTATAGAGTATCTATTTAAAAGAAGAACGTTCTTATTATTTCAAGTAGGCATGTAACTGGAGCTAAATAGCTACATATTGCCTAGGAGAGTTCATTGGAGTAATTAGTAGACAAAATGGTTTGTAATTAGCACTTTTTCTTTTACTAAATAAAAGAGTTCTTTTAAAGTCCTTGAGTTTGATTGAAAACTTGTAAGTACTCTCAAGCAGTTTTCAACATTCTCCTGCAATCTTGTTGAGACTGTTAATTTGCTTGGCCAATTGTAGTGGATTCTGAATTAATGAAATTGACAGCAGGAAGAAGGAACATAAACCAGGTGCCACAGAGGGAGACATGGCAGAAGAGGGCATGGACTGCTCCATGAAGTGACTGCAGCAGCATATTTCACTAGGAATTATTTAAGGAAGAGTTCCTGCGTATATAAACCACTGATGTATAAGGTAATCTTCCAAGAACAGGTGCAGTTTTAAGAGTGAGCCAGAACAGTTTCCTAATACACCTAGAAAACTGAGACTCTGAATGGCCATATAACTTAACCAGGACCCTACAGTTAAAAAATGTGGAATGAGAGATTCAAATACAAATCTTTGACTAGAGTTACATACCATATCTAAGACTCCTTGATTATGTCAAAATCTTTTTTTATTTTTTTAAATATAGATTTATTTATTTAACTTTTTACATTCATTTTCACAAAATTGTGGGTTCCAAATTTTTTCCCTATTTATCCCCTCCCCCCACCCCAATACAACAAGCAATCTAATTTTCCCTATCACCAATCTGCCCTCTCTTCTATCATCCCTCCCTTCTCTTGTCCCCATCTTCTCTTTTGTCTTATAGGGCCAGATGACTTTCTATTCCCCATTAACTGTATTTCTTATTTCCTAGTAGCAACAACCATACTCAACAGTTGTTCCTAAAACTTTGAGTTCCAAATTCTCCCCATCCCTCCCTCCCCACTCGTTGCCTTTGGGAAGGCAGGCAATTCAATATAGGCCCTATCTGTGTAGTTTTGCAAATGACTTCCATAATAGTCATGTTGTGTAAGACTAACTCTATTTCCCTCTATCCTATCCTGCCCCCCATTGTTTCTATTCTCTCTTTTGATCCTGTCCCTCCCCGAGTGTTGACTTCAAATTGCTCCCTCCTCCCATTGCCCTCCCTTCCATCATCCCCCCCACCCTGCTTATCTCCTTCTCCCCCACTTTCCTGTATTGTAAGATAGGTTTTCATATCAAAATGAGTGTGCATTTTATTCCTTCCTTTTGTCGAATGTGATGAGGGTAAACTTCTTGTTTTTTTCTCAGCTCTCCTCTTTTTCCCTCCACTAAAAAGTCTCCTGTTTGCCTCTTGAATGAAAGATAATTTACCCCATTCCATTTCACCCTCTCTCCTCCCACTACATTTCTCTCTCACTGTTTACCTTAATTCTTTTAAAGATATGGTCCCATCCTATTCAATTCTCTCTGTGCTCTCTGTCTCTGTATGTGCATGCATGTGTGTATGTGTGTGCATGCACGCATGTACGTGTGTGTGTGTGTGTGTGTATGTGTGTGTGTGGTCCCAACAACTACCCAGATACTGAAAAGTTTTAAGAGTTACAAATAATTGTCTTTCCATGTAGGAATATAAACAGTTCACTTTTGGTAAGTCCCTTATGACTTCTCTTTGCTGTTTACTTTTTGATGCTTCTCCTTCTTGTGTTTGAAAGTCAAATTTTCTTTTCAGCTCTGGTCTTTTCATCAAGAATGCTTGAAAGTCCTCTGTTTCATTGAAAGACCATATTTTCCCCTGAAGTATTATACTCAGTTTTGCTGGGTAGGTGATTCTTGGTTTGAGTCCTAGTTCGTTTGACTTCTGGAATATCCTATTCCACACCCTTCAATTCCTTAATGTAGAAGCTGCTAGATCTTGTGTTATCCTGATTGTATTTCCACAATACTGGAATTGTTTCTTTCTAGCTGCTTGCAAGATTTTCTCCTTGACCTGAGAATTCTGGAATTTGGCCACAATGTTCCTAGGAGTTTCTCTTTTTGGATCTCTTTCAGGCGGTGATCAACGGATTCCTTCAGTACTTATTTTGCAATCTGGTTCTAGAATCTCAGGGCAGTTTTCCTTGACAATTTCTTGAAAGATGATGTCTAGGCTCTTTTTTTGATCATGGCTTTCAGGTAGTCCTATAATTTTTAAATTGTCTCTCCTGGATCTATTTTCCAGGTCAGTTGTTTTTCCGATGAGATATTTCACATTATCTTCCATTTTTTCATTCTTTTGATTTTGTTTTGTGATTTCTTGGTTTCTCAGAAAATCATTAGCCTCCATCTGTTTCATTCTAATTTTAAGAGAACTATTTTCTTCAGTGAGCTTTTGAACCTCTTTTTCCATTTGGCTAATTCTGCTTTTGAAAGCATTCTTCTCCTCATTGGCTTTTTGAACCTCTTTTGGCAATTGAGTGAACCTATTTTTCAAGGTGTTATTTTCTTCAGCCTTTTTTGGGGTCTCCTTTAGCAAGGTATTGACCCGTTTTTCATGCTTTTCTTGCATCTCTCTCATTTCTCTTCCCAGTTTTTCCTCCACCTGTCTAACTTGATTTTCAAAATCCTTTTTGTGCTCTTCCATGGCCTGAGCCCACTGGACATTCACCTTGGATGTCTGCAATATAGAAGCCCCAACCTCCACATCTTTCCCTGATGGTAAGAAGTGTTCCTCATCATCAGAAATGAAAGGCGGGAACATCTTTCCCCCAGAAAGTAGCTTTATATGGTCTTATTTTTCTTCCCTTTTCTGGGCATTTTCCCAGCCAGTTACTTGACTTCTGAGATTCCCCTGCACCCCCTGCCTAGATCTGCCCAGCTAGTGCTTGGGGTCTGAGATTCAAATGCTGCTCCTCAGCCTCAGGGCTTTCAGTGGCCAGGTGTGGCTGCTATTCAATGTGAGCTTAAGTTCTGGTGCTCAGGTGGGGGCAGGGCCATCTCCCAGGCTCAGTTCCCTCAGGGTGTTTATGCAGAGACCTTCAGTAATGGAGCAGAGCTCCTGTCTACTCTGGGAGTTCCGGCCTGCTGCTGCCTCTGCCGCTGCCTCCCGAGGGGGCCCGAGTCACGGAGACACCCTGCTCCCCTCTAGGCCAGCCCAGACGTCTCTCTCACTGACCTGTAGCACCTGTGGGTGAAGGGACCTTTCGTGGCCACCAGAGATTCCGTCCCTGAAGCCTGCTCAGATCTACTCCTCTGGGGCCAAGCGGCCAGGGCAGCTCAAGGGTGGGCTCTGCTGTCTGGAGCATGACAGACCCCTGGGGATGGCTTTCCAGGGCTCTCTGGAACAGAAATCTCCTTCCCTGCGTTTCTACGTAGCTTGCACTTGTCCAGAATTTGTGGGGAGTTCTTTTTACAGAAAATATATGGGCTGTGGGTTTGGAGCTAGCATACGTGAGTCTTTCTACTCTGCCATCTTGGCTCCTCCCCCCATGTCGAAATCTTACTTTGAGATTCCTTAATTACAAAGGATACGTTGTGTCTCCCTGTGTATGTTTCTCCTTTTCTTGGTTGCAGAAACACTCCAGCCCTGTTGGTCTAAAGCAATGGTCTCCAAAATGGAGTCCAGGACTCCCTAAGCAATTATGATAATTCCAAAGGATGAGATGGGGAAAATGGATTAATTGCCTCCAACCTTCCTTGAGATGGTCAAGTGAATTTTCTCCAATACAATTACTTATAATACTATCCCTCCACACTTCCTCTAGTCTGCTCCCTCCCTCCCCTGTATAAGTTCCCTGTAGAAGGCAATGATTCTTTGTGGCAGTAATAATTCTGGAATATTCTTATAACTTCTCAAGTAACCATAGAAACAACTGCCTAGTGCTGTTGCAAATGTTCATCTCTCTCCCCTTTGCTCCTCAGCATACATACCCCCAGAATGCCTTGGGGCTACTGTGAGGTTACCCCTCAGAGCACTGACTCTGGGTAACTGAGTCTAACCATAATGAGAACCCTGCTTCTCCCTTTTTTATTTTATGCAAGATAGAATCAAAAGGAATGAGCAGGTATGGATCAGTAGCAATATGAACTGCAGATTTGACAACATTCTCTTTCTTCCCAAACTCAATGCTCTTTCAAAGTTCCATTTCTCTCAAAATCAAGTTCTAAACCTTGGTGCTTTTAATGAAGCACTAAAGGGATATAGTGAATCATGTGTGACTCCACCCTATGAATCTAATCATTTGCCAAATTTTGTCATTTCCAATTCAACAACATGTCTCTGACAGCTGTCCTCTTCTCTCTGCTGACATAGGCACCATCCTAGTTTAAGTCTTCATCAGCTCTCAACTGAACTCTTGCAATAGCCTCCTCATTGTCTTCTTGCCTTAGATTTCTTTCACATTCCAAACCACACTCCATACAGCTGTCAAAGGGATTTTCCTAAAGTATAAGAATTACCATGTTAGTTCCTCACTCAGTCAACTCCAGTGTCTCTCTATTGACTAAAAAAAAAAAAAAATCACCATTTCTCTTGCTTTTTAGTTCTATTTTTGTGTCAGCTATATAATGGATATATACATACATGTATACTTTATGAATAAATAAATGTACATATATTAGGCTATATATTCAATTTTATTTTGCTAATTTATGGCTCACTCCTAAGGTATTGGTTGTCTATTAATTGCCAAATCTAATGAACTTTTATCTCAATCCTCTTTTTTTTTTTTACTTCTCTATAACCTTTTAGGTTGTCATCAGTTCTCATGGACACTCTTGTCTCTTGGGGTTTTGCAACACTTCTCTCTCCTGGTTTTCCTCCTCCCTGTCTGATGTCTTTTGGTTTCTTTTTCTAGTTCTTCATTCAGCTCATGCCAATTAATTATGAGAATTTCCTAAGGTTTTATCCTGGGCCTTCTTTTCTCCTTCTATATTATTTATTTTAGTGAACTTATTAGCCCTCAAGAATTTAATTGCCTTGTAGAAGTGATTGTAGAACACTGAAAAAAATAAAATAATAATAAAAAAGAATTTAATTGCCATCCGTATGCCGATGATTTTAAAATCTCCAAGTGCCTATTGGACATTTCAAACTGGATGGCTCCTTGACATTTCTAGACTTAATATATCCAAATTTGAACTCAGTATCTTCCCCTCAAACCTTCTTCTCATTCAAAATTCCCCATAATTATTGAGAGTACCCCATTCTTATAATTACTCAGACTCACAGTCCCAGGTATAATCCTTGACTCTATCTTTCTCACCACTCTCATATCCATACTATTACCAAGTCCTGTTGACTTTACTTATGAATTTATGAACTTATTACTATTATCATGAATTTATGAAAGCAACAATTCTTATATATTCCATCTTCTCTCTTCCTATACTGACACCACCCTGGTCGAAGCCCTCATTACTTCATGCCTGACTTATTTCAATAGTCTTCGGATTTCTTCCTGCCTCAAATTTCTGTCCATTCTGGTCCATCCCTCAATGAGTCATCAAAATAATCATCCTAATACACAAGTCTCACCATGTTACCTCTCTCCTCAGTAAATTCTAGTCATTGTCTATTACCTCTAGTATTAAATATAAAATCTTCTGTTTAGCTTTTGAAACCCTTCACAACCTGACACCCTCCTGTGTTTCAGTCTTCTTACACTTTACTGAATTCCATGCTACTGTACTGTTTATTTCCAAAGACAATCCATCTCCTGAATCCATGTTTTTATTGGTTGTCCCTCTCTTTTTTTTTTTTATTTATTTAGCTTTTTACATTCATTTTCACAAATTTTTGGGTTCCAAATTTTCTCCCCTTTTCTCCCCTCCCCCCACCCCAATACCCCAAGCAATCTAATTTTCTCTATCTCCAATCTGTCCTCTCTTCTGTCATCCCTCCCTTCCCTTGTCTCTATCTTCTCTTTTCTCCTGTAGAGCCAGATGACTTTCTATTCCTCATTAACTGTATGTCTTCTTTCCTAGTTGCTACAACAATACTAAACAATTGTTCCTAAAACTTTGAGTTCCAAATTCTCCCCATCCCTCCCTCCCCACCTATTCCCTTTGGTACGGCAGGCAATTCATTATAGGCCATATCTGTGTAGCTTTGCAAATGACCTTCTTGATAGTCGTGATGTGTAAGACTAACTGAATTGCCATCCCTCCTAACCTGCCCCTCATTGTTTCTCTTCTGTCCTTTGATCCTGTCCCTCCCCAAGTGTTGACTTTCAATTACTCCCTCCTCCCTTTGCCCTCCCTTCCATCATCCCCCCCCCAATATCTCCTTCTCCCCCGCTTTCTTATACTGTAAGATAGGTTTTCATACCAAAATGAGTGTGCATTTCACTCCTTCGTTTAGTCAAATGTGATGAGGGTAAACTTTTGTTTGTTTGTTTGTTTGTTTGTTTTTTCCCTCAGCTCTCCTCTTTTTCCCTCCACTAAAAACATCTCCTACTTGCCTCTTAAATGACATATAGTTACCCCCTTCCATTTCCCCCTCTTTCCTCTCACTACATTTCTCTCTCACCATTTACCTTAATTTCTTTTAAGGTATGGTCCCATCCTATTCAGTTCAATCTGTGCTCTCTGTCTCTGCATGTGAATGCATGTGTGTATGTGTGTGCATGCGTGTATATGTGTATGTGTGATCCCACCAACCACCCAGATACTGAAAAGTTTTAAGAGTTAGAAATATTGTCCTTCCCTGTATGAATGCAAACAGTTCATTTCTGGTAAGTCCCTTAATACTTCTCCTTGCTGTTTACTTTTGCAAGCTTCCTCTCATTCTTGTGTTTGAAAATCAAATTTTCTTTTCAGCTCTGGTCTTTTCATTAAGAATGATTGAAAGTCCTCTGTTTCATTGAAAGACCATATTTTCCCTTGAAGTATTATACTCAGTTTAGCTGGGTAGGTGATTCTTGGTTTCAGTCCTAGTTCCTTTGCCTTCTGGAATATCCTATTCCACGCCCTTCGATCCCTTAATGTAGAAGCTGCTAGATCTTGGGTTATCCTGATTGTATTTCCACAGTACTGGAATTGTTTCTTTCTAGCTGCTTGCAAGATTTTTTCCTTGAGCTGGGAGTTCTGGAATTTGGCCACAATGTTCCTAGGAGTTTCTCTTTTTGGATCTCTTTCAGGTGGTGATCGATGGATTCTTTCAATACTTATTTTGCCCTCTGGTCCTAGAATGTCAGGGCAGTTTTCCTTGATAATTTCATGCAAGACGATGTCTAGGCTCTTTTTTTGATCATGGCTTTCAGGTAGTCCCATAATTTTTAAGTTGTCTCTCCTTGATCTATTTTCCAGGTCAGTTGTTTTTCCCATGAGATATTTCACATTCTCTTCCATTTTATCGTTCTTTTGGTTTTGTTTGGTGATTTCTTGGTTTCTCATAAAGTCATTAGACTCCATCTGTTCCATTCTAATTTTGAGAGAACTATTAAATTCAGTGAGCTTTTGAGCCTCTTTTTCCATTTGGCTCATTCTGCTTTTGAATGCATTCTTTTCCTCATTGGCTTTTTGAGCCTCTTTTGCCAATTGAGTGAGCCTATTTTTCAAGGTGTTTATTTCCTCAGCATTTTTTTGGGTCTCCTTTACCAAGATATTGACCTTTTTTTCATACTCTTCTTGCATCTTTGTCATTTCTCTTCCCAGTCTTTCCTCCACCTGTCTAACTTGCTTTTCAAAATCCTTTTTAAGCTCTTCCAAGGCCTGAGCCCACCCAACACCCCCCTGGGGTGTCTGGGGTACTGAGGCCCCGCCCTCCACATCTTTCCCTGATGGGAAAAATACGTTCTCGTCCTCCCCATCAGATCCGAAGGTCGGGATCATTTGCATTTGTTGGAAAAAACTCTCTAAAGTCTTATTTTTCTTCCCCTTTCTAGGCATTTTCCCAGCCAGTTACTTGACTTCTGAGATTCCTTTCCACCCCCGCCTGGATCCACCCAGCTAGTGTTTGGCCTCTGAGATTCAAATGCGCTTTCCCGCGGCAAGCTTTAGTTCTGGCGCAGGGGTGGGGGCAGGGCCGCTTCCTAAGCTTGGGCCCTCAGGGGCTTCCTGCAGAGACTTTCAGGAACGGAGCAGGTGGGGGTGGGGTGGGGGGGCCCCGCCTGCTGTACTCAGCTCCCTTGGGGGTTTTATTCAGAGGCGTTCAGCAGTAGAGCAGGGTGGGGGCAGGGCCGTCTCCCCGGCTCAGCTCCCTCAGGTTGGAAAGACCCTCAGTATTGAAGATCCTACCTGCTGCTGGGGGATTCCTGAGTCCCGGGCCGTTGCCGCCTCAGCTGCCCGCCCACGCCTCTGCCTCTGCCGCTTCCTGCCCCCGTCTCTGCCACAGCCGCTTCCTCCCGAGGGGGCCCGAGTCTCGGAGAAGCTCCGCTCCCCTCCCCTATCGCAGCTTTCTTTCTTACTGACCTGTAGCTTCTGTGGGCGGAGGGACTTTCCCGGCTGCCGGAGCTTCCCCCGGAGCTTTCCTCTCTGAAGTCTGCTCAGGTCAGCTTCTCTGGGGCCGCGGCCAGGGGTGGGGTTGGGGTCCGCTTTCCGGGGTGCGATGGACCCTGGGGACGGCTCTCCAGGGTTCAGTGGAACGGAAATCTCTTCCCCTATGTTTATGCACCCCCTGCAGAGATTCAGAATTTATGGGGATCTCCTTTTACCTCAATTCCATGGGTTGTGGGCTCGGAGCTCGTAAATGTGCATCCTTCTACTCCGCCATCTTGGCTCCGCCCCCTTGGTTGTCCCTCTTGCCTGTAATTCTTTTCCTTTTCTTCTCTGCTTCCTGACTTCCCTGATTTCTTTCACTCTTTCTGGGAAAAATCTTTCCTAATCTCTCTTAATTTTAGTTTCTTCTCTCTGAGATTACTTCCAATTTATTCTGCATATGCTTTTCGTGTACATGGTTGTTTGCATTTTGCTTCTCACACTAGAATGTGAGTCCCTGGAGGCAAAGAACTGTCTTTGCCTTTCTTTGTCTCTCCAATGTTTAACATAGTGTTTGACACGCAGTGGGTGCTATCTTTGCTGTGCCTGAGTCAGAGGAGATGTGTGACACAAAAAGTTTGGAATCCATCGATCTATCTGATTGTATCAAATCTTTTGGGGAAGATGAAGGGAGAAAATGTCAGTGATTCACTGGTTGGATGAAGCTTCCTAGCGATGCCATCCCCTTACTGGAGAAGAGCATGTCTGCTTTGGAGGTAACCTCTGCCAGATGTTTTACTAAATAGACTAATCGTTCAATTTGCTTTTAAACTTTACTTGAGTTAGAGTCTTTCATTAAGTATACTTGGAGAATGGTTCAAATATCCACTGAAATTTTAGTGTTTCAGAAAAAAATTTAAAAACTTATTTATATGTTTCTTTTGGAATGACAACATGTATATTAGATATTGAATACAGTGCTTGACTTGGAGTCATGAGGATCTCATTTTTCTGACCCTTACTTTGTGGCTTTGGGCACATCATTTAATTTCTGAGAACTTTGACCAAATGCCTAAGATAAATGAATTGCCTATCTCTTTGGTGGAAGGAGTTCCTTGACCTTCTTCCTATACTCCCACATATATCTAATTCCATTCCATGAGTCCTAACTATAAATTCATTTCTCCCTCTTAAATATATCCTTTTCATTCACATATGGAAGTTTAGTTAAAAAATTGTTATTATTATTCCTTAGCCTCCTATTTGCATTAAGAAAATATCTGATGGGGTAGCTATAGCTCATGGTTCTTCTACTAAAGTATAAGTTCCCTGGGGCCAAGCACTGTATATCATTCATGTATGTATGATATAGGATAGTATGGTCTGTAGGCAGAGACTGGCAAACAGTAGACACAGTGCATGTTTCTTGAAATGAATTTAATTGAATCCAACAATTGTGAGGCCAAAATATAAAGTATATATTTTCCTTAGTTATTTGTTTGAAGTGCAAGAAAAATGCAATCATGACCTAGAGTCTTATGCAATCACATTTCACAGTCATAAGATTTAGAACTGGAAGAGACTTTAGAGCTAAGTCCAGTCCCCCTGTTTTATAGGTTATGGGTCTGAGATTCAGAGAGGTGATAAAACTTCCCCAAGGTCACATAGCCAATTAAAGCCAAGCTGTAGTTCAAACCCAAGTCCCTTCAGTCCAAATGCAGTTATACTTTTTTTCTAGAAATAAAAAATAAGAAATCCAGGAGCAAAATTTCAAAAACCTTCAGCATATAATAGATCTATCTAAATATATACTTACCCCTTTTAAGAAGAATACTTTCAAAGGTATCATTTCACAATTAATATCTTTTTGAAAAAAATTCCTTAATCTATCAATTCTTCTAATTATGCTATTCAAACATTTAACAAAAAAAAAAAACTTCTATTAGGGAAGGTATTGTTGATCATTTTCCAGGGAACAATCTGGAAATAGCCAATTTTTATATGGTTCAGTATGATTCAGATTAGCTGAGATATCCTTCCCCATCCCAACACACAGCTTGTGCTAAAATAACTCATTAAATAAACATACAAACAGTACAATCAATTTAACCAACAAACATTGTCCCTGGGCAATTACCAATTACCATTTAGACAGCTAATAATGACTTTGTGCAACATTTGAACAACAAACTTCTCATGCACACATTTGTAGAACCCAATTACTATAATAATAAGATGTCAAATGTAGTATTATTATTTAAATACGCATTAGGTTTCAGAGATTATATTTTCTGTACACATATGTTTTATGTGAAAATTTTCAGAAACTCGAGGCTTATGGAATCAAGATATTTGTTTTCTTTCTCAAAAATCTTAATTCCATAGGAGTTGAACTCTGTTGGGGTCCCGGGATTTTTGGATGCCAAGCTCTTCTCATGAAACTTCACATACCAGTAATAACTTTATTCTAATTGAAAAAGTAAACTGTCACAGGAAGTATTTAGATTAGTGAAAATTCCTTTCTCATAAATGGGTTATTCAATTCAACATACAACCCTGAATCCCAGGTCTCTGAATATGAAATAGATTGTACATAAATGATTTCAGATAAATAAAAATTCAAGGTTGAACTATAAGACTGCTATTGTCATGCATCAGGTAAAGAAACTGGGAGATGTTCTACAGAGTTGTGGGCCAATAAAAATCAATGGGCTGATTGACTTTTATTCTTTTATCCAGACTGGGTACTATGAAATTTCCCACAGTTGATCATCATCACAATATTGATATTGTGTACAATGTTGTCCTGATTCTGTTCACTTCATTTTTTATCAGTTCATATAAGCCTTCACATTTTTTTCTTTTTCTAAAACCATCCTCCTTATTATATCTTATAATGTATTAGCATTCCATTACAATCATATACACAATTTATTCATCCACTCCCCAATTGACAGGCATTCTCTCAATTTTCAGTTCTTTGCCACTACAGAAAAAGTGTTAGAAATAGTTTTATACAAATAGATAATTTTCCCTTTTCTTTGATCTCTTTGGTATACAGACCTAGTAGTGGTATTACTATGCCAAAGGGTATGCACAGTTTTATAGCCCTTTGGGCATAATTCCTAATTGATATCCAGAAAGATGGAACCAATTTGCAACTCCAGCAACAGTGCATTGATGTATCTATTTTTTCACATCCCTTTCAGTTTCAATCATTTTCCTTTTCTGTCATGTTAGCCAACCTGATAGGTGTGAGGTATGTCAGTTGTTTTAATGTGCATTTCTTGAATCAAAAGTGATTTATAGCTTTGATTTCTTCTTCAGAAAAAAATGCCTGTTCATATCTTCAGTCATTTATTAATTAAGGATTGGCTCATATTTTTATAAATTTGTCTTGGTGACCTACATATTGGAGAAATATATTTTTTTTCAGAAAAATATTCTGTAACCCCTTTCCTAAGTTTCCTGCTTTCATTGTAATTTTAGCTGCATTGGTTTTGTTTGTGCAAATAAAAAAGTAAATTCATGTAATCAGAATTGTCCATTTTACTTCACATGATCCTCTCTGCTTCTTATTTGATCATAAAAACCTTCCCATCCATATATTTGAAAAGTAAACTTTTCTACCCCTAATTTATTCATTATAGCACTCTTTGTCTAAATAATTCATCCATTTGGATTTTATTTTAAACTACTATGAGAAGTATTGCTCTATTCATAGTTTCAACCAAACTGCTTTTTCCTTCTCTCAGAAATTTTTCTTCTTTAGAAAAATTAGTTTATTTATTTTCAGTTTTCTACAATCACTTCCATATATCTTAGATATTTCCCCCATCCCTCTGCACTCCCTCCCTGAGATGGCGTGCAATGTTATATAAGTTCTACACATGCATTATTATTAAATACATTTTCACCTTAGTCATGTTGCATAGAAGAATTAAAATGAATGAGAGAAACCATAAAATAAAACAAAACATAACACAAATGAAAATGGTCTGCTTCATTCTGAGATCCAATTCCATAGTTCTGTCTCTGAATATGGAAGGCATTTTGCCTCAAAAGTCCATTGGGAATTTTTTAGCTCCTTGCATTGCTCGGAAGGGCTAAGTCTACCAGAAAAAGTCCTTGTACGCTGTGGTTGTTGCTGTGTACGAAGTTCTCCTGGTTCTGCTCCTTTCACTCAGCATCAGTTCATATAGGTCCTTCCAGGCCTCTCTGAAGTCTTCCTGTTCATCATTTCTTATAGCGCAATAGTATTCCATTACATTCATATACCACAAGTTGTTCAACCATTTCCCAATTGATGGGCATCCCTTTGATTTCCAGTTTTTGGCCACCACAAAGAGAGCTGCTATAAATATTTTTGTATATGTGGGATCCTTTCCCATTTTTATGATCTCTTGGGGATACAGTCCTAGAAGGGATATTGCTGGGTCAAAGGGAATGTAAATTTTTGTAGCCCTTTGAGCATGGTTCCAAATTGCTCTCCAGAATGGTTGGATCAGGTCACAGCTCCACCAACAATGAATTAGTGTTCCAACTCTCCCACATCTTCTCCAGCATTTATCATCTTTCTATTTTGTCATGGCAGCCAATCTGATAGGTATGATGTACCTCAGACTTGTTTTGATTTGTGTCTCTCTAATCAATCGTGATTTAGAGCATTTTATCACATGGCTATAGATGGCTTTAATTTCTTCCTCTGAAAATTGCCTGTTCATATCCTTTGACCATTTATCAGTTGGAGAATGACATATTCTTGTACATTTGACTTAGTTCTCTATATATTTTAGAAATGAGGCCTTTATCACAGACACTAGTTGCAAAAAATCTTTCCCCATTTTCTGCTTCCCTCTGCAATTTTTCTCAATTGGTGAGTTGTTACAGCCTTGAAATTTGGATTTTTGGGTTTATCATACACTAGATTTCTATTTGCTACCATGTATTGTGTACCTAGTGCAGACAGGTGGTACAATGAACACAGTGCTAGACATGCAGTCAGAAAGGCTCATCTTCCTGATTTCAAATCTGGCCTCAGATGCTTACCAGCTGTGCAACTCTGTGCAAGCCACTTAACCCCATGTGCCTCAGTTTCCTCATCTGTCAAATGAACTGGAGAAGGAAATGGCAAACCACTCCATTATTTTTGCAATGAGAAACCTATATAAGGTCCCAAAGAGGCAGACATGACTGAAAAGCCACCAAACAACTAAAATTGTGTACCTAATCTATTCCACTGATCTAGCAACTCTATTTTTTAGTCAGTACCAGATTATGTTGCTAATTACCACTTTGTAGTATAGTTTGAAATCTGGTACTATTATATCACCTTCCTTCATTATTTTTTCATCGATATTCATGAACTTTTGTTCTTCCAGATTACTTTTGTTATTATTTTTTCCATAAAATAACTTGGTTTTTTTCTATAAAATAATTCCTTGGTAGTGTAATTAGTACAGCACCAAATAGGAAATTTAAGTAGAATTGTCATTTTTATTATATTGGCCCAGCCTACACACGAACAATTCATTTTTCTCCAATTGTTTTCATCTGTCTTTATTTGTGTGAAAAAAAAAATGTGATTGTGTTCATATAGTCGCTAAGTTTGTCTTGGTAGGTAAACTCTCAAGTATTTTTTATTTTCTACAGTTATTTTAAATGGGATTTCTCTTTTCATCTCATTCTTTTGGGTTTTGTTGGAAGCATATAGAAATACTTGTGATATGTGAGTTCATTTCATTTCCTGGAACTTTGCTAAAGTTGTTTATTGTTTCAGTAAAGTTTTTTTAGTTGTTAGCCCTGAGTTCTCTCAGTATACCATTCTATAATATACAAAGAGAGATAGTTGTGTTTCCTCATTGCATATTTTTTATTCCTTCCATTTTTCTGATCTTATTGCTATCACTAACATTTCTAGTACAACATTGAATAATCATGATAATAATGGAAATCTTTGTTTCAATTCTGATCTTATTCAAAAGGCTTTAACTTTATCTCCATTACAGGTAGTGATTGTTCCTGGTTTTTAGATGCCCGGTATTTATTATTTTAAAGAAATTCCACTTATTCCTATGTTTTTAGTGTTTTTAATAGAAAAGTGTATTGTATTTTTCAAAAACTTTTTATATATGTATTGATATAATCATAAACAATATATTGTTGGAGTCAAATTTCTAATCCATTCTGCTTTCCACTTTCATTTTATGGGTGAACATATCTCATAAACTATGACTACTAAGTTTGTATTTCTCTTTATCCTATTTTCTGTTTATCCTTCCCTCTCTATTTTTTTCCTAGTTCCCCCTTCTCTTGACCACTGTCTCCCTTAATCTGTCCTCCCTTTTATCTCCTTTTCTCTTATCCCCTTCCCTGCCTACTTACCTGTTGTATATCAGTGACCTCCATACCAAATTATATGTGTGTGTGTGTGTGTATTTCATTTGTATAGTACATGTATTCTTCTCTCTTTGAACCAATTCAGTTGACTATAAGATTCAGGCATTGCATGCCCCCATATCTTATCTTTTCACCTTTCACTGTGAAAACTTTTCCTTAAGAAGGATACCTCTTTTGTGTAAGATAATTTCTTCTATTCCTCCCTCCCTTTCCCCTTTTCCTAGTGCTTCTTCTTTTCTCACCCATTCATTTGATTTTTGAAATCATCACAGCATCATCACCTCACTTTTGTGTCTTCTGTCTATATAGAGTCCTTCTGTCATAATAATGATAAAGTTCTTAGGAATTAAATGGATCCTCTTCTCAAATAAGAATGTATTAAATCCCTTATGATTTCATTTACATATTCACCTTTTAATGGTTCTCTTGAGTCTTTTATTTGAATGTCAAAATTTTTATTCATCTCTTGTATTTTCATCAAGAATGCTTGAAAGTCTATTTCACTAAATATTCATTTTTTTCCTCTGAAGAATTATACCAAGTTTTGCTGAGTAGGTGATTCTTATTTATAATTTCTAGCTCCTTTGCTTTCCAAAATATCAACAAGGATAGAGGACCTGGAGTGAGATATTTGAATATTTTCTTTTTAGATACCTATAACAGCAAGGACCCCATGATACACAGGGGACCTACTGTACACATTCTTAAATCTGTTTTTCTAAATGGAAAGCAAATTTTGAAGTCTCAATGATCTACTTTAATCAAGCATATATATCATTTACTTAGTTCAGTGGGAAAAGTCAGCACCCTGAACTTCAGAGAAAATACAGGCAGAAATTACAAACAAAAAGACCAACAGACAGGGCTTCCAACTGTCTGACCATTACATACATACATAGTTACCAGAGAGAGAAGCACCAACATCTGGGTTTTTGAAGCTGGAGGGCTCCCTATCAGCTATTCAGAGTCTTCTGGCCAAACAAATACTTCCAATAAGTAAGCCCCAAAGTAAAACCTCACCTCAGAGTACTTGTACATTTTTCAGAGCTGGAGGGCATGACCCTCAGACTCATTTCCTCAACAGAAATTAACAAAAGGTATTGAGACCTATTAATGGGTGGAGAAGATCTTTAACTCTCCCTTCCACTTCACCATTAACCTTACATTAACGTTACAACACTTGAAGTACTTTTTTTCCTTTGACCTGGGAGCTCTAGAATTTCTTTAAAATATTTCTGGGTGTTTTCTCTTTGAGATTTTTTTTAAAGGTGATTAATACATCCTTTTAATTTCTATTTTACCCTCTGGTTCTAGGATTTGGGGGAAATTTTCCTTGATAATTTCTTGAAATGTGATAGCTAGGTTCTTACTTTGATCATAACTTTCATGTAGTCCAATAATTCTTAAATAATCCCTCCTCAATGTATTTTCTATTTCACTTATTTTTCCAATGAGATATTTCACATTTTCTTCTATTTTTTCATTCTTTTCACTTTTACTTTTTTTTGTTTCTTGATGTCTTATAGAATCATTAGCTTCCAAATGGCCAATTCTAATTTCTTTAAGGAGTTTTATGTTTAATCAGTAGTCTTTTACCATTTGGCCAATTCTATTTTTAAAGGTATTATTTTCTTCAGTATTTTTGTGACTCTTTTTCCAAGCTGCTAATTGTCTTTTGTAATTTTCTTGCATTGCTTTTATTCTCTCTTCCTGCTCTCAGTTTTTCTGCTACCATTCCTGTTTGATTTTTACAACCATTTTTTAGTCCTTCTTGGAATAGTTTTTGGCCTTGTATGCAATTCATATTTTTCTTTGAGGCTTTGTGTATTGCTGTTTTGACATTGTTTTCTTCTTCAGCATTTGTGTCTTGATCTTTGTTGGCACCATGGTATATTTTTATGGTCAGGCTCTATTTTTTGTTGTTTGAACATTTTTGTTGCCAGTTTCTTGACTTTGAACTTTATTTTAAAGTTGAAAAATATATCTGTGTTGGGAGTGGGAAGGGCACTGTCCCAAGCTTCTGACTTTCATACTGTTATTTTCAGATCTACTTCTGGGGTTAGAAGTTTCCACAGTGGTATTATCTTGGAAGAGGTTGATTACTGTTTACCTAGAAAGGACTTCTGATCATTTGTGACTACAAATGCTCATCTCTACCCTCTGTGTCCTAGAAGTAGATATAGGCAATGAAATTGCCAAATATGGTCTCATCCTATGCCCAGTGCTAGAAAGAAAAGGTCCCCTGTAATCTCTTTCTGATCAGTCACCCAGTCCCCTTACTATTTCTGGCCTGGGAGCTCCTGAAGCTATTACTACTATTGTCACTGCCTTCCAGTCCTATAGCTGGTGCTGCTTTCAAGTGGTCTCTGGGATATCCCCCACCTGAATGTCACAGACCTCTTGTTATTTACTCCTAAGTTGTCTTGTCCTGGAAAATTCTCTGACTTTTTGTTGGCTATGCCTCTCCAGTATTTGATTTGAGGCATTATTTTAATATTGTTTGGAAGAATTCAACTGTAGTGTTTCCTCCTCTCTGTCATCTATATGCTGCCCTGGAACTTCCCCTCTACCCCAGTTTAACTTTTAATGACAAAGTGTTCCCAGTAATAACCTGATTCATAAGCTTTCCTCCCAGCAAACTGTCAAAGAGTTTTGGGACTTTAACTTTTACAGTTTCTATAAATGGGTAATGGGAAAGTTACAGGATCAGAACACCTCTGGGGACATGGTCACCATTTTCCTGACCCATCACATTCCTGTTCTTTCCTACACAAATGTGGTTGTATATGTCTTCTTTTTTGAAAAAAAGAAAATGTTCCAAAAAGGGAAGAATTTATAATTTTTTTAATTAAGAAAATGAAAATACTCAGTAAAGAATTTAGTAAAGTAACAAACCAATCTTTATGCATATTTCTAAAAGCTAAGCCAAGTTTTCTCTGTTTATCTAAAAAAATGTGCTTTGGCTTCAGGACATCATTAATAAGTGAAATATGGTATAATTGCAATAATATTGGATTTGGAGAACAAAGTTCAAATCGCAGCTCTGGGTAGTGTTGATCAAGTTGCTTAATTCTCCTAAGCCTTAGCTTTCTCCTCCTCAAAATGAGGGGTTTGAACTAGATGATTTTTGATATTTACCAGCTCTACATCATGTAAAATTGTATTAGAACATCATAAATGTTTGCATTTTCCAATTCATATTTCAATCTGAGGAACCATCATAATTTAGCACTTTCATATAATAATGCCTTTGAAGAAGCAGCAAGTTCCCACTTCGATGAATCATTGCTTAGCCCTTGGTCCCAAACTAGAAAGGGAAGTTTAGAGACCTCAGTTGTATCTCAACTCTGCAGTCAACCTGGCTTTTCAACATTTGACAAGACATGAACTTCATCTTTTTAAATTACTCACCATTGTTGTTGATAGTCATGTCCTTCATTTTTGAAGCAAACCAATGACATCATGTGTAATACCTTGTCTTCCATGTGGACTGGATTTAAGTGTGGCAGAGCTGCAAAATTTCATCATCCTCACTCTTCTAGTCATCAAAGTCCATGGCAAGAAAAAAGTCAATAGGACCAGTGATAGTCTGGGATGCAGTAGATGACTTTGGGCAAGTCGGTTTTTAGTATTCCAATTTGTGAAATTTGGAGAAAAGGAGAAAGATTAGATTAGCTGATTTCTGAGGTTCTTTTCACTTATAATACAATATGATTTAACCACATTATATAGACATACGCAAAATGACAGTTAAAAAGACTTTGTATCCTTGAAACTCAGTACAAAGAAAAAATCACTTGGAGAAAAGGTTTCATGGAAAAAATAAATTTAGGCTAAATTAATTTGCACTGCATGGTTTCATCATTGAGAGGAACTTAATTGAGCTGCTCTACCGCTGCTCACTCTACGATTTCCCAGTGCTCATATTACACAAAACTGATAATGGGCCTTTAGAGGTTGCAAGCTATTGAGAGAGAGTGAGGAAAGGATTTTTTCTTAAGGTGAAAAAGAATGTTCTCCTGCTTATTGCTTTAGAAAATAGATAATTGGATGCTATGTCTAAATTGTGATCTCATTCCTCTCTGCTCATAACCATTCTTTTCATCGCCAGCAAGGACTGTTTCTCATCCATGTTAGCTACCTTTGATACCTTGTCCAGAAAATGAAGCTGCTCTGGTTCTTTGCCTTATGTAAAATATAGACACATCACAGAGACATCTTGTAATTTTTATGGAAACCAACTGCTGGCGCAGTACAGTACTGGGAACAACTTATGATTCACTTTGCCTAATGTGGTTGAATTCTTGGCATTGCCAAAGTATTAGCAACATGCATTTCTGGAAAGAAAAAGAAAATATTCTCTGAATGTGGCATCTTGTGAAGCCCATCAGCAATCCTAGGGGTATGTGATTCCTAGGGGTATGTTGGGGGAAAAATGCGTCGTATATTCCATTGAACTTTTGCTGATTAATGATTGCTAAAGAAATTAATGAGTATAAGAAATGGATATAATCATCTAAAAAATCTTTAATGTATCATATCTACTTGTCAGACATGTCGGCAATGTGATTATACTCCTGATCTAGGAATAAGAAAGAATTGGATAAAAATCCTCCATCTGGCATTTAGTACTATATGACCTTAGGTCCATCACTTAATCTTTCTAGGCCTCAGGCAACTCTCTGGGACTCAATTATAAACAGGAGTGTGACCATTTTCATGGGAAGGAATCGCTGACCCTACAAGATCACAGGTTGCCGATATAACAGACTTACAGGAGCAATGTTTTTCAGGAAGCACAGTCAGAGGAAAGGGCATGGGTTTTGAAGCCAGAGGACCTGGGTTTGAATGCCAGTTCTGCCATTTATTGACTTGGGCAAATATGAGCTTCAGTTTATTAATCTAAAAAATAAAAAGTTTGGTCAGTCGCACTGCCTTTTAGGGTAAGGAGAACACAGGTTTGTTAAGCATCTACTGTGTAGCAAATTTTTACACCCATTTCATTTGATCCTTATGCTGATCCTGTGACATAGATTTTAGTATGCTCACCATTATACAGTTGAGGAAACTGAGGCAATTTTAAGCCCATAAGGTTTTAAGACATGTCACTGATATCGGAAAATAACTCATTTTAATATAACTTGGTACAATTTTAGCAGTAAGTTGGTATTTCTTGGATACCTATGTGTTTCAAGGCACTGGGTTAGGCAATGTAGGGGAAATAAAGTGTTCTGAAAATCTGCTACTCTGGAGATAAAAACAATCTACAATAGAAGGGAGAATATAAGTGCACTAAGAGAAGTAAAAGCAAAGTTATAAAAATGGTTATATTTGTAAGAGACCAATTTAGGCTTGAAGTAAAGAAAAACTTCCTAACACAAAAATGGAATAGTTGGCTTTAGGGGCAATAGGAGAAACCAGTTGCTAGAAGTCTCTGAGCAAAGACTAGATGATCATTTCTCAGGAACTATGGAAAAGGAATTCTTATTCTCATCAGGGTTGGGCTAGAGAGTTGGTGTTTCCTTCTGACACTACGTTTCTACATGATGTCTGTGTATAAAACTTGGGGATGGGAGAGATCATGTAATGACCATGTTCTTTAAGATCCTGCCAGTTCTAAGGTTTATGAATTGTCCCATGAGTTGGGAACCAAATGTTCAGAACAATGGACATCCAGGTGTCAAGGTGAAATGAAAGGCATTGAAGTGTGGCATTAAAAAAGATTTTATGAGGAATGTACCATTTGAATTGGGCCTTAATGATAACAGTAAACATTTGTAGGTTTTATTTATAGCTTTAAGATTTGCAAAAGCTTTACATATGTTCTCACAAAAAAAACCTTTGAATACGTTCTGCTGTTATCCTCATTCAATAGGTAAAGAATTTTGACTGAGAGATGTTAAATGACTTGCCCACAGTCATACAACTAATAAATGCCTTGAGTACGATTTCAACTGAACCTAGGTCTTCTTGAATCTAAATCCAAATCTACATGCTCTATATCATGCTGACTGATTTAACAATAGTCAGGATTTTAGAGATGTAATTAAGGAGCACAGTGGATAGAATACTTTATCTGGAGTCAGGAAGACTCATCTTCCTGAGGTTAAATCTGGTTCCAGACATTCACAACCTGTATAACAGTGGGCAAGTAACTCTACCCTGCTTGCATCGGCTTCCTCAACTGTAACGTGAACTGGAGAAAGAAATGACAAACTATTCCAGTATCTTTGTCAAGAAAGCCCCAAATGGGATCACAGAGAAGTGGACATCAGTGAAAAAATGACTTAACAATAGCAACAAGTTAAAAAAAGAGGGTGGTCTCGCAGTTTGGAGAGAAGGAGCAAATGGAAGGAGATTCAAAGGCAGTGGATGTTTTCAGGGAATGATAAGTCATTTGTTTTGGCCAAAGCAGAAGAAATATGAAAGATGGAAGCTGACAGGTCAGGAATGATAGATTAGGTCCATATAAGTGAATGACTTAAATGTATCTGAGGAATTCAGCCTATTCTGTAGGAAATGATAAACCAGTGATAGTTTTTTGAGTGAAAGAATGACAAAATAGGAAGATTATAGGACCTAGAATTAAAAAGCTTCTTAAAGTGTATATTGCCCAAACCTTTGAATTTTTTTAAAGTTATTGATAAAAAAACCTAGACTAGTTAAGTGACTTGTCCAAAGTCTCATGGGCAGTGAATAATCTAGGATTGAAACCCAAATTCTTTGACAAATTGCATGCCTTTTACACTACACCATGATGAAAATCATTACACGAATTAAAATTGCATGAACTAAAATAGACAGGGATTTGTAAAATGAAGAACTTGGGATAAATTATTTCTAAGATGCCTTCCAGCTCTAACATTCTATAGTTCTGTTTCTATTTAAAGTGTATAGTACTGTTTTGGATATTAGTAAAGAAGAGTGAAAGGTGAAAATTTGAAAAAAACAACCTTCATTTATTTTTAGTCAGGAGAAGGCCATCTATCATAGCAAACATGGAGAAGGATCATAGGATTTAGAGCTGGAAGGGACCCTAAAGATCACTTTAAAAAGACCCTATTTTATTTATTCTCTCTCTCTCTCTCTCTCTCTCTCTCTCTCTCTCTCTCTCTCTCTCTCTCTCTCTCTCTCTCTCTCTCTCTCTCTCTCTCTCTCTCTCTCTCAGAGGGGAAAGTGAGACTGGTGACCTTGCACAGCCTTCCCTTCCTCAAAATAGTCAAGTGCAAGTCATGTCATCAATTCTCTGGTGCCATGGTCTTCTTTGAAAATGAAGGTTAGACAGACAGACAGATCTCCCTCCTACTCCCTCTCCCTGTCCCCTCTTAGTTGGTGATCTCATCAATGCCAATGAGTTAAATTATCATTTCTGTGCTGGTGACTCCCAAATCTCTATCCAGTCCTAATCTCTCTCCTGAGCTCTAGTCTTGTGTCAGTAAGTGTCTACTAGATTTTTAGAAATGGAAATTTTTATAGGAAACTCAAAATCAACTTGTCCAAAACAGAGCTCACTATCTCCTTCCGCCCCTGCCAAGCCCAACTCCATACTTTTTCCTAACTATGTTATTACTCTCAAGGCTCCTACTATCACCAAAGTTTGTAACCATAGCATTATTATTGACTCATTAGCTCTCTCCCTCACACCTAATGAGTTGACATATTTTACCATTTTTATTTCTGTAATATCTCTCACATCTAACTCTTCTCCTCATACAGCCATCATGCTCGTTCAAGCCCTTGTCATCTTACCTGGAATGTGGTAATAGCTTTTTAATTGGTCACCCTGTCTCAAGTCTCTCCCGCTCCAATCTGTCCTCCACCTAGGAACCAAAGAAATTTTCTCAAAATATAAAGCTGAGCTCAATAAACTTTGATGCCTCTCTATTTCCTATGGGATTTATTACATGATCGTCTGGCATTTAATAAATACATTCAACCTCTTGCAATGTGACCTACCTTATTTTTCCACACTTAAATCAGCTAGTATTTATTAAGTGCCTAATGTATGCCCAGGTACAATGTTAAGTGCTAGACATAGAAAAAATATAAAAGCAAAAGACAATCTTTCTCAAAATCTTCACAATCCAAGGTGGGGGTTCAGAAGTAGCAACAACCTCAAAACACCTGTATTCAAACTGAATATATACAGAGTAAATCGGAGAAAAATCTTAGTGGGAAGGTACTAAGATTTAGGAGGAATAGGGAACATGGATTTTTTTTTTTGGTAGTAGATGAGATCTTTGTTTAAGATTCACAGGAACCCAGGGAAACTGAGGTAAAGATGAAGAGCAGGAGAATTCTAAGGCACAGGAAATAGCCAGTAAAAACACTTGGAGTTTAGAGATGGAAGGTCACTACTGGGAACAACAAGGCCAATGTCGCTGATTCCAAAGGGCTTTTTTTTGGGGGAGTGGGGTGAGGGACGATGTAGGGTATAATGAAATCAGAAAGTTAGGAAGGGACTATGTCATGAAAGACTTTAAAAGATAAACAGAGAATTTCATTTTTAATTCCAGAGGCAATAGGGAGACACAAGAATTGCTTCAGTAGGGTGGAAAGGGGAGTGACATGGTCAGATTTATACTTTAGGAAGATCAATTTGACAGCTGAGTGGAGAAGAAATAGACTTGAGGCAAGGAGAAAATCCAGAAGGCTATTGCAATAGTCTGAGTGTGATGTCAGAAGAGCTACTACAGGGTAGTAGCAGTGTTGGAGGACATATAAGAAAGATATTAGGAAGGTAAAATTAACAGGCTGGTGCGGGGGGAGCAGTTGGGGAAAGTGAAAGTGAATGAGGAAGCGAGGATGACACTGAGGTTGTGAGCCTGGGTGACAGGGATGATAGTAGGATCTCATTGGTAATAGAGATGTTAGCAACAGGAGAGAGTTTGGGGGGAAAATATATAATGAGTCCAATTTTAACCATGTTGAGTTTAAGGCATCAACAAGATGTACAGTTGGAGTTATCTAATAAGCTGTTAGAGATGTGAGACTGGAGGTCAAGAGAGAAGACAGGACTGGACAAATACATCTGAGGTTCATTTTTATAGAGATCAGAGTAGAATTGATAAGAGTTGATGAGATCACCAAGAGTAATATGATAAATGGAGAAGAGGCCCCAGGACAGAGTGTTGAGGGACATCTACTGATAATGAGTATGACCTGGATGAAGATCCAGCAAAGGAAACTGAGGAAGAGAGGTAGAAAGAAGACCAGGAGAGTGAAGTATCATGAAAACTTAGAGAAAATAAATTATTAAAGAGAAAAGAGTGGTCAACAATGTGAAAGGTTATAGAGAGATCAAGAAGGATAAGGGCTAAGAAAGGCCACTATTTTGGTGATCAAGAGATCAGTGGGAACATAGGAGAGAATAGTTTCAATTTGATACTGCAGTTGGAAGTCATAATGCAGAGAGTTTAAAAAAATGAGAGGAAACGGAGTTGTCTTCATCAATTGTAGGCAACCTTCTCAAGTAGTTTAGCCCCAAAAGGAAGAAGAGAAGTAAGATAATAACTAGCAAATAGATGAATAAATGAAAGGGCAGCTAGGTGGCACAGTGGATGGAGCACTGGTCTTGTAATCAGGAAGACATATGGTTGAATTCAAATCCAGCTGCAGACACTGACTAGCCGTGTGACACTGGGCAAGCCACTTAATCCTATTCACTTAAGTTCCTCATCTGTAAAATGAGCTGGAGAAGGAAATAACAAACACGCTAGAATCTTTGACAAGAAAATCCCAAATGGGGTCACAGAGAAACAGGCACAAATGACTGAAAAATGAGTAAACAAAGGCAGAAATGTATAAAGTGAGAACAGAGGAAACATGAACTTGACTCTAGGCAGTAGGGAAGAAGTTAGTAGAGCATGAAAGAGTGGGGAATGATAGAGGGAGCAATCTGCTGGAGATAATGGAATAGAATAGGGTCATTTGTGCATGGACAGGGTTTTACTTGTCAAGGGGAAATGAGAATATCTATTCTCATGAGATGGGGTTGAAAGGGGAAAGAATGACGCAAGGCATCTAACTGATGTCAGATGAGGAGGAAGAGAAAAGAGTGGTTTCTCAGTGAACAGATTTTTTTCAGTAAAATGAGAGGCAAAGTTCTCAGTGGACAGACTGGGGAGAGAGAAAATCATGAGATATTTAAGGAGGGAAGAAAAGGTTTTGAAAAGTCACTGTGGTAAATGGAATGACTCAGTCAAGAAGGTTCAGGATTACCTTATCCCATTAAGGGATCCACTGAGATTATCTTATTTAAATTTGTTGTGAACCTATTCAGCACAGTTTGGTGATTTTCTCCATCTTTTTTGGCAGCACATTAGTAGGAGAGATGACAGTAGATAGTGGGAATAATCCAAAGCTGAATCTTGTCAGAGAAAGATCACAGATAGGATACAGGGGCAACAGACTCAAGAAAAGAGAACAATGTAGAGTTGAACAGGTTCACCAAGGGACTGAGTTGGAAAGGCAAGAGTATTCAGGGATAAAGATGTGGAAAAGAACTAACGGGTTGCAGAACTGGAGTGTATGTTGAAAATATAGGCTAGTTTGGGGGGAGTTGCAAAATGGAAGAATTAGATGAATGTTAACAGATTATGATAAAATAATAAATTTCAGAGTTTATAAACACAGAAGTCATGCATTTATGCATGATGGCAAGATCAAGAGTATGACCATCTCTGTGTAGGTGCTATGAGGTAGACAACAGCCACCAGATTCTTAACTGGATAATAAATATGGATTGAATAAACCTCAAAGGAGCAAAGGTTGCTGAGCAATGGTTGTAGAGAAAGAGCTTGGAAGAGGTAACAGGGAGTAAGGATTACTCCAACTCTTTCACCGTAACTGGTGAGTAGGGGGCATGAATGAAAGTGCAACCAGTGCTGCAATGGGCCAGGAAAGTGCAAGCTGGAAGGGGCTTGAGATGAAAGCAAGTTTAAGTCAGAGGGAAATGAATAGTTTAAGATGAAATCTTATTGTGTCATTTTCCTTTATTTACTCTTTGGTACAGCCAAGCTGGATATCTTACTGTTCCTCACACACAGCATTCCATCTTCCATCTTTGTGTCTTTGAGCAGACTCTTCCTCATGGCTGGAATTCTTTCTCTCTTGATCTCTGTCTATTCAGATGTTTTTTTTTTTCTCCAAGCATCATCTTCTGTTTGGTGTCATTTCTTCTTTTGCTGCTCCCTGACCCTTGTATTTGGTGTGTGTATTTGTGCGTGTGTATGTGTGTGTATGTGTATTTATTCCCCTGAAAACATGTAAGATCCTTGAGGACAGGGAAGCCTTTGTCCTATATATTCTTGTCCTATAAGAACTTCATAACCAATTTGTAAAGATAAAACATTATACATCAGAAAGAGAAAGACCTTAGGGTTTGGAATTAAAAGGGACCTTGGACATCAGCTACTTCAACCTTTATTGGATGATTTGAGAGATGGACACTAAGGTTTCCTTTAGTTCTGAATCATATGGGCCAAGAATATCTTCTTTGTGTAATGTTTTATACACAATGGTATACCAAGATCACACAGTTAATAAGTATCAGAGACAAAGTTTCCTTCCAGGTCCTTTGACTCCAAAACCATGGTTAATTGGTCATCTATTGATCTGCAAATTAGTAGGTTACTGTTAGAATGATTACTGCTGAAAATATATTCCATAGAAGCTCAGGAAAGACTACTAGTATGCCCTATCAGTACTGGAAAAGGTGGTTGGAAAAGCTATGTCATCAGGAGGGAGTCCTGCCTTAGCAAGTGCAAGAATATGGAAAAGGTAGAGAAAGGAAAAGAAAGGAGCTATAAATGGAGGGAACCAGGTGGAGAAGGTGACCTTGAGATCGGCCTTAAAAGATGGATAGGATTTCTAGAAATAGAGCATTAGGAGGCTATTCCAGAGTACTTAAAACAAGAGAATTTTACTTAAAATATTATATATTTTATTATCAAGAAAATGTATTAACAGCAAACTTCCCCATCTCCTCCCACCACTGCCTCTGCCCATCCTTAAACATGGGTGGAAGACTGAGTCTACTCATGTTCTGGCCTTGAGAGTAATCTAGGCAAGCTGAAAAAGTTGGGATAACCACCCCCCTTTCATCACAAGAACACTATGTCTTCAGGAGTTGGAAGTTATTGTGACTAGACAGAGGAATGTATCCACTCTCCTGTCATGAGAGTGGATAGGTCTACTCAGTGTCTGGGAGACTGTGAACTGCACTGAGCCAGTTATCAGCAAAAGGAAAGAGACCATCAGCCCTGAGTGAGTACTGCTACTTCAAAATCTAATGCCTGGCCTTGGCAGTGAGATGAGCAATCTCAAAGTCGCCAAATGCTTGGCAAGACATTATTCTGTTCTTCTTTCCCTCTCACTCTTCATTTGCCCAGAATTCAAAACCCGTCATCTGGCTTATTTCCCGAGGCCAGCATTATGGACCTAAATAAACCCATCTAAACATAATCTACACTGGAACCTGTGTTACCAGTTTTTGTGTTCTTTATAGCAATGTTCAGGAGCAGATATTGGTATTCGTGTTTAGAAGAGAAAATAAGACTGGACACATAGATTTCAGAGTGTTTTGCATAGAAATGATATGTGAACCCAGAAGAGCTATTGAAGTTTCCAAGGGAGCATATATAGGCAGAAGTAAAGAGGATTTAGCACAGAGCCCTGGGAAACAACCACAGTAAGAGGATAGGTGATGGATGATAAAGAAACAATGTGTACTAAGAAGTCAGACAGGCTTGGTAGATAATCAGAATAGTAATGAGTGCAAAAGAAAATATTGAGGAAAGGATACTTAAGATGGATGTGGTCAGTAATCCCCAAAACTTCAGAAATGTCAAAGTGGTTGAAGAATGTGAAGATTTAGAAAATGAGAGTTCATTAGTCACCTCTTAAGGAAGCAGTTTCAGTAGAATAAGGGTTTGAAAACTAAATTGGGTGATTAAGGAATGGGAGGTAAAAAAGTAATAAGACTGTAACTTGAGATGATCTCAGTCAAGATAAGATTTAAAGATGACTTGCTCAAGCACGTTTATATGCAATGAGAAGGAGTCAGTAGATAGGTTGTGATTGAAAGTGAGAGAAAAAGAGATAAGGGAAATGAATGGTAGGGAACTGAATCAAAGGCATGTGTAGAGGGCTCTGGTCTTCAGAAGGATAATAACTATTTCTTCCCAAGAGATTGGAGTGAAGGAGCCAAGAATGGACAAAGGCAGAGAGATTTTGAGATGTAGACCCTTGCATCTCTCAAAGATCATTTACTAAGTGGTAAAGAGGCTGAGATCTTCATTGACATAGGAAGTATTCACATGGATGGATTTATGGATCTTTGTGTTTTGAAGTATGACTGACCCTAATTCATTCTAATTAGTCCGGTGACCCACTTTGGTGGAATCTCCTAGGATTTAGAGCTGAGTCTGATTTAGTGATAATTTTATTAAACTTTTTCATTTTGTAGATGAAGTCAACTCCAGAGAAGTGATATAGTAAAAGGCAGAGTCATTCTATGAACCTGGGGCAAATCACATCACCTCTTTGGACTTGGCTTCATCTGTAAAAATAAAATGTTAGATTAGATCATCTCTGAGAAAACAAAAACAAACAAAAAACTCTAAGGATCCTTTCAGTGTTAAGATGCTATGAATCTAGAAGATTGAATATTTTATTTTTCTTAACCTGGAAAATACTTGCATGAACTGATGCAAAATAAAGTGATAAGAATAAGGAGAACAGTGATTGTACATGGTCAATTGTAAATGTCTTAACTGTTCTCAGCAATACAATGATCCAAGACGATACCAAAGGACTCATGATAAAAAATACTATCCGCCTCCAGAGAAAGAACTAACGGAGTCTGAATGTAGATTGAAGCATACTATTTTTCAATTTTTTGGTCTGTATTTCATAACATGAGTAATACAGAAATATGTTTGCATAATTGCACAAGTACAACCTATATCAAATTGCTTAACACCTCAGGAAAGGGGGTGAGGAGAGAGAGAGAGAGAGAGAGAGAGAGAGAGAGAGAGAGAGAGAGAGAGAGAGAGAGAGAATTTGGAAGTCAAAAATTTTTTTAAATATTAAAAATGTTTATGTGCAATTGGGAAAAAGTAAATGTTTCTTTATTTTTCTTGAATAATAGCATTGCACAATTCTTTTAATTTATTATGTCTGTCATCATGTCATCAATGGAGTAAGCATTGGTAACCAACTTTAGAATATCACAAAAGGAGATATTAAACAAGTTAAAAAGAATCACTGCATTTCGTGTATTATTTAGTGAGTCACTGTTTCTTGGAATGACTAATGAGAAATATTTCTTGTTAAAGAGTTTCTGAATAATATTATTTAAAAGTAACCTGCTATCTACTCTAACTCTTGCCAGAGATAGGTAGTCACATTTCAAATTTTACTTTTTTACTTGTTTTTTTTTCTTCAGGAGGTAGCTTCCTTTAGCTTCCTCCTTGAATATTATAACAATAAGCACAGCTGATATTTACCCAGCCCTTTAAAGTCTACCAACCACTTTCCTTATACTGTCTCAGTGGACCTATTTAACAACCCTGACAGGAAGAGATTACTATTACAAACAATATTTTACAAATTAAAGAGCAGACAAGCAAAAAAAATACAATTGAGGCACACAGAGGTATTAAATGTCAGAGGTGGGATTCAAACCTAGGTCTCTCCTGATCCCAAGTCTAGCACTCTTCAAAATGAAATGTTCTCTCTCAGCCTGTGTACATTGACTTTGTATTACGAGGTCAATTTGTCATTCAGTGATGAAGTCATGCTGACTAAGATCACAGATTCAGCAGTATTTTGCTTTATGGAAGTCAACTCAGTGAAACTCATTTATGTGGTATTTTTCTGTCTAACCACAGGATAGAAAAAACTCTCCCTTGAAATCACTCAATGTTTGGGACAACAGTGTTGAGTGCAGTTCTACATTCTCAACTGTATATTTACAGGGTTTGTTGTACCTCCAGCAATTGTGAATCCAGGGCTCAAGATGAAGGATCACTGTTGGGCTTGTCATCCATTGCCCACAAATGACTATACACCCCAGCCAAAGGGCTCCTGGTTGACATTTGTTTTAGTGTTGTGTTTGAGAGAAATTTCACTTCCTTCTGTTATGGTGAGTTGAATAGTAAGTTCTTATACTCCTATTCAAACCCAATTACTGATCAGCTAGCCCATGATGTGAACATACATTTCAGGTTAGATAATGACTGCAACATCCTTACATAAAGTTATTGGGTTATTTTCAGAATGATTAGGACTACAGATATATAAGCTGTATCTGCTTGCTTTCTCAATGAGAGAGGGTGGAAAGGGAGTAAGGGGGTGAATTTGGAACTCAAAGTTTTAAAAATGAATGTTTTTGCATATTTACATAAAAATGAATGTTTTTGAGGGGAAATAAAATACCAAATAAAAATTTAAAAAAAACACAAGTCAAGATTTTTAGCTTTGTTGAGTATTTTTAGGCTGTGAACCCTAGATATCTATTATAATGAACACATTTCCAATTTACAAACATTTCTCAATTTTTTGAAATGTTTTAAAAAAAATAATTGTAGGTCATAATGCCTATTACTTTGGGAATATTTCCCAAGCTGAACCTCAGATTGTAGGAGAAATGTTTTCAGAATATAAGCGTAACAGTCAACGTAACTACCTATGTGAAAATTGTATATGGTTGTAATGGTGAAATTATTTGATAGATGAAAATTATCTCTTGGTTAATTCTTTAATAGTGTGTATTTTCAGACATAAATCCAAAAATGTGTAGTCATGCAAAACATTGGCATAATAGTCATATTGTGAAAGACTATATTTCCCTCCATCCTATCCCATTCCCCTGTTTATTTTATTCTCTTTCTCCTTTCACCCCATCCCTCCTCAAAAGTGTTTGCTTCTGACTACCCCAATCTGCCCCCCACTTTTCCCTATTTTTCTGTAGGGTAAGATAGATTTCTATAACCAATTTAGTATTTATATTATTCCACCTTTAAACCAATTCTGATGAGTTCACTAATTCTTTCTCCTCCCTCCTCTTCCCTTTCACTGTAAAAGCTTTTTGCTGCCTCTTTTATGTGAGATAATTTATCCCATTCTACCTCTCCCTTTCCTTTTCTTCCAGTACATTGCTCTCACACCTTAATTTGATATTTTAGATATCATCCATTCATATTCAACTCATATTTGTGCCCTCTGTCTGTATTTACTCCTTCTAAATATGCTAATAAAGAGAAAGGCCTTATGAGATACAAATATCATCTTTCCACGTAGGAATGAAAACAGTTTAACTTTAATAAATCCCTTGTGATTTCTCTTTCCTGTTTACTTTTTCATGCTTCTCTTGAGTCTTGTATTTAAAAGTCTATGATCTAAGGACAAGTGTTTACTTCTCTTCTGACCTGTGCTCTGGTCTGTGGGTGACCACAAGCACCCTTTTCTGCCCTGGATCTGTGAGGAGGGTCCCCTCCCACTACTGCCCCAAATTCTGCTATGATAATTCTCCTCCTTGCCCTGAAACTGCCACCCAGGACTGTGACCCATAAGCAAAGCAACAGAGTCCTGCCTCAGTGCTAGCAAAGGGACCCCTCTAATCTCTTTTTGATCAGTTATTCACACCCCTTACTGTCTTATGGACTGAGAGCTCCAGAAGCCCACCACTGCTGCTGCAGATTCAGTCACTCCCAAGGCTTGCTCCTGGTTTGCTGGGTCAGGGGCTGTACTGGTGCAGTCTTTGCTGGACTGCACTCCTCTCTCACTCTCACAGATGTGACAGACCTTTCCTGCTGACCTGTCTTTGATGTCTATGGCTAAAGTGTCTGGAAACTGTCACTACTGCCAGTGATTTAGTTCCCTGAGGTCTGCCCTGGGTTTGCTGGGGCCTGGTCTATGCTTGAGCAGCATGTGCTAGACTGTGCTCTTCTCTCAGCCTGGGGCAATGGACCTTTCCTGTCAAACTTCTTAATTGTCTTGGGCTGGAAATTTGTTTCACTCTGTCTTTTTGTGGATTCTACTGCTCTAGAATTTATTTAGTCATTTTTAAAGGCATTTGGAGGGGTTTTGGAGAGAGCTCAGGAGAGTACCTGCCTTTACTCCACCATATTCTAGAATCTTTTGAAAATAGATGATTAGCAGTTTCATTCAGAGGGGAGGTTCAAGTTACTTCAGGTCAGAGTAAGAGTAAAATCACATTACCATGTTTATTCATATTGATCTTTTTCTATTAGTTTTTGCTCTCTTCCTACCTCAATCTGTCATTGTGTAAGTTGGCATGATCAATGGGATCAATATTTGAACTAAAGTGTCTTAGGGAACATCCTAATTCTGACACTTACCAAGGTGTACAAAATAACTAGGACAAAGTCAATTAATTACATTTTATTGACAGAATAGAATGTAAATTTTGCAATTTTTTTAGATCTAAAAAAATTTGACATGCAATAAGTTTCCCTGCTACAATATATGATTTGACATTAAAATCCCAAGATTTTAACACATTCCTTAATGGTACACTGTGATAATACATTTTTTATCCATTAGCTAATGCATGAACCTTTGGTGAATTGTCCATTTCTCCAAGTCTAGACTTGATTATAAACTATAGATCTTCAATGAGTTATAAATCAGATGAGTTCCTTTGCCAGTGCCGTTTATTTATCTCCATCTCTTGGATATGATTATTACCTTTTCAAGATTTGTGGCATGATACAAAACTGTCTTGCAATATTTTATATTCATGTGGGAATTCCTGTGATTCCTGAACAATTTTACTTAATAGTATGTCAATATCTTCATCATCATTCATCTTTCTCTCAGTTAGGAAAAGACTCCAATGTCTTCTACAAGTAAAAATAAAAATCCCCAAACAGTTTTGCGGGTTTGACAATCTGATCAATATATTCAAATCTTATAGATTCACCTGGACTTCTGACACTAGTTTTAATATAGGCTTGAATGAAAGAATGAGTTCTCTCATTGAAAATTACCTTACTTCTCATCTTCAATATTCCGGCCTTTATGTTGCTTTGTCCATGATAAGCAATGTTTCTTCTTCATAGCAAAATTTAGCAGGTTTTTATTTTATAAAGCAGGCTTCTTGATGTTCTTCCAATTTCAGGAAGCCAATGCCTCACCATAGCATGAGGCATCAATAATTCCGCCAACATGCCAGATTCCTCTGAAGATGCTTACCTGTTTTCTCCAAATTAATTAAGCTGTTGCATAATGACAATTTGTCATTTCTTGGTGTTCTTTTTTTCTCCATGTTTTCCTTTGCGCTTTACCGAGACTAACTGTTTTACTGTTGGCTTGAATGATCCTCAAAATTCTTGCCTTTCTCATACCTACAGCCTCAACAATGTCTCTAACAGTCACTGAAGTGTGCTTTTTAAGAATTACAACTTCTGCATGTTATATTGGAGTAATATCTATTCACAAATCAACCCACAAAATTCAATAAAGTAGAGGAATGAAGTGGTATATATGACATGAAATCCAGCATTCATCTTATAGAGAGCTAACTAAAGATGAGGAAACCAATTCAATACAATTTCATGTGGTCAGTTTCAGATATTTTAAGTGTCTTTTTTTCAGTAAAAGCATACATACATGCCAATTTCTGTCAGTTAAATGAAACCTCACAAAAAGGATTACTTGCCCCAAATAATTCACACAGCACTATACTGTTTATATGACCTTAGTCAAATTACTTCACTTTTTTGGCTTCAGGCACTGGTAATATTAGTATGGTCATTTTTCAGTTATGTCTGATTCTTCATAAACCCATTTGGGGTTTTCTTGGCAAAAATATTAGAGTGGCTTTTAACATTTCCTTTTCCAGTTTATTTTATACATGAGGAAATTGAGACAAGTAGTGTTAAGTGACTTACTCAGGGTCATACAGCTAGTAAGTGAGGCCATATTTGAACTTAGAAAGATGAGTCTTCCTCAAGCCCAGTCTGGTACAGTATCTACTGCACCACCTAACTTCCCCATGCTTTTTGGCTTACATTCATGATCAAAAGAAATGCTCAATTTTAGTTAGAGATTAGAATATTTTTCCCATCCAAGTTCACAGACCCCCCTGAAACATAGGGGACTCCAGGGTAAAAACATCTAGACATCTAGAATAGATGATCTCTAAGGCTTTTTTGAAGGTATTAAAACATCATCCAGGGTGCTAAGAGAAGAGTTGTTGATATTGCAATGTAGGATCTTTTTTTTCTTTTCTTAATAGATTCAGGGTTGGACATACGACTCTGGAAACATTGTGCCAGATGATATGGAAAATTAACATTATAATTCCTTGTAATATATGATATAATTTCAATGCTAAGTCACAAACCAATAACAATACACATTTATGTAGGGTTTTAAGGTTTATAAACAACTCTGTGAGGAAGTAGTGCATTGTTATCCTCAAGTTACAGGTGAGGACCTTGGAACTTAATTTGGCAAAGTGACTTCCCTGCAGTAACAAAGCTAGTATCAGAGCTGCCACTTACACCTCAAATTCCTAACTCAAAATTCAATATTCCTTCCACTATATACCACAGTCTCTAAACATCTCAATTTACCCTATACTTTGCCATTTTAACATATTAACTGAGCACTCAGTGCATGCATAACGCCTTAATAGAATTTGTTTTCAAGGTGCTTTTGGAGGCATTTCTCTTTGAACAGCTTATATCAGGTCAGATATGTTTATGGGTATGTTTGTGTACCTACAATTTATATGTGTGCAGTAGAAATAATGTTTCTGGGCTTATCACTTTAGAGAAAAACTCTACAAACAACAGAATTATTATCTGCTGTTAATTTCATCCTTCAAAAGGCAGTGGAATTGACAAGAACAAATATTATTGTTCACTCATTTCAGACTAAATAAAAATGAAAAATTTGCAGAATTAGAAATTAGCATAAAATTGAGAGAGAATGTTCATACTACTCATTCAATCAACATGCATTTGTTAAGTCATAGTCCTCTTTGAGAACAAAGGAAAAACACAAGCCATGAGTGAGTAGCAGCTCCTCTACTCCCTTCCCTTCCCTTCCCCTCCCCTTTCCTTCCCTCTCCTCTCCTCTGGTGTTCTGCCCAGGGAAAGGCAAACTCTACTGCCAAAAGCTGCCTTTTTTCCTTTGGGTTTACTGGCTACATTTCTTGCTTAAAGATCAAGCCGTTAACCCAATTCACTCTGGAGCTCATAGAATGGACAACAAGTCCCCACCCACCTAACGCAGAGTGGATGGAATAACTAAATAGTAATTGTTTCTCCTTCACCCAGGAACCCTGAGGATCTCCCCCTTCCAGTTTGATGTTTTTGTTTTTTGATTAAAGGGGCCATCCCTTAAGTAACTTAAAGAAGCCTATTCACTGAATGGGTGTATCTCACTCAAAGTAAGATTGTAATAAGACCTTAACCTGAAAGGACCAGGGACTCGCATTGCATCCTCCATGGTCATCTCCAGTCATCCTGATGAATATCTGGCCAATGGATCCAGATGGCTCAGGAGAAGAAGGTGAGGTTGATGACCTTGCACAGCCCTTGACTCAAATCAAAGTCAACTGCAAGTCATGTCATCATTTTGATGTCATGGTCCTCTCTGAGAACAAAGGACAAAAACATAATTTATTAAGTACTTTCTGTGTGCTAGGCAAGAGGCAGCATGGTGTACCGGATAGAATACTGGCCTAATTGGTCAATGAGAAGTGATTCAAGTTCCAGCTTTGATATATACAAAATATATGACTTTAAGGACTTCTCTTGATCTATCAGCACATGATCTCTCTTCCTTAGGCAATGCCTTATTCTTTATGGTCACTTCTGAGGATGTGTGTGCTTTGGCCTCTTATTGAAAAGCAGTAATCTCCAGAAGTTCCTGATCAGTCCTTGGACTTGTTGATGGAAATAGGAGGCCTATATTAAAGTGGAATGGATACTGAGAAAAATTTGCTATCTACTGAATATATTTAAAAGGAGAAACCATGTCTGGTATCTTTTCTTGCCTATAGAGCTTGTTGGGAATCCTAGTTGACATGTAGATGGTGCAGTGCTTGGAGCTCTGGACCTGAAGTCAAAGTCCTAAGTTCAGATTCAGCCTTGAAAACTAGCTGTGTGACCCTGAACAAGTCACAACTTCTGCTGCCTCAGTTTCCTAAACTAAAAAATAGGGATAATAATAACACCTTCCTCCCAGGGTTTGTTCAAGGATCACGAGATAATATTTGTAAAGTACTTAGCACAGTACCTGGCACATAGTTTACCCTTAATAAATGATTGTTCCCCTTTGAGCTCCCCCTTAAACTTCCAGGAAAGGTGAAGGTGAGGGAGATCTTACTTTCTTCTCTCCCTTGTGGCTAAGGAAGTTGATTGCATGTGGCAGTAGGAGCATATATTAATATACAGTACTGAGATGCAATTCTTTAGTTGCTCCTTCTGCTTTGTGTTTCTTTCCCTGAGCACAAGTGATTGAATAGTGGCATGGACATGGATGCTCTTAGCTCTGGAAGCAAAGTTATTACATAGAAAAATAGAACAAATGAGATAATGTTTGTTAAATGTTTTAGCATGGTGCTTTTTGCTTTGTCTTTCTTTTCCTAAGCACACGTGATTGAGCAGTTGTATTGTCCACAGGTAATCACAACTTCATGAAGCTTATGTGGAAACTAGGTTTATTACAAGAGAAATGAACATGCATGTGGAGCCCAAAGAGTTCACAATCCATACCAAAGATTGTGTATTTATATCAGCACAGTAAAGGAAGGAGAAAACACAGATCTCCTCCTCAACAGGCATGACATAGGAGGGTGAAAGGTGCAGAAGAGGTGGAAAAGACAAAACCCCATGCAAAGAAGAGGAGCAAGGCTATGGAAAAGTCACATTCTTTCCCCTTGGGAATTGCTAGGCCATGAAGATAGGAGGATCTGCACTTTTTCAACCTGACTGGCTTGCTGGTAGCTCAGACCTGTCTTGGAACCTGTCTTGACTCCCAAGGACACATGAGGGATTCATTTTGGGAAGCAAACAACAAATTATGTCGTCTCAGGGAATGCCTTTGTTCTTGACATATTCAGAGCCTCCCACATACTCTGAGTCCAGAGGTTCTGGAAAATACAAGTCAAAAAGACAAATTCAAAGGACAGCTTAATATTCCTTAACTTATTCAAACTTGTGATGTGCAATAATCAAATGAAATAATATTTTTTAAATACTTAGCGTAGTGCCTTGGCACATACTAAATGCATATAAATGCCATTATTAGAATCCTTAAGTTCCAGTTCTGGTTACCCAGCAAGAGATAATATCTGTGACAACTTACCAGAAGAAAAGATCACCATTGTCTGGAGGATGAGGCCTGGCTTGCCATAATGAATTAATAAGCATTAGTTAAGCACTTACTGATATTCAGCACTGTGCTAAGCCCTGTAGATACAAAAAAGAAGAGAAAAAGAAAAATGGATTAAGTTGCTTGGAGAGTACAGAGTGGAGGTGAAGATCAAATGCCTATTTCACTTGTTTCATATTTTAAATATCAACCTCTAAGGAGAGAACAAAGGACTACATCTTTAAGAATCCTATTCACCCAGTGGGCATTACCTCACTCTGAGTCCCTGAATAGGGCTTAGCTGAAAAAGGCCAAAGTCTCCCACTGAATCCTGGACTGTCTCCAGTCATCCTGATGAATATCTGGTCACTGGATCCAGATGGCTCAGGAGAAGAAAGTGAGGTTGGTGACCTTGCACAGCCCTCCCTCACTCAAAACAAAGTCAAGGGCAAGTCATGTCATTATCTCTCAGATGGCTTGATCTTCGAAAATGAAGGACGAACACACACACATTGGTCTATTTAATGATAATAATTTCAACAATTACTTATAATTAATTAATTAATAATTTATTTATTTAATAATAGCTAACATTTATACATCACAATGTGCCAGTCATCATGCCAAGCACAATATAATTATTGTCTCATTTGATCCTTACACAGCCCTGGCAGACAGGTGCTATTATTATCCCCATTTTACAGATGAGAAAACTGAGACAAAGATTATGTGACTTGTCCAGGGTCATACCGTTAGTATGAGTTTGAGGTCACATTTACACTTTTTAGTCTTTTGAGTTTTAAAATGTGTGGATTTGTGTTTTCTAGAAGAAATAAATTGATATCCTATATGTGAACTACTTTGTACATTGAGTAATTTTCTAAAAAGGACTTTGCTAATCCCATTTGGGATAAAGCTACATATGAGCCAAACCAAAGCTCCATTTAAGAAATTATGAACTCACACCCATACCCACTCCCACTCTCCTCACACACATTCACACCCCTAGAGTTCTCATCTGGAAGTGGCATATAACAAGCCAGAGATTGTGAGTAGAGTCTGATCTTCTCTTTTAGAAGGCAGGCTCTACTAGGGTATGAATTCATTCATTATAAGCCCAGATCTAGGATCCTTTCATGGGAAGATGGCACTTCCTCACTCTCCAGCTAATGTTATTAAAAATGGGGGTATATGGGTGTTCAAAGATTGCTAAAACCTCTTGAGCAAGGACTTATCAAGCCCTTTTTGGGATTTCTCATCCACCTTTGTCTACCTGGCACTCAACTTTCACTTGTGGCTCCAAAAAGCTGTAGCATGCACAGATGTCATACTCCAACAGAATCTCAGGAAATGGGCTAAACCAGATTGAGGGTAACTGATGGGTCTCAGACCTCTCAGTCAATTAGGGGATATCTACAACAAACATGGGAAAACTGCCTCCCTCCCTCCCACCCTCTGAACCATAATGGAAAAGGCAGATGAGAACAATTTGTTCCAACAATCATTATGGTGGCTGAAGCAGAGGCTATGAAGGGCTTACAACTCCATCATACATCAAAGACTCAAAGGTCTTCCACTGTATTCCAGGCCATCTCTAATAATCTGGATGTTCTTCTTGCCACTGGACTTTGATGACTCTGGAAGAGGGAGTGAGCCTGACAAATTTTGTAACACTGCCTCTCTTAAGGCCAATTTACCCACAAGTCAAGATCACTCTATAATGTCATTGGTCCTCTTTGATAGCAAATGATAAAAAGCAATAATATTAAAAATGACTAATTTGAACCTGCTTTTCTGAGATCTTTTGTTTTTGAATGAAACTAGTTGGGGAGATATGAATTGTTATCACTTCCATTTCAAACTACTGGTAGGTAATAAGGTACCATTAGAAAATTATTACATTGCCAAGGATGGGATAAGCAGGCAGACTCCTAAAGTTTGTCCCTATTAAATTTTTATCCTATTAGATTTGGCCCGTTATTATACCTATGAATTTTTCTGGATACCAATTCTAGTCATTATGGTAACTATGCTTCTCACCTTTGAATCATCTGTAAGCTTGATAAGCATTCAATTTGTGCTTTTATCTCAAATATCTGCGGGACCCCACTAAAGAATTCCTTCAAGACAAGAGATAAGTGGGAGCAGACTAAAAGCAGGGACCTGTTTGAACCCTTCCCCCAAACACCTGCAAATACCTGTAAAAATGATGCTATACAAATTATGAAGCTGCAGAACTTACAAAGTGATGGAGTGAGGCAAATCTCCAGCACACGACAGCGTGGAAGGTTCACAGGAAGTCACTGTCACACTGGGCTGGGAGTGGAGTGGAGCACAGTCCACCATGGGCCATGACAGCAAAGACAGGACTGGAGCAGGCCTCAGAGGACTGAACTGCTGGCAGCTGTGGCAGTTTCCAGGCTTCTCAAAGCAAAAATTCCAAAGACAGCAAAGAAGGTCAGTGGGAAAATTCTGTTGAACCTGAGTAGGGGTTGGGGAAGGGTAGTCCTGCTTGGGTCCAGCCCCAGCTCTGGGTTAGAGGAGGAGGAGGCAGCAACACAGGCAGTGGAAGCAGCAGCAGCTTCTGGAGCCCTGAGCCCAGAGATGGTGGAGGATCACGCAGCTGATACAAAACCCCTGAAGCCTGAGACAGTACAACCACTTCCAACCCTACTGGAATTAGAGTCTTACCTTGATAAAAAGTTAGAAAGTCAAGTATTTGGCTGAAAAGATGAACAGAGAGAGAGAGAAAAGAGACTATAGAATCTTACTTTGCTGAAAAGGAAGACCAAAGCATACAACCAGAAGACAGCAAAATCAAAGCTCCCACATCTAAAGCCTTCAAGAAAAATATGAATTGGTCATAGACTGTGGAAAAGCTCAAAAAGGATTTTGAAAATCAAATAAGAGAAGTAGAGGAAAATTTGGGAAGAGAAATGGGAACGATGGAAGAAAATCATGAAAAATGAGTCAACAGCTTCCTAAAGGAGACCCCAAAAATACTGAAGAAAATAACACTTTAAAAATAGACCAATCCAAATAGCAAAAGAGATCTAAAAAGCAATGAGGAGAAGGATGCCTTAAAAAAGCAGGATTGGCCAAATGGAGAAAGTCCAAAAGTTCACTGAAGAAAATAATTTCTTAAAAATTAGAATGGACCAAATAGAATCTAATGACTTTATGAGAAATCAAGAAAATATAAAACAGAACCAAAACAATGAAAAAATAGAAGACAATGTGAAATATTTCATTGAAAAAACCACTGACCTGGGTCCAGGAGAGATCACTTAAAAATTATTGGACTCCCTGAAAGTCATGATCAAAAAAGAGCCTAGACACAATCTTTCAAGAAATTATCAAGGAAAGCTATCCTGATATTCTAGAACCAGAGGATAAAATAGAAGTGGAAAGAAACTACCAATCACCTTCTGAAAGAGATCCCAAAAGGAAAACTCTTAGGAATATTGTAGCTAAATCCCAGAGTTCCCAGGTAAAGGAGAAAATATTGCAAGCAGCCAGAAAGAAACAATTTGAGTACTGTGGAAATACAATTAGGATAACACAAGATCTAACAACTTCTACCTTAAGGGATAGAAGGGCTTGAAATATGGTATTCCAGAGGTCAGAGGAGCTAGGATTAAAGTCAAGAATTACCTAGCTAGCAAAATTAAGTTATCGTACTCCAGAAAAAATGTAACTTCAATAAAATAGAGAACTTTCAATCATTTTTGATGAAAAGACCAGAGCTGAATAGAAAATTTGACTTTAAGACACAAGAATCAAGAGAAGCATGAAAAGCTAAAGAGGAAGGAGAAATTACAAAGGACTTATTAAAGTTGAACTGTTTACATTCCTACATGGAAAGATGATATTTGTAACTCATCAGACCTTGCTTAGTATTAGGGTAGTGGGAGGAAATATAGATAGATAGATAGATAGATTGATAGATAGATAGATAGATAGATAGATAGATAGATAGATAGATAGATAGATAGATGGCAAAGGATGAGTTGAATATGATGGGATGATATCTGAAAAATAAAATTAAAGGGTGAGAGAGGAATATATTGGGAGAAGGAGAAAGGGAGAGATAGAATGGGTAAATTATCTCATAAAAAAGAGGCAAGAAAAAGGTTTCATAATGGAGAGAAAGAGGGGAGAGGTGAGAGGGAATGAGTGAACCTTGCTTTCATCTGATTTGACTTAATTGGGTATCTTACCCTACAGGAAAGTAAGGAGGAAGGCAATAAGGGTAGGGGATGATAGAAGGGAGGGCAGGTTAGGGAAGGGTCAGAAGAAAACATTTTTGAAAAGGGACAGGATCAAAGTTGAAAATAGAATTAGTGGGTAGTGGGATAGGATGGAGGGAGATATAGGTAGTCTTTCACAACATGACTATTCTGGAAGTGCTTTGCATAACTACACATGTATAACCTATATTGAATTGCTTGCCTTCTGAATGAGGGTGAGTAGGGAGGGAAGAAGGAAGAGAATTTGGAAGTCAAAGTTTAAAAACAAATGGTAAAAGTTCCCAGTTACATACAACTGGGAAATAAGATATATTGTCAATGGGTCATAGAAATCTATCTTGTCCTACAAAAAGTAAGAGGAAGAGGATGGGGAAGCGGAGATAAAAGGGAGGGAAAACTTGGGGAAGAGGTAATCAAAATCCATGCCATATTGGGGTAGCGGAGGAAGGGAGAGATGGGGAAAAAATCTGGAACTCAAAATCTTGTGTAAATGAATGTTAAAACAAAAAATAAATTAATTATTTTAGAAAGATGAGAGATAAGCATTTGAGATAATTCACACTTCTCAAATCACATCAAGAAGAACTATGAAAAAAAATCTCGAAGAATGTGAGCAAATATTACAAGAGATCAAAATATGTTACAAAGCAGTAACTATAAAACTTGCCCAGCCCTGGACAAAAATAAATAAATAATAGAGTGAGATCATATGGAACTGAATCCAGAGTTAGAAACAGTATACATAAGTGGTTAGTGTTTCTTAAATCAATTTACTCTTTTAAGAACAATGCTATAAGTGAACAGAATCATAGAAAGATAAAGCATTTTTAGCACTTCCTGTGCAGCAGACACTATGCAAAATGCTGGGGATATCAACACAGGTGAGCAAGACAGTTGTGGTAATAGAGTGAAAATTACCAAGAAAAGTAAATAACTATAAGGGGGAAATAGCTTTAGATACCTAATTTAAACTATGGTTCAAATCTGTAATTCCATAGTCTAGGGAAATTCTGATTAGGGAATTTCATCCACCATTGAAGAGTAATAATCTTTTTTGCAACTTATTTTCTTCGAGTGCTGTCATAAAACATAGCATAACCTCTAACTGATTTAATGACTTAAATATAGCAGTAAGACTACCAGAAAAAAATAAATTTTTTTAGAGGGGCTTGAAGATATTTTTAAGTCAAAAATGATGTGGTTAATAAGAGATTTTTGCACAAGAAAAAAGAATACCTCTAAAACCAAAAGAAAAATTCAGTTCAGTCATGTCCGATTCTTAATTTCCACATTGGAAGTTTTCTTGGCAAAGACTCAGGAGTGGTTCATGATTTCATTCTCCATCTCATTTCATAGATGAGGAAACTGAGGCAAACTCATTTAGATGACTTTCTTAGGGTCATACAGCTATGAATTTTCAGCTAGAAAATTCTGAGGCTGGATTTGAACTCAGGTCTTCCTAACTCCAGGCCTGGTACTCTCTCCACTCTACCATCTAGCTACCCCTAAAGAAAAAAAAGTGGTGAAAAAAAGTTACAGCAAATACATCAGATAAAAGTTTGGCATCCAGAAACTGTAAGTAAGCAGTGAATAAGTAAAACTATAACTAAATATATGTGTGTGTGTCTACATACATACATACATACATATACATATAAGAGTACTAGAGGACAAAAAGGGACTGTGTAAAAAAAATGTAAGCTCCCTCAAAACAAGAATTGTCTTACTTTTTTTAGTATTTGTATACTCTGCTTTAGCATTTTGCCTAGTACACAGTTAGTGTTTAATAAATGCTTGCTGACTGAGACTGACTGAAGGAAGAGATATAAATTGTTAATAACCACCTAAAATATGTTTACTTTCCCTAATAATTAGAGAAGTGCAATTTGAGACAACTTTTAGATTCCATCTCACACCCACTATAATGGCAAAAATAGCTTAAATTAATAAAATTCAGTGTTGGCAGAAAAGCCTGCAGGGAACCCAACTTTCTGATACATTATTAGTGAGATTCTAGACAGATACAAACATTTTGTAGAACAATCTGGCAACATGCAGTAAGTCACAAAATTGATCTTACTTTTTGACCCAACCATTGACTCCAATCCTAAAAAATCTTTAAAAGGAAAAACAATGTATCAGTAGAAAAAAATTTCTTATCTGTGGTAGCAACCTAAGTGTCTAATAACTAGAGAATGACTGATTGAATACATTCTGGTTAATTAATATTATTGATGTTATAGTGATATAAAGCAAAATATGAAACTTGGAAATATACAGAAAGACCTATACCAGAGCATCAAAGATTTAGTGTTATAAAGGTTCCTCAAGAATCATAACCTTTTATTTTATAGGTGGGGAAACTGAGATTCAGGGACATCAAATGATTTGCCCAAGGTCACACAGTAATAAAGTAAAAAAATTAATAAAAGGAAGCATATGAATTCATATCTTCTTAACCCAGGGTGAGTGCTGTTTTCACTAAACCAATTGTATAGTAGTGAGAAGTGAGGACAGCAGAAGCTAAAGGGTATATACAATGACCTATTTTACCTTTAAAAATGTTCAAATACCTTAGGCTTTGTTTTTTAGACAAAAATAAAAGAAATAAAAATATTAAATTAATGGAAACAGACTCAGAAATCATACAGTATTAATATATTTTTGTTTATTAATCTGTTTTGTTATATTGTTAAAGACAAATTAATTTATCCAAGATTTTACTCCCTATTTTGTGCATTTGATTTATCTTTGTCGATGGCAGATAGGCAGATAGACACAATACATGTATATATAAACATATAATTTCAGGTGGTGAAAAATTTCTTCGCATCTCTTTAAACATTCCCCTTTCTCCTTTCTTACTCCTTTCAGTTATTCATGTTTGTTTTGCTAGAATTTAATTCTTGAGAATAGACCTATGTTCTTGGACTGACTTACCCTGCTGAACTTTAGGCCATGAGATACATGTCCCTTTCTGTATACAATTCTCCAGATGCAAGCTGCACAGCAGACTATGTTCAGATTTCCTCTCCTCCAGCAGAAATTCTAGGGTGACCCGGTTATGTCCCGTGAATAGTTTTATCATTACTCTTGTAACAGCTAGTTCTTCCTTGCTCAGAAGCAGGTATATAATAGCAGCTGTTCCCTTAGTTTCTCTCAAAGAACAAAATTATCTCAAAGTTGACTATATCTTTCAATCTGCCTGACTCTCCCCTACCCTGGCACCCTAAGTGACAGGGCTTTTGGCCATGAGTGCTCTTTGGAACGTTGAACAGTACAGCAGGAAGTGGGAGTTAGGGCTGAAGGTTGCAGAGAAATACGAATTTATGGTAGGACCCATAGCTGCGTGTACTCCCCCTACTCCAAGACGAGCTAGTTGAGGCCAGAAGCAGTCAGAGGTCCTGCCAGTTACTGGACAACCAAGCCTTAGGAAAGCACCAACTCTTGTGAGATCCAATTTATACTGGATCCCAAGTTTCATTTCCTGGAAGGAGTAGAAATACTGAATCCAGAGTTTCGGTGGATTCATCTGATGTCTGGCTTGGTTGGATACATGATTTAAATATACTAAGAAAACTGTGTTTATACTTTTTTGCCTGTTTTCAGGGTACACAGAAATGATAAGCTACTATTGTGTTTTTTTTCCTGAATCCCTGGGTTTAAAGTGGCTTAGGGGGTTGTGTAGTCTAGGGGAGCATCCATCTCATCTTAGTTTTCTTAATTCATTGTTTTATTGCTATTACATATTTTTATCAGTTATATGATATAAAATGTCATATTCGAGTCATATAGGCATTTTGAATTTCTAGTAGAATATACGTAAGGTAGTGCCTGACTTTGTTCAGACTGCCTTTCTGTGCTCATATATTCAGACCAGCAAAAGGTTACTTTACAGAGTTAGAAAAAATAACTTTCATCTGAAGAAACAAAAGATCAGTATCAAAGGAATATCAAAGGAAATATCATATCAAAAACATATGAGATTACATAAAAAATCATATCAAAGGAAATAAGGAAAATGAAAAGAAGAAGGGATGGCACCAATAGAACAGCAGTCATCAAAACCATTTGGTATTGGCTAAAAACAGCTAAAAAATGGCCCAAAGCAACAGACTAGAAAAGGAAGCATCAGAAATAACTGAACTGAAAAACCCATTCTTCAATAAACTCAAACCATAAATCACCTTCAAAAAGAACTCCCTGTTTGATTATGTTCCCTTTTGAATGCCTTCTTTGCCATTTTCCAGTTGTAAATTGCACCCTACTATGTCACAGTGATCCTTGCAAAGCCAAATTTTCCTTCTTGCATTAAGCTCTCCTGTGTAGTTTGCTTATTGTACATAACTTTTGTATTTGTGAATAGGCTGCTGAGTCCAGGAATTGTAATGCTGGTTCTCTTATTGCCTTCTGTTAATCCTCCCCTAGGATTTTCCAATAGACATAGACATCTATGTATATACATATATATATATATAAATTTTTAGATATAGATATTCATGTATACACCTGTATCCAATCTATATACACATAAAGTATCTCCAAAGTCTTAATACATTTTAAGCTTAAATTGCTTAGAAGTTCACTAAGACCATTTGGAACAACCCTACTCTGCTTTTTGACTTTTCAAATATGCATGGATGATTTTTACAAATATCTCTCCATTTTTAAAACCCTCTAAAATAGATTTACAAGCCTCCAAGTGTAATAGGAATGTGCTTTTAACAGCACTTATTTAAGAAGACTCTAGTCTAGCATCTTTTCAAGAGCTGGTCATTCATTTTAAGTTGTTGAAAAATCCAAATGCAATTCTCAGACATAATCTTTTTATAAAAAAAGTTTTCCAATTAAGGAAATCCTGTTTTCTTTCTCTCCCATATCCCTTCATCAAATTAAACACAAAGAGAGAGAGAGAAAGAGAGAGAGAGGGAGAAAGAGAGAGAGAGAGAGAGAGAGAGAGAGAGAGAGAGAGAGAGAGAGAGAAAGAGAGAGACAGAGAGAGAGAGAGAGAGAGAGAGAGAGAGAGAAAGAGAGAGACAGAGAGAGAGATGTACAGTCAAGTAAAATAAAAATCCTCATTGACCATGTCCAAAATAACATATTATCTGCACCCTGGATCCTTTACCTGTAAGGAAGTGTTTTCATCAGTCTTCTAGACTGTTTGCCATTGTGTTGATCAGAATCCTCAAATCTTTCAAAGTTGTTTGTTTTACATATTCCTGTTTTAAATATATATACACACACACACACGTGTGTGTGTGTGTGTGTGTGTGTGTGTGTGTGTGTATAGTATGTGTATTGTTCTCTTGGTTCTGCTTATTTTGCTACGAATCAGTTCCTACAAGTCAGACACCACCTCTTGAACCAGCTATTGTCTTTCCAAATGTGCCTATCACTTTCCAAATCTCCACCTTCTATGTAGTTTTTGGTAATAATATGCTCCAGTGATCTTCAGCTCCTTCATTTGTTTCCAGGTACATCATAATGCCTATCAATGCTTCTAGGTTTCTTCTGGAAGCTAAAATATTATCACCATGTGAATGTATAATATTGGATAGTAAGTGTCAGTTTTAACATTTCAGAAGATTCATCATATGTATGTGGAAACTGGCAGAACCAAATAGTTTTCATGGCAAATGGACATATGGAGACTTTTAATATCCCTTAGCAAGAGATCTATACCACTTGTCCCTTCTCCTTAAGAATATTGGGGCCTAACATATTTTTGGTGGTCCTTTTGGAAAAGGACCTGAAATTGTCCAGTTCTCAACTCTTTAGGAAGAATATGTTCTATTAAATAATTTTGAATGTTCAGTGGTCACAGGAACAATTAGATCATAAATTTAGATGTGGAAGGAATTTATGAGCTCACAAAGTCCAGTCCTTTCAATTTATACATAAGGAAGCTAAGACACAGCTTATGAGACTTATCCATGTTCACCTAGTTACTAAGTGTCCGAGACAGAATCAACACCCAAGTTTTCCTAATTCGCAAGGCAGTGCCCATCAACAATGGCACGTTGCTTTTCTTAGTCCTCTGTATTACATTTTTTCATACAAATTTCTGACAATTATTTTTCTGCCTCTTCAAATTCTTTGTTTTCTTTTTAATTGATTCTTCCATTCTTTCAAGGACTCTATTCTTCCTGAAAATCTAGAGAGACTAGAGACCCAACCTTCCAGTTTTCTTACCATTTTTTCTCTCATGAACAGTGCAGATCTATGCAGATCAGTGCAAAATTCCCTTCCTTGCCAGTATTTGCTAGAAGTGAGAGCCTCAGAGAACTCCAGCATTCCTGTTAATTGCTTATTTGATTCTCAATGCAAACTGTCATGGAAAGCTGGCTCTTTGTCACACCCATTCACCATTCCGATACCTCAGTTTGTATAGTCTACTAGTGAAATGTGTTCATTTATAGCAAGAGCCACACTTTCTCTAACAAAATGAACCTTGCTTTATCATGCTCCTTTGATTTGTCAACTAATAGCTTTCTGCCAAACCCCAATGCAAACAGAGATACATAGCTATTTGAAAAAGCATCTGAAACAAAATCAAATGACTGGCCCCTCAGAACCATCTCCTACATCTCATTTTGGATTCTAATGATCAGACCTCAGATATGTTTTTCTATTTTGTTGATTCTATATTGTTTCTGTATTTGCACTGGTTCAAAGCAGGAATTTAGAAATTGTTGACTTCTTGCTTTTTTGTTTTTTTTTTTCTTGCCCAGCTACTTTGTGGCAATTAACAGCTTTCTGTCAAAGTCCCAGATATTGAGAATGTAATGGAGATTGTACATAAGAAAGAGGAGCAGGCATAGGCCTAAGACTTCAGGAATATTGAGCTGCGTATGATTCTTCAGACCTATTTTAAGATATCAATGACATAGTTTCAGAGTTGGTGTTAGTCACTGGAGATTAAGAGACCAGCCTCAAAGAAGTAGAGAAAAATAATAGATGTAGCTAGCTAACTTGTGTACTTAGTGCACACATATTTAATTTATAAGAGTTTTATTGAGGGATCATGGAGATGTCTGAGAGTGGGAATTTAGGAATATTATAGATTTGGAATGAGAATATGTGTAGCATAGATTGACAGAGTAAATAAATGCCAGGGAAGATAGTTTTTGAGCTCTAACTACGTATTAAAGCTGATATTGAGACACTGTTTATTAAAGTAAAATAGTGACCAAGGTCTTAGTATATGCTCATCCCAATGAAAATAACCAAAATGGTAAGTAGTAAAAAAAAAGGGCTACTCATTAGAATTATTTTTTCATTCAACATACATAAAGGGGGCACTTTGTTAGCTCTTCCTAGTTCCTCTTAGGAAAAAATCAACATTCCTTCATGAGATTGGTGATATAATTGAGGCGACAGACCAAGGGACAGGCCATAAACAACCATGAGTGACCAGTGAAGTGAACTATAAAGGTCCAGTGAAAAGATTTAATCTCTTGGGACTTCTCTTCTAAATTCTGTGTCTGTCATATTATTCTAATCTCCATAGGGATGCTTTAATTTAGAGGCATTGATTATTTTTCAACGGTTAAGGTGAGTGCTACCATGGTCTGCAGATGTATATGTGTATATTTAGAAGTGTGAGAAATAAAGAGAGGGGTGACTATTTGTAAACATAAGACACTATTGTAAATTATCTTTGAAATATTTTCTTCAATGTAGTTACAGAAATGTGATATTTGTCCCTTTTAGTGGTAAAATTTAAATTCAGTAGGGGATATATAGTTTAAACTAGTTTATAAATTGTTTCAAAATCAAGACATAATGTTACATATACATAATAAGATATGAAAGATGATTTTATTCTTACAAGTCAATTGAGTTGAAATGTATTCTAACCAACAATTAGCAATATAATGTTACTTATCATTAAGACATAGTCCTTAGTTAAATATGGCACCCTACAATAGGCTATGTAACAAAAAATGGAAGAAAAGACTCTGAGGTTTAGTAAATCATATAAAGGGGAGAAATAAATATGCTTCTGCCTATTTTATCAAACCTAGACCCTTTAATTTGTGAGACTGAACAATATCGGAGCTTAAGGTGACAGAGTCTCCCATTAAGTAGCTCAATAAATGTTTCTCTGGAAGGAAGTCTGGCATTCTATTGACTTCTGCATCTTTCCTGGCAAAAATCTGTAGAATTTTTCATCAGTTTGGTCATCGTCTGTGTGGATTTTCAGACCAATGCTTTCTCCCTTGACCTTGCTTTTTGATGCATTACTTATCATGGTTCCCAAATGAAAGGAAGTTTTAGTGCTGTTTTGGAATTAATTATAAACCCAAACCAATTAATGATGAATTAATCCAATACATAGTCACCACACTTATTCCTGTATAAATAAGATACAGATTTTATTATGGAATTTTACTTCTTTTCACAGACGGTTTCTTATGCAATGGACATCTGTTCCCATAGTACTATAATAATGTTTTTCACCTCACCCCCAAAGATATCATTAAAAGAAATAATAATGATGATAACTAATATTTATATAAAATCTACTGTGTACAAAGTACTTTACTAAATAACTTGCTATATTTGTTATAATTACATATTGCATAGACAATTACATATATATATAAAATAATTGTTATCTCATTTTATCCACACAACAACCCTGGGACGTAGGTGATATTTATTATCCCCATTTTACAGCTGAAGAGACTTGCCCAGCATCACCCAGCTAGCATGTGTCTGAGGCTGGATCAGGTCTACCTGATTCTAGGCCTGGTTCTCTGTCCATTGTGCCACTTAGCTGCCATTAAGCAATCATTCAACTGATTATACCTAACAATTACAATAATATATAAATAAAATTAAATAATATAATAATGATAAATAACATTTATGTAGCATTTTAAGTTTTGCAGAGCTTCTTACATATGTAAAGTTTTCAAAACTTAAAACTGCAATAAAACTTTTGGGACACTTGCATGCATCTACCTACATTACATATACATGCAATACACATACATCCATTCATTTATTCTCCCTAGGCTTATCTGCCTATCCATAAAGTAAGGGACTCATGTACTTTTCAGGAATATTTAAATTCTACAAAACAATAGGGAAAGGGATTGGACCTCTGATTTCATTGGTGCAGGAAACTCTAGTAATATATCACCCTTTTCTGAAATTTATAGTCTTCTTTTAAAATTTTTTTTATTTCATTTTTAATTTATGGAATAAACAAATATTTTCATAACATAGTATAATAAAAAATGGTTGCACATGAAACTGCAAATTATGCACAACTTGTTATTCCTTTGAAATATATGATGAAGTTATCATGTAAATTTCTTTGTTTTTTAGTTATAAAAGATATAGAATCTTAAAACATTACCTAAAGCACTGAGAAGTTCAGTGACTTGTTTTGAGTCAAATAGCCAGTAAGTGTTAGAGGTCAGAACTTAACCTACTTCTAGTCAGTCTTGTCAGCTCACATGGAATTTGTAGTAGAAGAGCATCTACTGTGTACCCCTCCACAGCTCCTGAAGTCTGGAGGCAAAATCATGCCTTATGCATCATTCTAAGCTCAGAGTTGTATAGTCCAAAAGTACCATTTTCTAAATAAGGACCTGAGTACCCACAGAAGTGGAATGAAAACTAATCAGATAGGGCTAAGGAAACCTGTAGATAAAAAGAGCTCAAGAGTAGGATAAAAAGCAGAAAGTACAGCTTGGGAAACCAAAGAAATTGTACACTCAACTTTATATGACCTATCCTAAACTGGTGCATTTGTAAAAAGTTCTGGTTTCCTTTCTCGACCTTAATATGAATGCAGAGTCCCTAACAGTCTCAAACATCCGGCATCAGGCTATAGATTCTAGAAAGTCAATTACCTAGGTTGTATTCTCATGTGCAGTTTCCTTTTCCAATTCCAAGTCAGGCCTGGGGCCCAGAATAATGGTGAGGAGAGATGTACATGCTTTTTTACCTCCTTCTTATATGAGGGCTTCTTCCACTAGTCATTTGTAAGTTATCTATAAACTCTTTTATTAGATCAACTGGGTATGAGGCTTTTTTTGTATTCCTTGAAATTTCAGATTTCATTAGCACATAGTGGGACATGCCAGTGGTTTCAAAAGGAGTTGAATTCATATCCTCAGTCTCTGAACCTATTACTTTTTCCATTATTTTACTATATCGTAATATTTTATTATCCTGGGGCTTTTTAGCTTCGAAGGAACCATTGCTTATTTGTGTAAAATTAAGTTTGGGTATAGTTGTTTTAAAAAAAATAGTTACATTGCTTTATAGTTACATTTTTTAGTCTCTGTTTAGTCCATTATATTTGTAGAGAGGAAAAGTGAGTATGTTGTTAATTAGCCAGGCCAGTGGGAAACTCTATGACGGGGGAGAGAAACAGAAAGGCATGAAGGAGTGAGTTGCAATGAAACTGACACTGCTCAATTTATTGCCATAGAGGTAGAATTTGTACCTAAGATCTAGGTGGGGAGAAAGATCATCTTAGGATTTCACAGCATTTGTTCTTCACTCAGAGTATAGCTTCTTATAGAGGCAAGATGGTGTGGCAGAAAGAGCTGGCTAGGGAGTCAGAGTTTAAATCCCAGTTTAAATTCCAGCTCAACTACTAATACCCACATGACCTTGGGCAAGTCATTGAACCTCTTTGGTTTTGAGTTTACTGATCTGTAAAGTAAGGGGGTAGACATAGGTACACTCTTAAAATAATAAAATAAATGAAAGTTATCTGGTATTTGTGTAGTACCTTAAGGTTTATAAGCTTTTCTTTTAACACAGATTGTATCATTTATTTTCCAAAGTCTTTCCCAGCTGTCTCACCTGTGTATAATTATGCACAGGTTTCAGTTCTCTTGAAAATCTTGGTGCCTATATCTTCTTTTACTCTTCTCTTTTACTCCAAGGAAATGAAGTATTAGAGTAACCTGCGATGGTGTTAATGAACTAGGAGAAAAGAAAAGTCATGGATATAAATAACAGTAATACAAAATAGACTATAATCAATGTGGAAGAAAGAAGAAAGGCTAGAAAGAAGTATTTTAAAGTGCTTCTTGTGCTTCAGGCACTGTTTTAAGCTCTTGGTGATAGCTTGTTTTGAGGGGGCAGGGATGAAGGTACCCTAAGTTGGAGAAATGCTTTTGAAATTAAAAACATGAGCAACAGGGTGAAAAGGGAGTATCAGAGTGGGATGGGACAAAGTGTTAATGATACTTTAAACAACTGTGAAATATTCTGATGGATTCATGGTGCTGCTTTATGTTCCAAGATTGGAAGGCATTTCATTTTACAGGAATGAGCTGGAATTTAAATGTGCAATGACACAGAAGTGATTTTGCTTCAAAAAACGAGAGAATTTTAAAAAATTCATAGCAAGACTATAGATCTTCCTATCATAGAATTATTACATTACTCAGTTAAGTAACATGTTAGTATTTTTCTTTGTGAGACATTACCTCATCTTCTCTCATTCTCCTCTGAAGGGATTAGGTATTGATCCTAATTTCTTGGTCTATAAAGCTATTGAAACATTACTGAATTATAGCAGTTCTCCAGATTTTTTGTTTTTTTTCACTGTCTGCAAGCAGCATGGCTAAAAGATGGAAAGCCATGGAGATCGAATAGAAAACTGACCAAAGCAGTGAGTTCTTCTCAGGGTGGGCAAGACCCATACACTGCAGTTATATACATTTGGGAACTTTATAATGATCAAGTGTGTCAGAGTTCTATTGTAAACACAATTGCATTCATTTTTCATGCATGAGGAATTTATGTTGGAGGTTACTTTTAAATAGTATGTTCAGAACTGAGTGATGTAAAGTTAATTAAATACCGAAAAAAATTCCAAAGATCCATTTCAATAAATATGTTTTCAGACCCTATCACTACATGCAATATTGTGAAATCAAGGTCTCTGGAAATTGCTGAGGAGAAACAAGGACTAAAAAGACAGTCATTTAGCTTTGTAGGTTTAGGCAACCCCGTACTCAGAGATATGACATGGCTCCTTTTATTTTTTAAGACGTATGGAGTCTAAATCCATGATCTTTTATTTGGATGTTCCTCTATGAACTTTTCCTGAAGTTTCCACATCCCTTTAAATTCTGCAATTCCAAATCAGACCCCAAGTTAATGAGTCGATAATACCTTATGGTAAATTTGCATACTTATGCAATCTTCCTCTGCTCCCATACTGCATGTGTATAGAGATAGGATTTATTACAGAGAATGAGAAGGATGAGACTTAAGCCAAGTGCATTAATATTGTATCCACAGAATATTTACTAATGAAGTGGATTTTCTTTGAAACAACTGGAAATAATAATAGTAATATCCCATTGCTACCACCACTTATTCTACGATTTATGCACTCTTGAATTTTTGCAGAACAAGTTTTAATTTTTAGATATGGCCAACCTTTGTATTGTTTTGATGCATCTGCGCTTTAGGAAAGCTCTTTATCATTCACTGGCAAATCTCCTTCATTTACTGGCACATTGGTGTCATCAGTAAGCCAACTCTCGTATACTAGTATCGGATCAAAGAGTCTACATTTGAAAATTGGTTTATATCTTTGTGAAATCATTTAATAAGAGACTGCAAATGAAAGAAAATCATCAGAAACCATCTTGGTCCTTCTTGTCAGTTCACTCTGCTCCATAGAATAGTAAGCAAGAAAAAAATGTGGAGAAACTCATTTTGAATTCTCATGTCTACATTTTATGTGATGTAGAATAAATGTACTCTAGGAGAAGGAAGGATTTGTGCCTTTCTGTTAACTTTAAAAAGCACCTCCTTATCTACCTGAAAGGTCCCTTTTCCTCATACCCATACTTCACTTTGAAATCATTGGGAAAATTCTTGATGATTATGAAAACAGCTAGCATTATATGGTGCTTTATGTTTTACACAGCACCTTAAATCATCTTCACATAAACCCTATAAAAAGGTTATAGTATTATTTCTATTTGACAAATTAGAAAACTGAGGCTGAGAGAGTTTAAGTGACTTGCACAGGGTAATCATATCCAGTGAATGTGCGAGAGATGATTTGGATTCATGTTTTTCTTACTAAAAGTCCAACACTCTATCCATTGCACCACTAAATTATCTTCAACCAACTTTCTTTTTATGTTAGGGGCCAAGCTCTGGACAGGCCTTCGGGAGCTGGCTCCGCCCTCAGGGAGCTGGCTCTGCCCTCAGGGAGGAACTTGGGAGGGGCTCTGGCTGGGGATATAAGGAGCTGTCCGAGAGGGATCAAGGAGAGATGTAGAGGACGCCATCAATAAAGTGAAGTGCACTGACATCCTTGGGCGCGTGTGTGGTCATTATCCCCTCCATGGAGGAGGGGATAGCCCTGTTGTGCAGCTAGGCCATACGGCCTCACGGCAGGGGCCGGAGACGTCGGAAGACCGGGAACAGGTGAGCAAGCGAAGACCGGGCTGAGGTAGCCTGGTGGGGATCGGTTGGGGTTAGGAAGCCCAACCAAGCCAAGGCCGGGGAATAGCCCGGTGCATTCGAGGTCGGGGAATCGCCCCGAGCACTTTTCCTTTCCCACCTATAGATTTTAGAACTCCTCAAATGATTATGGAAAATCGGATGTTCTGGGGTAGACCCTACTGAGACCAATCATTTATAGTTTAAATGTGATATTGGAATCAAAAGAAACACCCAGAGGTCATTCAACAGTTAACAAAAGGAGGTTTATTTAGTCATAGAAGCAAGCAGCTTATTCTGAAAGGATATGTATTTTGGATACTGAAAGTTGATTCAGCTGCTCAGAGTTCCCTTACCCTCTAGCTGTCGATGGGAAGCTACCAGCTAAATATCAGTGTCTAGAGCTCCTTGTGGCTGTTTTCACTCAGCTGACTAGGAAGTAAAATAAATAGCTTGAGCTTTAAGTCTCCTAAACTCCAATTAAGTCTCAAAGACAGTTTCATGGAAAGTTAGGAGTGGGAAGTAAGGATGTTGGTCATACCAAAATGGGGTTACACAAGTATTTGTTGGTGTGTGCACATTCAACAATATGTTCTAAGTTGTTACAAGTTGCAGAGTTAGATGTTGACTTGCACTGGTTACTGCTCCCAAGTGGCAGAAAGAGCAAGGTTCAGATATGCAAATTTAAAAATGCACTCTGTTTTCATTTTGATCTATCTGTGTGTTTCATATTAAGTATTTCTTTGGATTTTTCCAGGAAATATATATCTATCCTACCCATGTAAATCATGGGTATATTATATATTGGTATGGGTATATTGTATATTTATACATTGTACATTAGATACCTCTCCACATAACCATTTCACATTGACCTTGATGACATGTTTATCCAGTTCTTCAAACTGAGAAAGGTACAAGTCAAGACCAAAGTGGAGGGACTGTTGGTGCATGATTTTCTGTTTGCAGATGATTGTGCACCCAATGCAGCCTCTGAGGTTGAGATGCAACAAAGTGTGAATCAGTTCTCTGCTGTCTATGCTAATTTTGGCCTAATAATTAATACCAAGAAAAACAGGTTCTCCATCAGCCACCACCACATCATCCATATATGGAAACATTGATTACAACAAATGGAGAAGTTTTAAATGCTGTGGATAAGTTCACTTAACCTGGTAGTGTACTTTCCACGGATGTACACATTGACAGTGAGGTTGATGTACGCATTGCCAGAGCTAACTCAGTGTTTGGGAGGCTCTGAAGTAAGGTCTGGGAGAGAAGACGTATTAGACTGACTACCAAACTGAGGTCTACAGAGCTGTTGTGCTGACATCATTGTAATATGTTTGTGAAACATGGACAGACTACCAGCGCCATGTCAGGAAACTGAATTGCTTCCATTTGAACTGTCTTAGGAAGATTCTAAGGGTCACCTGGCAGGACAAGGTAGCAGACACTTGAAGTCCTTGCTCTAGCTGAACTGCCAAGTATTCAACTATACTTCAGAGAACAGTTCCAATGGGCTGGCCCCATTGTTCGAATGCAAAATGTATGCTTGCCAAAAAGACTATTTTTATGGAGAACTCACATGGGGTAGGCAATCACATGGTGGTCAGAAGACGTGATACAAAGACACTCTCAAGGTCTCTCTAAAGAACTTTGGATTTGACTGTGCAACAAGGGAGACACTGGCACAGGACCACTCAACATGGTGTGCCCACATCAGAAAGGGTGCTGTGTTCTTTGAGCAAAGAGAATTGAGACAGCACAAAGTAAATGTAGGATGTGCAATGTCCGGGCTCAGTCCCTGCTACACTGCAGGGGGTAGGTCGTGACCTCTGCTCTCCGCCTAGCCGCGGCTTCGGACGTCTCCGGTCCCGGCCCCAGGGGTTGAGGACGGGCTAAACCAGGCACGAGCCAGAGTGGTGAAGCAAAGCAGGTGTTTATTCAGCAGGTTACATCAGCCCAGTCCCCCCCGAACCCCCTCAGAGCATAGCCTTATATTCCTTATCCCTTCCGGTTCTTGCTATCTGTCCCCTGATTGGAGAGCTCAGCCTGCTGTCGCCCCAGCCCCCTCCCCTTAGCTGGTTGTGTCCTGTGGCAATAGGGCAGGAGTCTCTCTGGACCTTCCCTCCCCACTCGGACCATCTGCTTGGTCCTATCACAGGTGGCCAGGTGTGTTTTACTCTTACTGGGGCTCCCTCAGCACCTCCCAGAGGGCGGTATCGTGCCTTGTACACGAGCCTTCCCTGCACCCTTGGTCCGGAAGTCACGGGTGAGGCGCGTGATTGCCGGGGAGGGGCAGGTATAGACTCCCGGGCCGTTACCTCTCTGCCCAGGAGGTCCAGGGACGGCTCCTGACAGTGCAAATTTGGGATATCCACCTCAAATATTCACAGGGCCTCTCTGTGCCCAACCTGTGGTAGAGCATTATGAGCTCATATTGGTCTGATCAGCCACAGTCAGATACACTGAAATTTCACTTATCATGGTGATGTCATTTTGGTTCTCTTTGAAGAGCCAACTAACCGACCAATATATTTGTACACTGTACATTGGATACCTCTCCACATAACCATTTAGGGAGCCGCAAGACATGAGTCAAAATCTAAGTTTTAAGTAATTTTTGCATGGGATACTGGGGTAAGTATTTAAGGAGACAAAGAAAGAGAAAACAAATCTGAGTCTTTTTCTCAGTGTCCAGACTACTTCATGATTAAAATCAATGTATACCATATGAGCATGTACAAAGCAGACAGGTCTCTCCTTAGTGGGGAGGAAGGGGGAGCTGTGCCCTATCTCCATGTGCCCAGTAGCATTTCAAATAGATGGAGAGGTGACAACTGGGCAGATAGAGTGATTAAACAGACTCTGTAAATATTTCTAAGTTGTCTTTACAAAACTGTTACCATAGAAATTATTCTCCTGGTTCTGCTTATTTGACTGGTCATTACTTCATGCAAATCTTCCCAGGATTCTCAAACCATCCCCTTCATCATTTCTTGCTGTGTATTACATCACATTCCCAAATGGGCTCTCCTTTAATTGAATTTGTTCGGATCATCCCCTTATTTTTAACTCTGTGTGAACATTTTTATTTTAATTATATTTCTTGTATACATCAATCGGTTTTTTAAAGCTGTCTATTTCCTTTTCCATCTTATGAATGTATTCCTTCCATTTTTAACAGTAATTGTATATTTCCCATTCTCTTCCTATTTTCCTAGTCTTTATTTCCCATTTCTTCTTAATAAAGAAGAGAATGGTGAGGAAAGAATGTTTGTTCTCAACATAAGTGCTCTAGGTTTGATGCCATCTACTTCTCTATTTCCTTTCTTTCTGTCACCCAGATAACAGTCACAGATGCTTTTTCTCTTAAGCCTTTCTTTTCAATCCTCTCTGTATTTTTAGTTTATTTTGCTTAAGACTAATCTCTTCTTTAATCTACCTTCCTTCTTATTCCGCTGTCTCCTCCTGTTTCACTCTTGAGTAAATCATTCTCTCTCACTTTCTCTCTTTCTCTCTCTCTCTCTCTCTCTCTCTCTCTCTCTCTCTGTACGTGTGTGTGTGTGTGTGCGTGTGTATGTGCATTCTTTCTTTCTTTGACTAGTTCAGATGAAAGTAAGGTTCAAGTGCTGACTGTTTCCCCAACCCCTTCCTCTTCATTTGTGCAGTTTTGGTGTGGAAAATAAATTATGTGATTTTTTTTCTTCCTCTTTCCTTCTTTTTTTCTTTCTCACTCTTCCTTTCTCCCTTATTATATTCTTTTCTTTTTTTCATTTAACATCATCAAAATACTTTAAAAATTCTTCCAGGTTTTCTGTTTTATTAAATTCACTCTGTGGTCCACTAGGATAACAGGGTTCTGAGAGGACATGTTATATCACCCACATTAATTCATGTTTCTTTAATCCTTATGCTTTAGACCAATATACTCACTCATATTTACCTTCTTATGTTTCTCTTGATTCTTGTGTTTGTATTTCAAAGGTTTTATATAACTATAGTATTTTCATCACAAAGACTTGCAAATTCTCTATGGCATTACAAATCAATTTCCCCCTATAGAAATATGCTATTTTTCTTGATAAGTTTTCATGTTTTTAATCCTATATTTTTTGCCTCATGTAATATCATATCCCATGCTCTCTGTTCTTTTAGACTCATGGCTACTAAGTCTTACATTTTTCTGATTGCAGAAGCCATGACTAGGCAGCAATTTGTCTGGTAATTATTTGGACATACTGGTGGCCCACAGCCCCACAAATGAAATAATACTTACAAAGTGATTAGTATAGTTCCTGCCATTTTAAAAGTGCTTAATAAATGCTTGCCACTTTTCCTTCTCCTCTTAAAGGGAACATGAAAGTTGTCATCAAGTTATTGATTGGCTATCGTATAGAAGACAAATTAGACATTTTTCTGTTTTCTTTTAGGGGGCAGAAGGGCTAAACTTCAAAGAAGTAAACTTGGATTTGATAAAAGAAAATGCTTTTTCACAATTAAATCTATACAAAGGTGCCGTGAAATGGCTACATCCTTTCCCCACATACCCTTCCCATAAGAGATAGTGACTTCTCTGTCATTGGAAATCTTCAAGAAAAGGGTGGATAATCTCTTGTCACTATATTGTGGCAGGGATTCTATTTTAGGAATAGCTTGGACTCAAAGTCTATGTAGATCCCTCTCAATTTTGATTTCTAATTCAAGGGGCAAAGATCATTCTTCTTATGTAATATCATCTCTGTTTGGCTGCCTTCATAGCTTGTAAAACTTTTACATCCTTTTTGGAATTCATCTTACCTTTTCCAAGACATCCACATCTTACACTGGTCTCCTTTTTATTCTGCATGTCACAAGAAGTTATCATAATCTACTGCTTGTCAGGCAAGCCTGAGCTGCTTTATTTCATATCTATGACTTTCTTTTGGGTTACTATGTGGTATATCTTTTCAAGAGTGTCAGGAACACTGAAAGTAGTATTTTTCACTGTCGTTTCCCAGTGGCTCTCATGATTTAGAACAGAAAGTCTGGAACTCTTGGTGCATCTATTTTAAAATGTTATATTAAAATAAAAAAAAAACTGTAATTTTAAAACCCAGGACTAATATATTACATTTTATCCTACATTAAACATAGATGATTAGTCTTAAAGTAGAAGTGGTAAATTTAAATGGTGTAAACAATTTTTAAAATGATTTATTAATCTCCAGTTAATAAAATATTTTGAAAAAATTATAAAGGAGACTAGAATACTATTTTATGTAAGATATATATATATATATATATATATATATATATATATATATATATATACATACTATTGCTTTCTGAGCACTTGGGTTTTATTTCATCTACTAGAAACACCCATAAATCCATATATGGTTTTTTCTGGAGTCTTCAGTAGCTTCCCATTTCATCTAAGGCCTTCCTCTACATGACTCCAACCTCTTCTGAATTCATCTATTACTTCTCTGCAGTGTGAATGCTCTGCTACGATTAGATTTTCTTCTTCTCCTTCTTCCCCTTCTTCTCCCCCCCCCCCCTCCTCCTCTTTCTTATTCTTTTTTTTTGTCTTCATCTTTGCCTTCATCTTCTTCATCTTCATCTTCTGGTCTTGGACACAGACCAAGATTTATACCTAACCTACTTCACTTTTTACTTTCTGGGCACACTACAGAAACTGAGCCTCAAGCACCACACCCTTTATCTCCAAGACTAGAGCTTGTAATAATTGACCTTAATAATCCAATAAAAGAGTCAAAGACAGAGAGCAAGTATCTTGTTGAATGACCTCATCAAAGGACATGCAGAAAGATAGTAGCTCTAAGACATTGTATATTCATTTGCTTGACAAAGGAAACTATAATACTTTTTAAAAACAATAAAGTAGAATTTAGTCAATGTTAAAGAGTGAAAATACTGTTGAATGAAAGCAATATTAAGTTAATTTTTCTTTTTTCATAAAGGAAAACATATTCCCCAAACATATGGAAGATAAGATCTCTATTCAGTTCAATAAACATTCATTAAGCACCTAGTGTGTGAGGGAAAGTACACCTATATTCTTAAGTTGTGTTTGTAACTATCTCAAAGAGGACTGATTTTTTTTCCCATCTGGTGGACTGCATGATTCTTTGGTCTTACGTGTTACTGTGATTTTTCAATATGGTTACTAGGTTTTTATGTCCCTTTCAATAAGAGGGAGAGAAGTAGTAGAGGAAATGCTCACTTCACAGCAATCAGTAAGATACAGCGATGTGCTGAAATTAACTAGACCTCTGTCCAGAAATCCAAGTAATGTTCCACCAATGAGTGAGGAGCACAAAGGGATGAGGCATTTCTTCCCACACCTGTCCTTCTCACATATTGCATAAAGAACTCTAAGTTATTCTATAGAGAGGGTTGTCTACAATTTTTGAAAGCCTTCTTTCTGAGAATTTTGAATTCAAGGATGATATTATTCACACACACAGACACACATACACATCACCTTGTCAAATTTCACCTTATTAGATTTAGTCCTTAATAAAAAGGATTTATTTTATAGAACATGGACCCAGTGAAAAGGCCATACCCAAGGACCTGGAAGACCATGTGGAACTTTGAGACCACAGGCCCCCCTTTCCATTGGATTCTGTCAAGTTATTTGGGGATCCTGATGCCTCCCTCTAGTGTGTTTCACCTACAAATGTGATAAACATATCATCTGTGCCAAGTTATTGATAAACACAATAAACAGCATAGGGACAAACACAGGTCCTTGGGCCACTCAACTGGAGACCTCCTTCCAAGCTGACATCAAACAACTAATGATTACATTTTGGGTTCTAAATAGATTACACTATTGGTTATTCTGCATCCTTCTACTTTTTTTTACTGAAATAACAAGATAATCTATTGTTAGATGCCTTGCAAAAGAAAAGGACATATATGTGTAAATGTGTGTATATATATATATAATGTTTATATACATATGTATGCATGTGTATACGAATATATGTTCCTGATTTACCAGTCTATAACCCTGTCATAAAAAGGGAAATAAAGGGAGACTCAAATGACTTGTTTTTGTCATGTCAGTGAAGTGCATAGACACTTCCCTCTGCATACAGATATACACAGATGGCTTCCTGTCTTGTCTTCCTTGCTTTGGTCACTTAGGAGTTTGCACTATGTGATTTCTGTATTCTCAGTTTTGACCCTATAATTAACCAGCTCAACATTACACTGCCCTCTGCTCTCAGATTGCATCCCATGCTTTACTATTCTCTAACTCTGGATTACCCCCACTATCTTCCTCCTCCACTCCCACTCACAGGCTGTTGAATACTGCTGGTAGAAATTATATAACCATGCTCACTGGGTCCACTACACATTTTTCGTCTAATCTAAACAGAGTTCTCATTTTAGTTAGTATTGCCTTTTCTGTTCTCCTTAAGCCTCCTACACTACCCTTTCCCTTACTGTCTCAACAAAGCACTTCAATTCATATTTTTTTGAGAAAATAGAGGTACTTGACCACACATTCTATCTTCTACTCTACAAATCAAGAAATAAATCTTGATATTATTATCTTCTCTTTTACTCCAGTCTTTGAAGAAGCTGTCCTTCTCTTCACCAAAGTCAACACTTTTATTTATATCCTTCATCCTATTTTCTCTTTCGTCCTTTAATTGTCCCCCCTAGCCATTCCCATCCTCATCTAACCTTCAGTCTGGTGGCTTATCTCCTACTGCTGGTAAACATGTCCAAGTTTTTCTCATCCTTACAAAAACACCTCCAGTGGATCTTTCCACTCATATCAAGCTACCAGCACATGTATTCTCCCATTCTAATCTCCTAGAAAAACTATCTACACTGACATCCTCTACTTCTACTTTCCCTTCTTAAATACATTTTAAAACTCATTAGTCAAGAGAAACTATTTTCTCTAAAATTAACAATGATCTCTTAATTTCCAAATTGGATAGCCTTTTTTGGATCCTCATCAGTACTGAACTCTACACTGTATTTGACACTATACACTATCATCTCCCAGAAAGTTTGAGGGTTCTCCCCTCCCAGATTAATATCTTTGTGATGGTAAATTAGTTCATCTTTTGTATCAGTTATTACTTAGCCCTTAGTAATTGAATGGGCATTGCTTCAGAAAAACTGAAGCCTAGGAAGACCTTAATTTAGAAAGGCCAAGGTTATCTGCTGCATCCTGGGCCATTGCCAATCATCTTGACTTTTGTGTTGTCATTGGATGTTGACAACTCTGAAGACAGAGGCAGGTAACTTTACACAGCTCTGTCTCACTTAAATCCAATTCATGAGCAAGTCAAGACATTACCCTCGTCATGCCACTGGTCTTCTCTTAAGAACCAAGGATAAACAACGAAAACAACTCTCTCTTTGGATTTTCTTGACATCCCTCTTTTTTGCCCTTCCTATCTGTATGATAGCAACTGGTCAGTTTCCCTTATGAGAATATCAGCCATGAGAAAGTGCTCAGTATATAATAAGAGCTTAATAAATTCTGTTTTCATTTTTTTCATTCATCATGCCTCCTAACTGAAGGTATACCCCCAAGGATCTATTCTGTGTGCTATTCTCATTCTTCATGACCTCATTAGCTTCCAGGGGATTAATTATCATCTCTAAGCAAAGGACTCTCAGATTTACATGCCTACTAGCCCTAATATCTCTCCAGATCTCTAGTCGCACATTAACAGTTCCCTATCAGACATTTAAAAGACAATGTCTATTAGGCATCTTTAACTCAGAATAAATTGAAGAGAATTCATTATTTTCCCCCAGTCTATCCCTCCTCTGAACTTCCTTATTTCCATTGACAGTATCATCATCCATTCATCTAGATTTGAATTCTCTAAGGTAGTCTCAACTCTTCACTGTTCTTGATCCCACATATAAAATAATTTGCTAAATCTCATAATTTTCCCCTTCATAACTTCACTTATGATTGCATCTTTCTGTCCACTAACAGAGTTATCGCCATTGCTTAGGCTATGATCACCTCCTACCAAAGATATTGCAATGGTCTCTTAATTGCAGTCTTTATAATTCTATTGGAACCTCTTTAAAAATTTACCAAACCTAGAATACACAAACCTGCGCACCTTTGAGTATTCCAAGACTAGTAAAAATCCCTTTGGTACTGGGACTGATCTTTGTCTTTTTAACTCTTTCTGTCTACGCTACTCGTCCCTCTCCTATATCTTGGGATAAAAATCTAATGTAAGTAGATTACTTCAGGTGGTTTGGTTAATGAAGTACCAAAAGACTACCTTAATTTTAAAGGTAGTTTTACCTATATAGTTCTAGTCCTCTAGTATGGATCCTGAGATCAGAAGATAATAGAACTTCATTGTTTTGGTTTTTGGAAAACTAGACACCAATATCAGTCTATTTACCAATATAATTTATCTAAATATAATAACAATGATACTTACTGATCTTATTGACTTATCTGGACATAATTATAATAATGATGATGACAATGGTGATGTTGATGAAGATGATGGATATATAGTGCTATAAAGTTGGCAAAGCACCATACACATATTATCTCAATTGATCATCTTAGTATCCCTGTGTTAAATTGATATATTATTATCCCATTTTTACAGATGAGGAAATTGAATTTGAGAGAAGTTAAGTGACTTTCCCAGGGTCATATAGCTAGTAAGTGTCTGAGGCAAGATGCGCATTTCTGTCTAATTGACTCCAACTCCATTTCTCTATCCACTTTACCACCTAATTGCTATTATCATCCATAATAACATATGCAAACAACTTTATGATTATCTGCCTAATTAGATATGCACTTTATGTGAACTTGGAAGCTTTTTTGACTCTAGACTTATAGGTTTATTTTTGGAATATATGATTATATATTTTTTCCATTTGCAAAGAAAAAAAGAATATTGACTAATGGGTAATATTTGCAAAGTGTTTTGAGACTTTTGAGTGTAAAGTGCAACCCTAAATGTGATCACAATAATGTTGGCAATACTACTCTTTTGGCATTACTTCAGATGCTAAGAGACAATAGGGTATAGTGGACAGGATCATGAACTTGGAACCAGGGAGGACTGGATTCAAATCCCACTATGGCACCTACTATCTATGTGATCATGGACAAATCGTGTACCATTTCTTAGTCTCTGTCAACTCTATATGACAGAAGATAGCTCTGTATTCATAGAGGGAGAAAAACAAAATCACTGGTCCTTGATGCACTGACATGCCAATGTAAGCACTCACAAATAAAGAATCTAGTATATTGTTTAATTCTCAGAAATAAGATTTTCAAAAAGAACTACAGAAAAGAGCCTTTCCTTTCCCACCCCACCCCCCATGTGATAGCCTACACAGTACTTATGTACTGTAAATGAGAGGTGAATTCAGGAAGAAGTGCCGTCTTCCCTTGTCCTTTGCATTCACAAGTAGAACAGTACTTGGGTTTATGGCCAGGAGCATGGTTGGCTATGGCACATCATTCGATCTTAGTGATATTGTGAAGTGAGCATTTCCTACATCTGCCCTTCTGTCTGCCATATCAAAAGTGCCATAAAAACCTGGTAACATATCAAAAGGGGTGCAAACATGTTAGAGCTAGGAGTCATACAAGCCACCAGATAAAGAAAAATTAATCCTCTTTTTGAGATAGTTACAAACCCAGCTTAAGAAAAGAATTCAAATGTACTTTGCCTCACCTATTAGGTGCTTAATGAATGTTTATTAATTTGAATAAGATTTCTTGTCTGTGTTTTTGGAATATGCTTTCTTTTATGGAAAGGAGAAAAGTAAACTTAATATTCCTTCCATTCAATGGTGTTTTCATTTTTTCACAGTGACTACATTCTGTTTTATTATTCTAAATTAGTGTTACAATTTTCCCAGTCAAGCAAATGACTACCCAACATCTTAGAGCTACTATTTTTTACAGTGTGTCCCAACATATTCCAGAGTTCCAGAATCAAAGTCTAAACACAAATATGTGTCTCTGTACTTCATCCAATACTGAAATTCTTCCACATCTGGAGTGCAATATGGTAGTTACTATGAAAAAGACAGTAGTAATTTTTTTTTCTTGAAGTGTTAGTACAAAATCCAGGATGAATGAATAGAACCTGCTAAAGAAAATATAATTATCTAAATTGAAATTTATTGTTAGAAAAACTGCCATTGAATTTTTATTTGCAGTGTAGCATTTATGATATATTACAATTCAAAGCACAGTAAGTTACACTTTAGAAGCAGTGGTTGTTCCTCACATTATTCATAAAAAGTAGATTAGTTTTATACTTTTTTTCATTTTTAACTAATGAAAACTCAAGAGACAATTGAAGATGATATGTCATTTTTGGCAGTCCCTAATGGAATAAAACAAGGTAGAATAATAGATTGGAGATTTGGAAATAATTTCATAGACAATCTAGTTAGAATTTTTCATTGGTTATCACCCCTATGCTGGATGTATTCTCCTCCCTTCCCTATCTCAACCCTGTGGTGAATCGGTTCAACTCTATACTATTCACTAGTTGAACTCTTGCTTCCTTGTCCTTGCACTAATTATGCCTTGCAAAATTTTAACCTTATATTTCTTCCACATCCACTGCCTAATTCATGCACTACTGAATAAAAGTCACAAAACCATACTAACCAGGCCTAATGCAAATTTATATTACATAACCTCAACTGGGCCCATGCTGCAGCGTCTCCTTAATGTGCTTGGTCTTGCATCCACCCCAGTGGCTATTGAAAACCTTCCATCACCCTTAAGCCTCCATTGGTGTCTCCTCCCCACATCCTTTCAGCTGAAGTCCTTACCTCATACCTGACTGAGAAAACGAGGCCATTTGTCAAGATCTCCTGCTTTTCCCCTCCTCCTCACCTCACATCAGTAAGATACCTTCCTCTATCATCTCTTCCTTCAATCATGTAACTATAGGTGGCCTTTTTCCTTGCCAATACAAATACTTCTATTGATTCTAGTCTGTCTTCCCCCAAAATATTGACTGTCTCTCCCTCTCTCCCTCTCTCTCTCTTCCCCTCTTTCTCCCTCCCTCTCTCTCTCCCTTTCTCTTCTCTCTCCCTCCCTCTCTCTTTTTCTATCTCTCTTCATCCTGTATATCCTCAAAAGTATTTTGGGGTTCAGTCAGGTATGGGGTAAGGTCTTCAGCTGAAAGGATATGCATTTATTCCACATATCTACTCTGTTATCAGATTTTGTCATCACAAACTTCTTTGCACTCACTAATGCAGACCATTATCATATCATGCTTGAATTATGTTAATTCCAGTTGATCTAACTGCTCAAACTTTTCCTCACTCCAAACCTTTCTCCACTTACCTGCCAAAGTGTTTTTCTGAAAGCCAACATTGCTCTGTGTCACAATCAGTGAACACAATCCAGTGGTTGCCTATTACTATAAGCATAAAACATCAAATCCTCTGTCATCTACATCCATTCACAACTCGACTCCTTCCTATCTTTCAATATTTTTATACTTTGCTTCCTTCCATATACTCTCTGATCTGGCAAAACAGATCTTACATTGCAACCCTTGACTCCTTACTGTTTCACTGACTGTTTCCTATCCCTGGGATATTTTGCCTCTTGCCTTCCAACTCCTGGCTTCCTTAGCTTTCTTAAAGACTCAGCTAAAATCATGTCTTTTGCAGGAAGTTTTTCATATACTCCCTCTCCTATTGATACTTCCTGCCCTTTTCAGATACATTTCATTTACCCTGTACGTATTTTGTATGTGCATTTTTGGGGGCACACTAACTCCACCATTTGAAAAATTCTTAAGGGCTAGAAACCATGCCTTTCTTTGTATCCTTTGTCCTTAGCATAGTACCGGGCACAAATAATTCCTTGTTAAATGGACAATGAAAGCATTCTTTCTGTATCATCTTTGATAGGTTGTCATCCTGTCTCTTCTTGAATATACCCAGTAACATACTCAGTACTTTACAGGTAATCTTTTGGGGGGAAAATTGTAGAAGACAGGACTAACTGAACTATGTCGACATCTACATGTATTCTTTCAGTTTGAAACAAATTAGTGAATCAACACTCTGTTGATGGCTCTCCAGAAAGTTTTGATCTTTCCATTTAATTTCATTGTAATTCAATTTATATTTCCCCATTTTGCTTGTGGGGATATCTGTTAGTAGTTTTCTTACTTAGCAATCTTTATCAAAATCTTACATTCTCTATTCCAGATGTTTGGAATGGAGGGAGTCATAATAATTCTTCCTCTTGCCTACTCAACTTCAGCCAGAATAATATGTCTTGGAACATGTGACCCAATAAATTAGATGCCTTTTTTAAAAAACATAATTGACTCTTCTTGTGCAAAAACTAAGTTGTCCCTTAAAAAGTCCAACTCCTGAAGTAGTCAGTAACATGGCAGGTGAGATCAGTTTGGGAGTGGGTTGTGGATTAGGAGCTTCTTTTGGAAGGGAGGATGGTGTCCAGCTCATGGATGCCATCTTTGTTGGTGATCCAGATGCTGAAGGATGGTAGTTTCAAGATGAAGCAATTCCGGAGCCCTTCTAAACAATTCTTCAGGAGTTCTACTGCATATTCACATGTGATACTTGGTTTGCAGTAGTGATCTAGAATGCTGAGGGTCAAGAAGACACCATAATTATGGGCTGCAAATGAAACTTTGGCCCGAACTTCCAGCTAACCCATCTACTACGGTTGAGGTCCTTCATGCTCATCATATCCAGCCAACAGGAGGCTGACATGGTATGGGGTCTGACTCTGGAAGCAGTCATCCAGATTTTGGTGTGTGAAGTTAGCTGTTGCTGTGGGAGACAGTTCATCATCATCGCACATCTTGTAGAGTTCTACATTTTTCTGAATATATTCAGCAAACTGTACAGTGTCTCTAGACTCTCCAACACAGAGAAGTAAGATCTTCTCACTCATTTTAAACATCATCATAATTATCCTTCATCTGGATGATATTGCTGGTGGTCACACAGTCCAAGGTCACCAAGATGTAGCCAGGGCCCTGGATAGCAATAATGTACTCTGTAGCAAGTGATGTGGGCATTTCCAGTGACCTTTGTGTCTGGGCTTAAAACCCTTAGGAAATGAGCAACAGGTATAATGATGGCAGGAAGATCCCCAAGAACCTGGCATGTGTGACCCTAATAGACTAGAAGCAGTCTAACATGGATTAACAATAAATAACAATTTAAACATGGCTTAACAATACAGTGAGGCTTTCTTCTCTATTCCTATTCTCTATTCTCTATTCCTGCCTCTGCCATCTTTGGACTCTTTACAGTATGTGAAGCAGAAACAGAAAACTATTGTAGGGGGCAGGGCTCAGAGGAGAACCAGAGGCAGTTTTCTCTCACTCATTCTCCTCTTATCTCCTTCCCTCAAAGCCTCTCTTTTTTATTGGTTTGAACTTGGGAATATTTGGGGATAATTGCTGTACATGTAGTTTTCCTAAATTTTAGTAGAGAATTTTTGCAGTATCTTTCATACTAATCTTGTGAATAAGATATAGAGATGTGAAATAGTCTATTATACTATTGGATTGATTTAGAAAAGGCTGGAACCAAAGTATAAGCTTTGATATTAGCTTGAAAGGAGGTCTCCTATGCTGAACGTCATGGTTCTGTACTTGTCCCTGTGTCACCTAACTTCTTTTTTGTTAATGGCTTGAATAAAAGACTATGTAGAATGCTTATCAAATTCACAGATGGTCAGGTTTCAGAAAGGTATTGAAAGTCTAGAAAATTGGGCCTAACCCAAGAAAGTGAAATTTAATAAGGAAAATAAGACAAAAATTATTAAGATACAAAAGTTCAGCTTTATTTTTCTGTCAGTATTCACAAGTATGTTGATCTACTGTTATCTTTATTTGCTTCATCTTCCCTTGGTTTAAGTATAAGACAATATTTATCTTATAAAATAATTTTGGTAGAGTATTTCATCAGTTTTAGAAAATAATTCCTGAGAAATAACTAATATGAAAATATTTTTATATGATTTCACATATAAGCTATATCACACTGTCTACCATTTCAGGGAAAAGAGCAGGGAGGAAGTGACAAAGAAAATTTAAATTCAGAACTTAAAAAAAAAAGAATCTTAAAAATTGTTTTTACCTGTTATTGAGGAAAATAAAATATTATTTTAAAAACAGGGATGAATAAAATAATTTGTGAGATACAGGTAGTTTTTTTCTCTAATGTTTGATAGACTTTTCCCTGTAAATCCATCTGGACTAGGAAATATTCCATCCATCATTGGTAGTTTCTTTACAACTGTTACTATTTCTACTAAAGATAAATCTGGTGTTCCATTAGTTTGGATTTTTTGTACTTTTTTTTAAAGATAATTCTATAAACTTTGAAGCCAACAAAATTGAGAATACATAGGAAATAGAGAATAATCTGCTCCAGATCATTGCATTTTGTTCTCACTTTTGTTGATCAATAAATGCCTAGAAATTAATTTTATATGTACAAATTACAGAAGGCAATATAGAATGACAATTCATCTAAAGTGAACTACAATTGCAATAAGAGTCAGCATTACAATATGGCAGCCTCCAAAGCTAATAAATCAAATGCTCCCCTAGGAGAAATATTGTATACAGAATGAAGTGATTAGAGGACTATTCAGTGTTCTGCTCAGGCCATATCTGTACTTGTGTCATTAATCCCAAGAACCACGTGTTAGGAAGATAATGGATAAGCTAGAGAGCACCCAGAGGAAAACATCCAAGATGGTGAAGAACTTAAATAAAATGTTACATATGGATGACATGATGGAACTACAGATATGTAACCTGAACAATAGTCTTGTGGATAATATGATAGTTGTCTTCAAGTATGTAAAGGAATGACATATGGAAAAGGTATTTGACTTGCCTTTTTTGGTGCTAGAAAATAGAACTAGTGATTTATTTTTAAATATTTTTAGATTCAATCTCCCTATCTTAACTAGGCTGGAAGGACAGCATCCACTCCCAAGCTTGATCCCATTGTTGATCAGCAGGGAAGCTGCGACCTGTTCCATTCTTGCCTGGGCAAATTCATCTCTTTCTAGGCAGCCTGTTGGTTACTTGCTCTCAGGGGCTAAGCATCGTGGTGTCAGACGGTGCAGATGTCTAATGCTGTAGCTCAAAATGCACATGTGCAAGTAACTGATCAGCCTCAGGCCTTTCTGGCATCAAGAATTATGTATATGTACCACAGTAGTGGGCAGAAGGAGGGACATTTGCTGGAAGCTACAAAGCAACAAATGAGCTTTATATAAGGAAACAAAGCTACCCAAGAGTTGAAAAACTGTTCGGAAGGTGATAGACTTTGCCTCTCTTTAGGCATAGGCTATTCTTCTATAAATAAAATTCAGGTCTATGAGATACTTTATGAGAAATTGCTGGAATATCCTTGTATTGTTTCATTTGTACCTAATCAAGCATGCCCACCATATAACATGTCCATCTGCAATGTCTCTGAGTCTGTGATGAAAACCTGAGGAAAGGCAAAAAGGTATTGTGTAATTGGCATTGCTTTGCCTTTGAAATCAACTCCTTTAATTATACCTTGTACACATGTCCCATAGGCACCTAAAACATTGAGGGGAAAATCAAAATATTATCTGATAGATGGTGAGATCTGTATAAAGTAAGTCTACCAGGATGTTCACGACATTGGCTAAGCATAGTGGTCTTAACTGAATGTGGAGAGTAGTACTTCTCACGACTGTTCTAAATAAGTAACATCTTTTATGCCCTTCCATATCTTGGAGATTTGTACCTTACTCCATGTACAATGAGGTGAAGGAAACATCAAATCATGTTTAGGCCTCTTTCTTTTATGCAAAGAATAGGTCTCTTCCACATCTCTAAGTATGTCCTAGAAATATTAACTGATACATCTTATTTTTTTTTTTAATTTAGGGACAAAAGTACATTCACATAGGGTGACGTGCAAAGAAACAAGTCTAGCACCCAATCTGATTAATGATAATCATCCTTTCCTTATTGGCATAGCTCCTATATGTTGTGGTACTTGAGAAATATGATCAAGAACCAGAGAGGTGGTGATAGCAGAATCTGTAATTCACATAAGTCATTTAGGAAGACACAAATTCCAAGTGATCTGTCCCTTTTGACTGATTTTATCTTCACAAATTGGCCAACCCCAACTGGTCTTGCGTTCGTTCTTTGTTTTTGAAGAGGACCATGACATCAGAGACATGATGACATGATTTGCACTTGAATTTGTTTTTAGTGATGGAGGGCTGTGCAAGGTCACCAGTCTCACTTTCTCTTTCTGAGTCATCTGGATCCAGTGACCAGATATTCATCAGGATGACTGGAGACAGCCCAGGATGTAATGGGAGACCCTGGCCTTTTAGGCTAAGGTCTTTTCAGGTACAACCCTGATACCACGTTGGTCAAGACCATCTTATGGAAGACTCCACAGTGGTAACTACAAACAACATATATCCTGTTTGGAAAAAAGGATTTATCATGCCCCAGTCATGGCCTTTATCATGCAATTCCCCTATAACTCCAAAGTCCTAAATGACCCTTCCTTCTTTGTGGCCCTCATCCAGCCAGAGTAGCACCACTCAAAATAGCTCATATCTAAGATTGGAAGACAAGTGGGAAGGTTAGGGGGAAAAAGAGGAGACATCCTATGGGATTTAAAGTAACAAAGCATCCCCATAACTCCCTTTTCCTTTCAATTTTCTGCTCTTTCATATAGGCTCATTTATCACTGGAATCTTGTGGCTGCCATGCCAGTCTATTTACTTCACTGAAAAGGTTATCCATGCTGAGTACAATATAACCTGACCTATGTCCATGAGAAAAATCCCCAGTTGTGCCCAACTGTATATGTTTCTAATAATAATGCTATGTAGGGTATAGCATTTGCTATATGTCCTCTCCCTATCACTATGCAAAAAGATATCTCTATATTAGTCTCTCTTTCCTAGGTTGGATTGTCATATAAGTAAGATTTGTTAGGGCCAAAGGAGTGAAATATCCAACAGGCTTAGCACCTTTTTTAGTTCTCTTCTAAAAATGTCACATAAGACCAATAATTCTTAGCTCCAAGCAGAAAATGATTGCTGGAACTTTGTTATTTAATCAAACAATTTAACACCATACTGACGAAACCCCAGAACTGTAACCACTGAATCTTGACACCTGTGTGGGTACTCAAACATGTCTAGGAAGTCTACCTTCAAGTCTCCATAACAAGCCATTGGAGACTTGTGTTTCTCTCCTTAGGGAACTAACTGCTAGATTCTCAGGTACCTGAATTACAAAGAACACTTTTGTCCTGAATGAGTCAAACGTATTCTTCTCTTACTTCAAGATGCGGCTCAATTTTTACCTTCTGCATAACTCCTAAATGCCAGGACCCTCCCTCCTATGCTAACTTTTAATTATTTACTTTTATTTATTTTTATTAATTTTCTTCATATTTGTGTTGTACTTTTTATCTATTTGTTTGATTTTTAAAATTAAATTAATTAATTTATTTTTACTTTTAAACATTCAGTTCCACAAGCTTTTGAGTTTTAAATTTTCTTCCCATCCCTTCATCCCTTCCTTCTCCTGTCCCCAAGCTTGCACACAATCTGATATAGGCTGTCCCAATACATTCATATTAAATATACTTTCACAATAGTCATGTAAGGAAGAATTAGAAGCAATGTATGAACCATGAGAAAGAAGAAACAAAACAAACCACAAAAGAAAGAGAGAGAGAAGTATGCTTCGATGTGCATTCTTTCTCTGGATGTGGATAGCATTTTCCATTGTAAGCCCTGGGAGCTGGTTTAGAAACTGGCATTGCTGAGAATAGCCAAGTCTATCAGTCAATCATCACACAATGTGACTATAACTGTACAATGTTCTCCTGGTTTTGCTCACTTCACTCAGCGTCAGTTTGTATGTCTTTCCAGGTTTTTGTGCAGTCCTATTCATCATTTCTCATAGCACAATAATATTCCATTACAATCATATACCACAGCTTGTTCTGCCATTCCCTAATTGATGAGCATCCCCTCAATTTCTACTTTTTTACGACCATAAAAAGAGTTGCTATAAATATTTTTGTACATGTGTATCCTTTTCCCATTTTTATGATCTCTTTAGGATACAGCCCTAAAGGGGGTATTGCTGAGTCAAAGGATATGTACATTTTTATAGCTCTTTGGGCAAAGTTCCAAATTGTTCTCTTAAATGATTGGATCAGTTCACAACTCCACCAACAATGCATTAGTGTTCCAATTTTCCCACGTCTTCTCCAGCATTTATATTTTTCTATTTTGCCATATTAGCCAATCTGATAGGTGTGATGTGGTGCCTAAGAGTTGTTTTGATTTGCATTTCTCTAATCAATAGTGATTTAGAGTATTTTCCCCATATAACTATAGTACCTTTATTTTCTTTATGTGCTGTATATATTTATCCATGTACTTATCTTCCTTATTACCAAGTTCCTTGAGAATAGATTGTTTTATTTATTGAATTTTTATCCTCAGTGCCTAGCTCTTAATAAATACTTACTATTATAGACTGAAATTTAGAAAATAGGGAAAAATCCAACTTGCATTGTCCTCACAATGATCCAAACTTTCTCCCAAGATACCATGAATATTGTTGGAAAGAGGATGATGAATTATATCCCGTAAGGAATGGGGTGTCACATATATTATTGAACAGAAGTATGACAAGATTGGAACTGGATATCTATTTGTATTATAGGAATTATAAGAATATATATATCTCATATATATTATATATAATATATATGTAGCACATATATATTATGACTATATAAGATATTGAATAAAATAGGAGAAATCTAGTACTTTGAAACTTTTGCATACTCTGTTTTCTAAACGTCAGTTTCTTTCATAAGGCAAGTCTATCTTGGAACCCATCCAAGGAGATTCAATGACTGGTATACCAAAAGGACTTCATTATAAAAGAAGTGTTACCTGTAAAGTGGTTCTCAGCAGACTCCAGGGATAGCATTAAAGCATGGCTCCAGGGTATTTCCAAAGTACCAGGAAATCGCAAAAAATAGAAAGTAGTGTTCATTAGCTTTTGGATTTATGTAATGCTTCTCCTTTAGAAGCAAGAAAATGCTTCCATAGTATAGGGCCAAATGAAGTTCAATATTCTGTTTACTGCCTTGATTAGGTAACTAAATATCATTATGACATAAAAGTTAAGATATTGAATTTCCACCATGTAGAAAAGGCATTTTATTTTCATTATTTCCCAAGGAGTTTTCTTTAGTTAAGTAGGCTAAGGCTGGACTGCTTAGCTCTTCTCCAATCTAATCTGGAATTCTGCCATTCCCCATGCACTGATTCAGGCTAAATCCTATGCCTGATACTGCCTGGTCATTTTCTTATATTGAAATCCTCACAAATTAGGGCCTATTGAATGTTTCCTCCTCTGCGGAGCCTTCACTGAAAATCTGTATTCAGAAGGACCTCAGTGACTCTAGTGAATCTGTGTGTGTGTGTGTGTGTGTGTGTGTGTGTGTGTCTGTCTGTCTGTCTGTCCTTCGTTGCCAAAGAAGACCATGCCATCAGAGAAATAATGACATGACTTGTACCTGACTTTGTTTTGAGTGAGGGAGAGCTGACGAGTGAATCTAACCCATAAATAAAAGAAATCTTCACTATACCATGCCTGATTAGTGATTGTCCAGCCCACTGAAAGACCTTCATGAAGGGTGACCTGCCACTTTCTTAGACTATCCATTCCATTTTTTAGACACCTCAAGTTATTGGGGAAAAAACTTTCCAAACACGGTACCTAAATGGGCCTCTTCACAGTTTCTGAGTATTTTCCCTTATTCTACTCCCTGTAGTCAAACAGGATAAAAAAATAAATATAAACCCACTTCTACATTATAACTTTTCAAATAGCTGGAAACAGTTATCATGTCCCAGCTGAGTTGTATCTTCTCTAATTCCTTCAAATAGTCCTCATATGAAAAGAATTCAGGTCCTTTACCATCCTTTTCTCTGTCTTCCTCTTGTCACTCCCTAACTTATCAATATCCTTCTTAAAATATGGCATCCAGAAATTAATCTTGTGCTCCAGATGAGGTTTCATGAGGGCAAAGTGCCCTCTTCTTGGAAACTAGACATTTAAAAAAAATGCAGCCAAAGATTACATAAGTGGTTTGTTTGTTCATGTTTGTTTGGTTCAGCCGGAATATCAAACTGCTGGCTTAACTGTACCTGTAGGTCACTAAAATCCCCTGATCCATTTCAGAACAACTGCTGCCTGTCCAAGCTTCCCTCATCTTATACTTGTGAAATTTATTTTTATATCCAAGTTTAATTCAACATTTACCCCTGTTTAATTTCATGGCATTTTATTCACCCCAATCAGTGTTCTAGTCTGCCAAGGTCCTTTTGAATCCTGCATTCATGCTCCAGTAGGTTACCAATTCATTCAAGCTTGGTGACATTTGCAGTTTTCCTCACCAGGCCATCTATACCTTTATTCAAATGATTGGTAGAAATGTTACCTAGTACATGGACAAGCATAGATCTCTGAGGACCTCCCTTAGAGACCTTCTGCCATATTGTCATTGATAACTATTAAGAACTATCCTTTATGTTGGCTACCCAACTAGTTCTGAATCTTTATATTTGCATTCTTATCTAGTGCTTACCAATCTATTTTCTCCAAAACAAGAGTATGTCATACTTTAGCAAAAGCCATAGAATCACTAGCGCTCACCACAGGACTTTCAACATAGTAAATGGTAGTTAAATGAATTTTCATCCTTTCATTGACTAAAATCATAATCGTAACATTAGCAGTCCTGTTGAAAAAGGAAAGACGTTTAGTTAGTCTGACATGACTTGTTTTTGATGAAGCCATGCCTAGTTCTTTGTGGTCATTATTTGTCATTCTATGTGTTCATCCTTCATTGCTGAAGAAGACCATGCCATCAGAGAAATAGTGTCATGACTTGCACTTGGCTGTTTTCAGTGAGGGAAGGCTGTGTAGGTCACTAGCTTTACTTCTCCTCCAGAGCCATTTGAATCCAGTGACCAGATATTCATCAGGATGACTGGAGATGACCCACGATGAGGCAATTAGGGTTGAGTGACTTGCCCAAAGTCACACAGCTAGTGACTGAATATCAAGTGTTTGAGATGAGATTTGAACTCAGATCCTCCTGACTCCTGCACTGGTGCTCTATCCTCTGCACCACCTAGCTGTCCCATTTATCATTCTAATGAGTTATTCAAGATATCAAAATCAACCTCACTGGCTTAGAACTTACAGCTCCATAGGTTCAGTGTTTTCCCTTTTTGAAAAACAGGGTGTTATTTTTCTTTTTACAACCTTGTGGTAGCTTTCCCATTTTCTGTTATCCTTCAATATCATATATAGAGGTCCAGTAGTTACTTCCAACTGTTTTTCACATAAAAAAAAAGATCTCCCTCTCTCTGTCTCTCTGTCTCTGTCTCTGTCTCTGTCTCTGTCTCTGTCTCTCTCTCTCTCTCTGTCTCTCTCTTTCTTCAAAGCTCATTGTGTTTAATATAAGGAAGAGCTTCCTAATAATTTGCAGTTTTGCAAATGTGCAAAAAGCAGGATGGGCTGCCTTGCAAAATCACTTATACCTGGAATTATGAGTGATATAGTAGAAGAGATTCTTGTTCAGGATGTCCACCAATATTCTGTGAGTCTGTGAATTTTTATTAATTCATTATCTCCTCCTAAAAAGAATGTTTCTAGGTTGTATGATATTGTGGATGGATATGATGCTATGAATGGATGGAATCCTGGGCTAGGAGTTAGTATGGATGGATTTCAAAATGAATCTCTGACAATTACTAGCTCTGTGACTGTATGAGGCCTACATGTTGCAAGGAAGGTCCCTCATATGTAGCAAGAGGGTGTCATTGTGTGGCTTGTAGGGAGGCAGAACAGACATATCTAGTCTTTTTTTCTCTCACCTTTCTCCAAGGGACACTTTTATTCATGCCAGAAAGGGAAGAAAATGTTTGGGACCAGAGGAGACTCTGCTCTTTTCAGAGAGAGGGGTAATAGGATAGAATTACATCCATATCATGAGAAAACAGCTATCAGATTGAGTAAAGATATGAAAATATAAACTAGACATACAGAGTGAAGGAACTCTCTAGGAGCAAGGTAACTCAGTTCAACCAAGAGAGAGAAGCCTAGATTTCACCTAAAGGGAAGTTCCTCAAAGTCTATTGTAGGAAGCTGGAAACAAGGACATGGCAGAGACTGCTGACTCATATCATGTCTCCTCAGAGTCCTTTCCCTTAGGAACCTGAAGTGAAGTTGGCTTTGTCCTAAAGCTGGAAGCCAGCATGACTGGAGAGCCCAGTGACGTAAAGACAAGTGTAGAGTTCTCTTCTCTCTCAATCTCCCCAAACTCATCCCTGGCCCTCATGAATGTCCGAGCATTCACCTCCCACAATGAGGAGGAAGTCCCTTACTATCTGACTTTGGGACTGAGTTTACATTTCTCTCTTGGGCTGGAACTCTTTTCAGTTTTTTGAAAAGAACATCTGGGCAAGTTGAAAACCTATATGTATAGAGTATAAACCCAAGCATCAGCACTTGAAAGCAACAAAGGTAATTTACGTGGTATCCCAGGTAATCAACCTTTGCTGCCATTGAGACAGAAATATAACTTACACAACCATGAGGGGGTCACTAAACCACTAGTTGCCCTAGCCATGTCTCTAGGATTTATCTACTAAGTCACAAACAGGTAATGTTCCTTGGGGATAAAAGAAGTTTCTTATCTTGGTGAGATCAGTTTGTGTGTACTGCATACTAAAATAACCTTTTCACTTAACTCGTAAAAATGGATTCCAATTTATATAAAGTCAGTTCCATGAATGGTTTTTCCAGGTCCTTTAGCCTAACTTTGTTAGTTTAAGCAGTATGGTGTCACCCTGACCCAAGCATAATGTTCTTTGCAGAGCCTACTTTGGAGGTAGCACCCTACATAGCCAAAACAACGGTCAGCAGACGCACTCAGGAGAAACATTCAGCCTACTAATCACTAGTATTCAGAGTAATCAGAAATTACTCATCTCTAAGTGAAAATCCTCAGGGACTGCCAGAATCTCACAGCTTTAAGGAGGCTGTTAGGACATAATGCCTAGTAGGGCCTCACTAGCTCTATTTTTCCTTAAGGTAGTATATGTCCTAGAGGTTATTAGATCAGCAAAACCTCATTACAAGTGCATTATAAAAATCCTAGTTCACATTTAAATAAATTTTGAGGTTTTCAAAGTACTTTCCTTCAAATTAGATAACAATTTGACTTGAAAAAAGCAATAAATGAAATTTTTGAGTTACTTATTTGCTTTCAATTCTAACCTCTGAAAGCACAGAAAGCAGGAAATGGAGTCCCTTGTAAATATTATTACTTGGCATGGATAAATTATTTAAAAATCACATTAAAATGTTCACAAAGTTGGTAGAACCATGAAATAATGGAATTATAGGCCTACATATATACATATATCATATATGTGTGTGTATCCATTCATAAATGCAAAGAAAGTTTTATAAAGTTTGAGGTAGTTGTTGAAATGTGTCTCAGGAAAGAGTCATAGATCAAGAAAGTTTCTCTTTTAAGGATTTTAGAAAAGGGAATATTTCCATGACAACACAGTACTTAGTTATTCTAATTGAGGTAGAAACAAAGAAACCCAAAAATCAGAAAATGTGTCTCAGGCTCAACAGAATAAATTCTAACTAAACCAGGAATATCGATTTTGCACTAGGGAATGGAAAAATCCATTAGCAGGTTTTATTTAATATCACCATAATATAAATGACAGATTTTTAAAGGATTATCTAGACCTTTTCAGATGAAATGCTTTTGCTCTAGATTTGTTTGAAGTGCACTTACATGGATAATAGAGAAATCTACAAATCAAGGCTTTTTATTGTAGGTTGTTTACAAAAGTTAGAACAAAATCTTGTTATAAATATAAACCTCATGAAGGGTCTGAATTGCCAAATGTTATTTTTAAGATTCTTTTGCAACTCCCCAAAATACTTAAAAATAAACTTTTAGACTGTTAAATAAATTTTCAATAGGATTTCCTTGTTGTGATGGCTCTACCTATGAGGCAGTGGGGTATGGTGGAAAGAGTAGTGGACCTGGATTCAGGCATCATGGAGTTACCAGAATTTTCTGAAGGGACTTCAGAGTCCATCTATGCCAACCGTACAATATAGCCAACAAATAAGTGGCCATCCTGCCTTTGCCTCAAGATCTCCAATCAAGGCAAATTCATTACCGCCCCAGGAAGCCCATTCTATTTCAGGATAGCTCGTTACTAGGAAGTCTTTCTACCACATTAAGTCTACACTTTTCTCTTTGCAATTTTCACCCTTTGCTCCTAGTCATGTCCTAGAAAAAACAAATCTAACACTCCTTAACCTGATAGCCATTTAAATACTCTGACAGCCATCCTATCTCCTCAAAGTCTTTTTTTCTTCAATCTAAACATCATAGTTTCTTCAAATAATTCTTATACGGCATATTCTTGAAGATCTTCATTAGCCTCAGTGCCTTCCTCTCCAAATTCTTCAATTTAGCCTTCCTTAGATTTAGTATTTACAGCCTATCTAAAATACTGCAGCTATGGTGTGAGAAAGGTTAGCTATCATGGGATATCGAGTATCCTGATTCATCTCATTCATCTCTGTGTTTACATTAGGGTTTTGTTTGCTTTTGCTTTTTGCTATCTTTTCATATTATTGACTTATATTAAGCCTGATATCTGTGAAAACCCCAGTCATACCATCCCAGTTTTGAACTTGCAGCAAGATTTTACATTTATCTTAATTTAATTGTATATTTTTTGAATTTGGTCCGTGTTTCTCATCTGTAAAGACTATTCTCTTTATTCTATTATCCAGTGTGTTGGCTTTCCCTCACAGCTTTGTGTTTGCAGATTTGATGAGCATGCTATCTATGCCTTTATTGCAATCACTGAGAAAAACATTAAATAACATAGAGATATAGATCCCTGGGGCACTCTACTAGAGACATCCTTTTTAGTTGACAGCAAACTGCTAATGAGTCTAGTGAATCAACCCATCTGGAAACCATCTAATAGCACTATCTTCTGCCCCACATTACTTTATTTTATGCCAAAGAATAGTAGGAGAGATATTGCTGAATATATGTGTTTTGTATATATGTCTGTAAAGACATGTATACATCTCTGTGTGTATGTATATATATGTATATATACATATATGTGTGTGTAAACACACAGGTATATATACACATATAAACATATACATACACACATATGGTGATTTCTAACACTACAATGACCATTCTCAAGGTAATGGATTTTAATACAGATTTACAGGCCATTGACACAAAAATCCCCTTCCCAGTTTTGTTGAGAAGAATTTCTCATGACATATGAATCTTGAAATTGAGCAAGTTGCAAGATAATCAATGGCTACTAACTGATTGATTGATCACAGGTACTCCCTCCCCACCCCCGCTTTTAAAAATAAAAGTGAAAAATTGCAATAATATATTTTCACAGTTTATTGGAGAGGAGATCATACTGGATTGCATTTGGAAAACTGAGAGGTCTTTCTTTTTGTATTTTTCTTAAATTTTATGCAAATACTAAAACTTAATAAGAAAAAATAAGAAAAAAAGAAACATTATAAACTTGAATATAAAATAAGGAAAGAAAAATATTTCATGTGAACAACAGAACCTAAGAGAGGATTGAAAATATATAGCAATAATTTTTCATTTCAAGAAAGCCTATATATTAAATACTGTGCATTAAGATGAAAGTTGTCTATATTTTCTTTGCTTCCTTGTAGGTTTTCTTTTGTTCTCTGCAGTGTACTTTTTACTTTGCTTTTTTCCCTCTCTTCCTCGCCCCTACCCAGCACTCCAAAGCTACAATTGAGCATAGATATATACTTACATTTATACAAACATATACTTTCCATAAGAGATGCTACTCCTAATCTTGTTTTTATGTTTGTGCATATCTCTTTTTTCTTCTCCTAATTCCTCTACTTTATTTCTTTTTTTTTAATAAAAATTTATTTATTTAACTTTTTACATTCATTTTCACAAAATTTTGGGTTCCAAATTTTCTCCCCTTTTATCCCCTCCCTCCACCCCAATACACCAAGCATTCTAATTTCCCCTATCTCCAATCTGCCCTCTCTTCTGTCATCCCTCCCTTCTCTTGTCCCCATCTTCTCTTTTGTCCTGTAGGGCCAGATGACTTTCTATTCCCCATTAACTGTATGTCTTCTTTGCTAGTAGCAACAACAATACTAAACAGTTGTTCCTAAAACTTTGAGTTCCAAATTCTCCCCATCCCTGCCTCCCCACCCCTTCCCTTTGGGAAGGCAGGCAATTCAATATAGGCCCTATCTGTGTAGTTTTGCAAATGACTTCGAGAATAGTTGTGTTGTGTAAGACTAACTGTATTTCCCTCCATCCTATCCTGCCCCCCATTGTTTCCATTCTGTCTTTTGATCCTGTCCCTCCCCAAGAGTGTTGACTTCAAATTGCTCCCTCCTCCCATTGCCCTCCCTACCATCATTCCCCCGCTTGCTTATCTCCTTCTCCCCCACTTTCCTATATTGTAAGATAGGTTTTCATACCAAAATGAATGTGCATTTTATTCCTTCCTTTAGTCAAAAGTGATGAGGGTAAAGTTCTTGTTTTTTTCTCAACTCTCCTCTTTTTCCCTCCACTAAAAAGTCTCCTGCTTGCCTCTTGAATGAGATATAATTTACCCCATTCCATTTCACCCTCTCTCCTCCCCCTACCTTTCTCTCTCACCATTTACCTTAATTTCTTTTAAGATATGGTCCCATCCTATTCACTTCACTCTGTGCTCTCTGTCTCTGTATGTGTGTGCATGTGTGTATGTGTGTGCATGCACACGTGTACGTGTGTGTGTGTGGTCCCACCAACTACCCAGATACTGAAAAGTTTTAAGAGTTACAAATATTGTCTTTCCATGTAGGAATGTAAACAGTTCACTTTTGGTAAGTCCCTTATGACTTCTCTTTGCTGTTTACTTTTTCATGCTTCTTCTCATTCTTGTGTTTGAAAGTCAAATTTTCTTTTCAGCTCTGGTCTTTTCATCAAGAATGTTTGAAAGTCCTCTGTTTCATTGAAAGATCATATTTTCCCCTGAAGTATTATACTCAGTTTGCTGGGTAGGTGATTCTTGGTTTGGGTCCTAGTTCTTTTGACTTCTGGAATATCCTATTCCACGCCCTTCGATCCCTTAATGTAGAAGCTGCTAGATCTTGAGTTATCCTGATTGTATTTCCACAGTACTGGAATTGTTTCTTTCTAGCTGCTTGCAATATTTTCTCCTTGACCTGGGAATTCTGGAATTTGACCACAATGTTCCTAGGAGTTTCTCTTTTTGGATCTCTTTCAGGCGGTGTTCGATAGATTCTTTCAAAACTTATTTTGCCCTCTGGTTGTAGAATATCAGGGCAGTTTTCCTCGATAATTTCATGGAAGATGATGTCTAGGCTCTTTTTGTGATCATGTCTTTCAGGTAGTCCCATAATTTTTAAGTTGTCTCTCCTGGATCTATTTTCCAGGTCAGTTGTTTTTCCAATGAGATATTTCACATTCTCTTCCATTTTTTTTTCATTCTTTTGGTTTTGTTTTGTGATTTCTTGGTTTCTCATAAAGTCAGTAGCCTCCATCTGTTCCATTCTAATTTTGAGAGAACTATTATCTTCAGTGAGCTTTTGAACCTCTTTTTCCATTTGGCTAATTCTGCTTTTGAAAGCATTCTTCTCACTGGCTTTTTGAACCTCTTTTGCCAATTGAGTGAGCCTGTTTTTCAAGATGTTATTTTCTTCAGCATTTTTTTGGGTCTCCTTTAGCAAGGTATTGACCCGTTTTTCATACTTTTCTTGCATCTCTCTCATTTCTCTTCCCAGTTTTTCCTCCACCTGTCTAACTTGCTTTTCAAAATCCTTTTTGAGCTCTTCCAAGGCCTGAGCCCACCGGACATCCCCCTGGGATGTCTGGGATACAGAGGCCCCGCCCTCCACATCTTTCCCTGATGGTAAGTATATTTCCTCGTCATCAGAATTGAAAGGTGGGAACATTTGCACCTGCTCAAAGAAGCTCTCTATGGTCTTATTTTTCTTCCCTTTTCTGGGCATTTTCCCAGCCAGTTACTTGACTTCTGAGATTCCTGTCCACCCCTGCCTAGATCCTCCCAGCTAGTTCTTGGGGTCTGAGATTCAAATGGGCTTTCAGTGGCAGGCACGGCTGCTATTCAATGTGAGCTTAAATTCTGGTGCTTGGGTGGGGGCAGGGCCACCTCCCAGGCTCAGTTCCCTCAGGGGGTTTATGCAGAGATCTTCAGTAATGGCCCTGAACTTCTGCCTGCTGCTGCCTGCTGTCCCAGGCCTCCACCGGTGCCTCTGCCGCTCCCTCTGCTGCTGCCTCCCGAGGGGGCCTGAGTCATGGAGACATCCTGCTCCCCTCTCGGCCAGCCCAGACATCTCTCTCACTGACCTGTAGCGTCTGTAGGCGGAGGGACCTTCCCAGCTGCTGGTGATTCCGTCCCTGAAGCCTGCTAGGATCTGTTCCTCTGGGGCCGCGCGGCCAGGGCAGCACAGGGGTGGACTCCGCTGTCTGGAGCACGACGGACCCCTGGGGACGGCTCTCCAGGGCTCTCTGGAACGGAGATCTTTTCCACTGTGTTTCTGTGCCCCTTGCAGTGCTCCAGAATTTGTGGGGAGTTCTTCTTGCAGGAAATATATAGGCTGTGGGTTCGGAGCTAGCATATGTGAGTCTTTCTCTTCCGCCATGTTGGCTCCACCCCCCCTACTTTATTTCTTCCTGCTATCTTGTCCTCCTATTTCTTTACTTACCCCTGCTCCAGCAATGCCTTTCTTATCCTCCCATTGCCCTAAATCTAAACACTTTTTTGCACACCCTTTTGACCTAATTTCCTCATCCTCCCCTTTAAAGATCCCTCTCCTGTCCTCTCCTTTCCCCATCCCCTCATCATTCCATTTCTTCTGAAATTAGAAGACCTTTATGCTCATCTAAATATATATGTATTATTCCCTCTTAAACCCATTCCTGATGAAAGTAGGTTATCAGAACTACCACCCTTCCTTCCCCATCTAATTCCTCTGTGTCAATTCTTCCTTTTGCACCTCATTGGTATAATTTGTATAAAATGACTCTTTGTAGCTCTTTCTAAATGGTTTTACTTTTTAAATCCAATTCATACTCAGGTTTACTCCAATCTTTCTTATGAACTACCCAATTATTAGGAATCTTAGATATATGTTTTGCATTCTACATATATAAAAAATAAATGTATTTGGTATGTATCTTATGTTTCTCTTGGCTTTTGTATATCGAGTCTTCTATTAAGTTCATTTTTTAAAACAAAGTCTTGAAAGTCTGACTGTTGATCTCATGTCCATTCTTTTCAATTCAAGATTATGTTTAATTTGGTAGGCATGATACTTTTGGCCAGAGACCCAATTCTTTTGCTCTTTAATATATAGTGTTCCAAGACAATGTCTCCACTGCTAGGTCTTGTGTGATTCTAATTATGGCACCATCATATTTAAATTGATTTATTCTGGTTCCTTTTAATATTTTCACCCCTTGAGTTGGGGGTTTCAGAATTTGACTGTGATATTCCTTTGAGTTTTTTAAAGTAGTGATCGATGGATTTTTTTTTCTATTTCTACTCCACCCAATCTCCCATACCCATCACCCCCGTTTTAATATTTCAGGACAATTCTCTTGAATTATTCCTTGTATTATTGTATCAGCATTCTTTTTTTGATCATAACTTTCAGTTAATCTGATTATTTTTGTTTTCTCCTCTTGATCTATTCTTCAGACTTTTTTCTTGTAAGATATTTTGCATTCTCTTCTATTTTTTTATTATTCATATTTTGTTTAATTATTCCTTTACCTTTTATAATTCTTCTGCCTTTGCCTCGCCCAGTTCTAATTTTTAGGGTGTCATTTTCTTTGTTAATGTTCTGACTCTCCTTTTCTAATTGGTTGACTTTTCTTTCATAATTTTATTTTTCTTGGATTATTCTTAATTTTTTTTTAGTTTTTATTCCATCTCTCTCATTTGGTTTTTAAAGTCTTTTTAAAGATTTTCTATGAATTCTTTTTGGGCAGGTAACAATTTGACATTACTCTTTGGAATGGAAAAGGGTTTCTTTACTTCAGTGTCCTCCTCTGAAGATAAACCCTGGTCTTTTCTATTCCCATCATAACTTTCTATGGGTGGAGTCTGTCTCCTCTGCCTGTGCATTTTTTTTGTTAATAGCTTAATTTTTGTAATCATCTCTAGCCCTGGGTTATGGGGGATGGTGCCTCTTGCCCCGGATCTCAGTTCTTCCCTCCAGACTGGAACCAAAGTCAAACCTCCAGCCTCCTGTAAGTGCCCACAGCCAAGGACTCCTGTCCCACTGCTTCTGCACCCACTGGGCAGGTGCTGGTTTCTTCTCATTCCCTCACTCTTCCCAGCATAGCTGTGTTTGGCATTCCTTGTCAGCAGAGATTCCCTAGATCTTCCTGGGTTCAGACACCCAACTTCCCTCACTATTAGGGATGTAGGGGTGTGGGGGTGTGGGATGGAGGCAGCCTCTCAAACTAACTAACCCCAGGGCTTGCTACTTGTTTAAGTGACTAGTTGTTAAAGGGATCCCTCACCTGGAGGCATTTACTCTTTACTGGTCCAGGGATTTTCCTTCTGACCTTCTCAAATTGTCCCAGGAAGACACCTATTGTGTCCCTATTCTTATTTATTTTTACCTGCTTTTTCTTTGACCTAAGGTGCCATTTTAATCTCTTTCATGGGAGAAAAGCCTAACTTTTTCCTTTATAGTAACCATAATTGTTTTGTTGTCTATAAGGGTTTTCAACATAAGGAACTGAGTAGGGAAGATCCTGGGTGATGAAAGATGAAAACAACAGCGGCTGCCTAAGTGCTGAGAAGAGCCCGTCTAAATCTTGGTAGAAATTGTATGTTCATGATGGTGTGCAAAGTAAAGAAAAGGGTTGTTATAAAGCAATAATTTCTGTCATCAGTTTGGAGAATAAACAGCAACAGAGAAAGTTAAAAAAGAAGTAGTGCCTATGATAAAAAATATATTAAAGAGGAAAATTATTTGAGACATGAAAATTTTGCCTTTTAACTTGATTTAACAAAAACAGCCTCCTTCTTTTGCTGTTGAAATTTATGTTTTAAAAGTTTATTTTCAGTTCTGGACACTCACAGAATGTAGTTTGCATTTGTTCAACAATGTACTGGTCCTCCTCCCTGCCCTATGTCCAGATCTTAAACTGATAGACACAATGCAAGGACATCTTGACTTCTGATTGTCCTCCATCCATGGCTCATCTCTCATATCACCACCACAGGGGATGATAATGGCTTTTAACTCATTCATGGTGCAGTAAAACAAGGTGAAGGAAGCTTATCTACATTATTATTATTATTTTAATTACTGAGATTTGTTACAAGGGCTTTTTTTATGCTTTGCTGTTTTTCAGTGTGGGAGAAGTCAGAGGGACAGAAAATAAATGCTTGTCAATATTTTTAAAAGGAAAAAAAGACAAGGAGAAACATCCAGAGTTGTTTGTTTTTTGAAAGTTTACTGCCCTGGGCTTTTGTGGTTCTATAATGACAAGAGAAATGTTTTTGTATGTTTGTTGGTTTTGCTTTCCCCCCACATTGGGTAACTTCTTTAGCCTCTCTGGGCTTCACTATAACATGGGGGGTTTGGACAAAGGCATCTATAAGGGTTGCTTATAGTTCTTCAAGTTGATGATGAAAGAGTATCAACACTGACAGAGAGTAGGGGGAAATGGTGAGAAGAGCTAACAGGCTGGAGTTGCAACGCTACTGACAATGATGAAAAGGCATTATGGGACTCTTAAGTGGAAAGGAAATAGGTTCTTAGCCTTTTTTTCATGTCTTGGACCTTTTTGCCAGTCTGGTGAAGTCTGCAGATGCCTTCTCAGAATAACATTTTAAAATGTATAAAATAAAACACACAGAATTACAAGGGAAACCAATTATCTTGAGATATAGTTGTCAAAGAATTAAAAAAAAAAACAAGCTCATAGACCTCAGGTTAAGAACCTTTACTTTAGCAGATATAATCTTTGGCTTCCAGATTAGGCTCTTAACTTTGCTATTGCCCTCTCAGAACTGTGAGCTGGCTGCCAGGAAGCATCCCCAAATAGAAACACCCACAGTCATATCTATAGAAGGCATCTTGACTTTCTAACTCAAACCTCCCCCAAGACCTTGGGTTGTTCCTTCTGGTTGCCTTTTTCTCCCCACTCTCCAGGCTGAATATAATCAGCTTCATTATTTCACACTTGGGGGAGTGTGGGAGCAAGTTATTAAAACCAGCACAGACCATGCCAACATAGAATTTTGTTCTCTTGGGATTTAGAAATTACTCACTCCACACCTCAGATAACTGTAGCTACATGGTCCTCGAGTAAAGATGAAAGGGATTGATCAGTAAGGGCTTCTGGAGATTCTGCCAGACAATATTGACCCAATTTGTGTGCTGAAGGCTATGGATTAAGTATGTCAAAAGAAATGAAGATGTCTGACTGCAAGTAGTGTTCTTTAGAAAATCCCCTGAAGTATCTGTGCACCTGAGTACTAAAGAGAAGGAAAGATTCTGGGTTGTTGTGAAGGAGACATCTACCTTAGACAAGAGGCAGGAAAAGACAGGAGACTAAGAAGAGCATGACACATGCTTGGGGATATAACAGAGTACATGTCGGTATGTTACTTTTTTTAATGGCAAATATTTTCAGCGCTCAAAAATTCTGTTTTCCTCCATGTGCAAGTAATTATTTTCTGTCAAGTCTTCCAGTACAGGCAAATGGATGGGCAAGTAATATACAGAGGGTATAATATTTAAACCTTGCCTAGGACACAAATGCAGGCACTACCTACCCTCTAAACCAGGAAATGTGTTCCTTGTTCCAAGAGTGGGGAGGATCCCCACTTATTTTTTTATTGGTTTCTGTGATGGCCACTTAACCCTTGACATATAAACATTAGTCACAGAATAAAGTTACATCACTTCCTTCCTAAGTGTGAGTTATGTGATAGAAAGGAGTTCTTTAATCATCCCCTGTTAGCTACTTTGTGTTTAATGTTACAATTAGATCTTTTGTCCTAGCTCTTCGCTGTGGGATGGCAATCTCATACACAATGAAGATTAGGGCTATCAATCCAGTAAAAGTCATCTCCCTGTTCTTATTATCACTCCCTTGAATAAGGTTCTTGGTAAAGGGAGGAGAGGAAAAAAATAGCCCTCCAGGGCTTTCATTGATTCCTTATAAACATGTGTGTGTGTGTGTGTATGTGTGTGTGTGTGTGTGCATTTGGTAGGGAGGGGGAGAAATCTTGACTCTATGATATCACATTGTAGAGGACTCCCAGTATATAAATTCCTTCTATCTATTGTAGACAGAATTAATTTGTAACTGATATTCTTAGAGAGTTGCCTGCAGCTACGAAAGGTAAAGTGATTTCAGAAGGATCTCTCAGCTAGTAAGTGTGAGAGAAAGGACTTGAACTCAGATCTTACTGACTGCAAAATCAGCATATCTCGGAGATCTAGAACTATAAAGATACACATCTTATTTTTTGAAAAATTCAATTTTTGTTACATTTTAAATTCCAAACCGTCTCCTTTTTTCCCTCCCCATCCTAAAGAAAGCCACCGTTTGACACAGATTTATAAATATATGTAAAACCATACTATACACACTTCTAGTTATCAGTTCTTTCTCTGAAGGTTGATAGCACATTCCTTCATAGGTCCTTCATAGCTTATCTGAGTATTTATAACACTCAAAATAACTTTGTCACTCATAATTATTCTTTGAACAATATTGCTGTTACTGTATACAATGCTCTCTGGTTTCTCTCATTTCACTTTTCATTATTTCATGCAAGTCTCCATGATTTTTTCTAAAATCAGCCAATTCATGATTTCTTACGGCACAGTAGTATTCCATCACAATCGTATGCCACAACTTGTTTAGCCATACCCCCCATATGATGGCTACCCCTTAGTTTCCAGTTCTTTGCCACCACAAAGAGATATAATATAAATATTTCAGAACATATAGGTTATTTTCCTTTTCCCCTGAATACATTGGGATAGACTTAATAGTGTTATTACTGAGTTGAAGGGTATACATAGTTTCATAATTCTTAGGGCATAATTCTAGATTACTATCCAAAACAGCTAGATCAGTTCACAGTTGTACCAATAGTATATGTGTCCAAATTTTTCCACATCCCCTCAAACATTTGTCATTTTTGTCCTTCTATTATTTTAGCCAATCTGTAAGGTACGAGATGATATCTCAAAGTTGTTTAAATTTGCATTTCTCTAATCAGTAATGATTTAAAACATTTTTCTGTGACTATATCTAGTTTTGGTTTTTTCATTGAAAAATGGTCTTTTCATATCCTTTGATGATTATCAATTGGGAAATAGCTCATATTCTTATAAATTCAACAAAGTTTTCTATGTAGTTGAGATATGAGACCTTTATCTGAGAAACTATTAAATTGTCCTCTCTCAATTTTCTGCTTTCATTCTAATCTTGGCTACATTGATTTTATTTGTACAAAAATCATTTTAAAATTTAATCAAAATTATCCATTTTACATCTCACAGTGCTATCTCTTGTTTATCTGTAAGTTCTTCTTGTATCCATAAATCTGATAGGTGATATGTTTCATATTTTTCTAATTCTTTTATGAAATCTCCCTCTATATCTAGGTCATGTATCCATTTTGACCTTAGATTGGAAAATGAGTGTAACATATTGATCTATGCCCAATTTCTGAAGACTGCTTTTCAATTTTCCCAACAACCTTTACCAATGTATTTTTATCCCCAAAGCTTAATTTTTTACCTTTTTTGAAAATAGTTACTATAATCATTTACCACTATGTATTGTATGTCTACCCTGTTCCACTGATCTACTTTTCTCTTTCTTACTCTGTACCAGATGGTTTTGATCATTACTGCTTTATAATATAATTAAGATTTGGTACTGCTTCATTTCCTTTACATCCTCCTGCTTGTGGATCAAATGCCCCCTCTTTACCTATTCTCTTAGAAGATACTTTATCTCTACCTGTGGAGTGTCTACCCATACTCCAAGGGCAAGCTCAGATATGACTTCTTGCGCAAAGCCCTTCCTCGATAGCTCTCTTATTAGCTCAGTGTTTGAGAGGCTCCGAAGAAAAGTTTAGGAGAGAAGAGGTACTACCAAACTGAAGGTCTACAAAGTCATTGTGTTGACCTCATTGTTGTATGCCTGTGAAATATGGACAGACTACCAGTGCCATACCAGGAAACTGAATCACTTCCATTTGAATAGTCTTAGGAAGATTCTGAGGATAATGTACCAGACTCTGAAGTCCTTGCTCGAGTTGAACTGCCAAACATTCAAACTATGCTTCAGAGAGTGCAACTCCAATGGACTGGTCACATTGTTCAAATGCAAAATGTACACTTGCCAAAAACACTATTTCATGAAGAACTTACATGGGGCAGGCAATCCATGGTAAGCAGAAGACATGATACTCTCAAGGTCTCTCTCAAGAACTTTGGATTTGACTGTGCAACATGGGAGACGCTAGCACAGGACTGCTTAGCATGGCATGCCCACAACAGAAAGGGTGCTGTGCTCTATGAGCAAAGCAGAATTGAGATAGCACAAAATAAACATAGGATGCACAAATTTGGAGTGTCTACCCAAAAAATTCATATGGACTATCTGTGCCCAACCTGTTGGGCACAGTTGGCCACAGTTGGACACAGTCAAGACTGAAACTTCACTTTATCATGGTGATGTCATTTTGGTCCTCTTCAAAAACAAAGGACAACAACCATTTCTCATATACATGATTTATCTTCTAATCTTAAACCACTTTAGGATACATTAATATAAACATAATGTCCAGAATAAGTGATGTCTTTATCACCATTAAACCAAATCAGAAGTATTATATCCATTTCAAGGTGTCACATTTTAGGAGGAATTTTGGCAAACTGAAGTTTATCCAGAGAAGAGATACTGAGATGGTGAGACAATTTGAAAAACATAGCATGTGAGTATCATTTGTTAACCTGGAGAATATATTTAGAAGGAACAGCAATGTTCAAACATATAAAGGGTTTTGGATACATTAGACTGATATGAGAGATCTATGACCAATGGAAGAAAGTGAAAATGAGGTAGATTTTGATTCAACGTAAGGACAAACTTTCTAGTAATAAAAGCTGTGCAAAAATGGAGCAAACTTATTCAGGGTATAATGAGTTTCCTCTCACTGGAAGTGTTGATGGTCACTTCTCAGGGATATTATAGATGGGGTTCATGATTTGCATCAGGGCTACCTTTGGGATCTTTCCACCTCTATGATTTCATAATGTCCATGATCTTATGAATGGGTCATATACTAAATTTTACTGTGTTGCTCTGCATAAATATCTTAAGTTAACTTCAAGATTTTAACTCAGTGAAGGTAAAGGCTACATCTATTATTCCTTTCACCCTTTTGAATCCCCAGCACAGTACTACAGTACATGTGAGGCCCTTTATAAATGTTTGTTGCATGAATAAAGAAAAAGGATTTGAAGATAAAGTTGAAGCTCAGAGGTCATAGTGTTTACCTAACAATTTTATAATTTCATTTATCTGTCATCTCCAGTATGACTTTATTACACCTGATGATCCAATGGTCTCGTTTAAAATACATATATATTGGATGTACAAATTGGAATAGAAGCAAGCCAATGAGTCTAAAGAAATGGCATCATTTAACATCAACATAGTTTTAAAACAACTAAAGAATAAGTGGTACATTACCTTCTTTTGTTTGAGAATAACAAGTGTGAAATCAAGGAAATCTGTTGTATAAAATGCTATTAGAGTAAAACATATACCTTAGAGGGATAGGTCATATTCATGTATCTTTGGAGTGAAAATTTGACTACTATTGACTACCAGTGCAAGCCCTCTGTTAGTCAGGGAAGAAACCCACAGTAATTTCAAGAAATACTAGATGATATATGTGGGGCTCAGACTCAAAGACCTTAAATAAACACCGAGCTTCTCCCTCCTCCTTCCATGTGTAGAGAATAAAGGTAGTCTTGTTTCTATTTTTTTTAATGTGTCACTAATTGAATACTTTATGAAGCTCTATGTTCATTCTAAAATAATTCTGTTGCTGATTACAAAGGTATGTTTAATCACAATTTCTTTTACCTATCTAGGTATTATTCCTTGCAAAAAAAATATCCTTTGACTCACCCATCCATATTTCTGAATTCCTAGATGCTTTCTTATCATTTTTACGGCACCATATTTGTTGTGGTTATTTCTATACTTAAAGGTAAAAGAAATATGGTTATTTGCTATCTTCAAGTGGGAACGTGTTATATTTCTGGTTGTACCTAAAAACCTTGGCATCCATCTATTCATAACATTATCTATAACATCATCTGATCTCCTTAACTCACTCATAATCTTCTAATATACGTCAAGTTCACATCCATAGACAGCGCCAAGCCTCCCAAATTTCCTGAAGTTATTAACTAAACCTCAGGTCACACATTTAGGAAATAATTGCTCTCACAGTAATTAGATTCCTTTCCTAGCTGCCATTTTAAAAAAATCACAGCTGTGTTATTTTGATGATTCAAGTATTTTTATGTCTATTACAGCTTTGCTCCTCAGGCTTCGTACTGCATTTCTTAATGTTTCAGTAATTCATCTTTGTCACTTACTCAACTACTTGTGTTTTATTTATGATCGAGATGTAAACCAACATCAGAACCTAGGCAGCAAGCTTCTCATGGTTCCAAGCAGTAGGAAATATGGAAGTTTCATTTATTAGATCTGACAGATTAGGACTCCTAGTTCTAATTATCACACCTTAAAAACTGAAAACAATGGTAATTTTTTTTTTCTGAAGTCAAAACCTTGACTCCATACTCCATTTCTCCCAATACCAACAATTTATATTTTGCTAATAAATAAATACTCTGCCAAGAATAAGGAGCAAGTTTATCCCTACAGAACAACTTAATGAAAACTAATGAGCAACTACAGATGAGTAACTTTAATTTTCTCTATCAAAATAGCAAGGGTAATATTTCTGAGTATATAGAATTGCCATAATATTAAATATTGCAGCTCATCCAATGAAACATCTAGTTTTCAAGATCTTTATTTTTATAGTATGATATTTAAAAGAATGTGGGATGAAATGGGGTTGAATTATTGGGTTTGGACCAATATATTTTTTTAAAGGACCATTAAATTAGAAGGAAGTTCGTGTAGTTATACCAAATCATTTCGGAGAAAGTTTAATTCAAGCCAATAAACATTGACTATGAGCTTAGTTTTCTCTATTTGGGTCTCTCTTTAATTTTCATGATGTACAATTTTTTTAAACTAAGTGGGAGAGTAACAAGTATAAATATGGTTGGCATTTTAATTACATCATGCATCAATCACATCATATTTTGTTGGTATATGTCTTTAGAATGAGTAAGCAGGTATCATACAACTTGGACAAAACATTTCTCCCTTTATTTTAAAGGAAGGAATAAACAAATATCTTGAAACTTTCCCCTCCAAACTCCTGGAATACATCACAACTTTGACACTAGTACTTGAATTCTAGGAGAATATAAATTCCTTGAAAATAGGGATTGGATTTTGGTTCTGTTTACTTGTTTTTCTTTTGTCTTCATATCTCAAGGGCTCAGAAAAGTGTTTTCTAACATTGTAGGTACTTAATAGGTCCTTGCTAAATGTATGATCTAATGGATGGATATCCTACTGACATCTAAACTCACCATACCTAATTTTTCCTTCCTCAATATACCTCGCCTCCAAACTGCCCCAGTTCTTGTGTAATCACTGCCATTCACTTACTCATGCAGGTTTATAACTTTGAGTTAATCTTTTCCTCTTGGTATGCCTTCACCCCACCTTCCCATATACAGTTGGTTATCAAGTTTTGTCATTCTCTCTCTCTACACAATCTGTTGTATCTGCCTCCACTCACACTTCCTCCCTCACCCCCATTTCAGACATGCCTTACTTTTTTGTCTGGGCTCTTGGAATAGCCTTCTAATTGGCCTTTCTGCCTCTGTTTTCTCCGCTTAGTAATCAAGCCTCCACAGAGTTGCCAAAATAGTCTTCCTAAGATACAGGCCATATCACTTAACTTCTCAAAATCCTTCAGTGACTCCCTATTGTATATAGGGTAAAATACAAAGTCCTTAGCATGGTTTTCAGTTGTAGCCTACATTCTGTGCCTAATTTCACATTATTCAACTTCACACACTCTATGATTCTGACAAATTGAACCTGTCGACTGAAGTCTGCATGCTCTGTCCCATGTCTGGAATCTGCTTCTTCTTGCCTGTCAGTATTCTTTTTCAAGGCTTAGATCAGGTACCACCTTATTCCCAAGCATTTCCCAATACATCCAAGCATTAAGAATTCAAATTATCTTGTTTTCTTTGGTAAGGCTTTTATTTCTTTGTTTGTTTTGGTGTAGGTTTCAGATTCACAGTGGGGAACTTCCAGTGAGTAAATTTCCTCTACAGAAAAAATGATTACTGACTGCTGTGTAATTTGCAGTTTTAGAGAGCAACCTGAGAGCACTAAGAGTTAAGGTGATTTGCCCATGGTCAAACTTCTAGCATGTATCAGAGGCAGGATTTAAATTTAGGTCTTCTTGCCTTCCAGAGGCCCTCTAGTGTCACAGAACAGGCTGCTCTAGTATCTATATTTCTGCCTACACATCTGCCTCCAGCCTTGAAGCTACCCTCCGGAGAAGTAACCCTTGTAGATACAAGAAGTAGAAGCCATCTCAGTAGATGTCTTAGAGTTTAACTCCTTATTGGTCACAGTTCTTGAAAAGAAAAGTCTCCCCACAAAATATATTGTCAAATGGTTCATTATCAACATCAGAAGTTCATATGGTTTTATCAAAGGAAATGACACTAATGAAGACATTACCTTGGAACATTCTCATCTGACTTGTAGTTGAAACTTACTGTGAGGGTTTTCTTTGGAATATGAGCTACTTGAGAGCCAGGATTGTCTTCCCTTTTCTAGTTATATCTATTTGTATACTTAGCATAGTGCTTTGCACATAGTAAGCACCAAAAATGCTTTTTAAATTCCATTCATTCATATTGTGGCTCCCATATGTTGCCTGAGGATTCTAAAGGATTAGAATATGGATTCACAAGTAACATCAGGAAAGAGACCATCCACTAAGGAACAGTAGAACAGATATCTGGGAGTGATGATTAATGACTCTTTTCCAAGGAAGTCATTCACCATCCTGGTATTAATGATAGAGAGATCTATTGTTTTTATATATTTTGAGGGCTCCATGATCTTATGGAGATGAGTATATTCTCTACAATGGTATAATATATTACAACTCACTCATGCCTTCTCATTCTGTGTGACTCTTGTATATGTGCTCATAAATCCTCCACAGGGGTCTCATTCAACATCTTAGTTCTCTAAAGCCCTTGAAAATGCTTGGATAACAATGAGGCATATAAATTGTCCATTATTTATCACTTGTTCTCACTATATGATAAACCTACTTCCTTCTTAATAGAGATAAGTGAAAAGCAAAGCACTTGGATATTTTAAATTTAGTTTATTCTTAACATTAATTTTTTAAAAAAAATTGTTTTCCAAATTATCTCCTTCCCTACAGCCTCTCCAAAACCCATTGAGAAGGTAAGTAATATGATGCAAGTTATACAAGTAAAATCATGCAAAACATGTCCATTTTAGCCATATTGCAAAAAAATAAATAAAAAGCAAGAAACATGAAGAAAGGGGAAAAAAAAAAACTATGCTTCAATCTGCACTCAGAGTTCATCAGTTCTCTCACAGGTGGTAAATAGTATTTTTCATCATGATTGCTTTGGAATTGTCTTGGATCATTGACTTGACCAGAGTAGTTAAGTTTTTCACAGCTGGTCATCCTCACAATATTGTTGCTACCATATACATTCTACTAATTTCACTTTGTATCAGTTCATATATCTTCCCAGGTTTTTCTGAAACCATTCTGCTTATCATTTCTTATAGCACAATAGTATTCCATCAGAATCATATACCACAACTTATTAGTCATTCCCCAGTGGATAGGAATCTCCTTGATTTTCTCTATGCCATGACAAAAAGAGCTGCTATAATTTGGGCATGGTCCAAATTGTTCTCTGGAAGGGTTGGATCCAGTTCACACCTTCACCAACAGTGCATTAGTGTGTGTGTGTGTGTGTGTGTGTATGTGTATTCATCCTTCATTGCCGAAGAAGACCATGCCATCAGAGAAATAATGACATGACTTGCACTTGACTTTATTTTGAGTGAGGGAGGGCTGTGCATGTCACCAGTCTCACTTCTCCTTCAGAGCCATCTGAATCCAGTGATCAGATATTCATCAAGATGACTGGAGATGATCCAGGATGAGGCAATTGGGGTTAAGTGACTTGCCCAAGGTCACAGAGCTAGTGAATGTCAAGTGTATGAGGTGAGAGTTGAACTCAGGTCCTCCTGACTCTTGCACTGATGCTCTGTCCACTGCACCACCTAGCTGACCTAGAGCATTGGTGTACCTATTATTCCATATCCCCTTCATCATCTATCATTTTCTTTTTCTGTCATGTTAGCCAATATCATTGATATGAGTGGTATCTCAGGATTATTTTAATTTGCATTTCCCTAATCAATAGTGATTTAGAGAATTTTTATGTGGCTATTGATAAGTTTGATTTATTCCTATGAAAACTGCCTGTTCATATCCTTTGACTTTATCAATTTGAGCAGTGGCTCTTATTTTTATAAATTGGGCTCGGTTCTCTATATATTTGAGAAATGAGCCCTTTAGAAAAACTCACTGCAAGTTTTCTTCTTTCATTCTAATTTTAATCTCACTGACATTGCTTGTGCAAAATCTTTGAAATTTCACATAATTAAAATTGTCAATTTCCTGTGATCTTCTCTATGTCTTATTTGGTCATAATTTTCCCCCTTATCCATAGAGCAGATAGGTAAATATTTTATGCTCCTCTAATTTACTTACAATGTCATTCTTAATGTCTAAATAATTTATCCATTTGACCTTATCTTGCTATGTGGGGCAAGGCATTGCTCTATTGCTCAAGTGCTTTCCAGTTTTCCCAAAAAATTTGTCAGAGGTTTTCTTATCCCAAAAGTTTGGAGCTTTGGATTTATCAACCCTAAATAACTATAATTATTCAGTGATGTCTATTTTTACCTAGTCTATTCTACTGATCCACCACTCTATTTCTTATCGAATATCAAGTTTGAATGATATCACTTTGTAATATAGGTTGAAATCTGCTACTTCTAGACTGCCTTTCTTCCCATTTTTCCCATTTATTCCTTTGATATTTTTGACCTTTTATTCTTCCAGATAAATTCTGAGTTTTTCTAGCTCTATGAAATAATTTTTTGCAGTTCAATTGGCATGACACTGAATAAGTAAATTAATTTGGTCGAATTATTATTTTTATTATAGTGGTTTAGCTTATATATGAGCAATTAATATTTGTACAATTGTTATATCTGTCTTTATTGAATGAAAAATGTTTTGCAGTTTTCAACATACACTTCCTGGGTTTATCTTGGCAGGGAGATTCTCGAGTACTTTATATTGTCTGCAGTTATTTTAAATGAAATTTATCTCTTCCTCACGACTTTTGTTGGTATATAGAAACGCTAATGATTTATGAAGGTTTATTTTACATCCTGTAATTTCTGAAGTTGTTCATTGTTTCCTCTCATTTTTAGTTGGTTCTCTTGGTATACTATCATATCATCTGTAAAGAGCAATAGTTTTGTTTTATCATTGCCTATTTTTATTACTTCAACTTCTTTTCCTTGTCTTATTGCTATAGCTAGCATTTCTGGTACAACATTGAATCAATAGTGGTGATAATTGACATCCTTGTTTCACCTCTGAACTTGTTGGGAAGGCTCTAGCTTATCCCCTTTACAGTTTACGCTTGCTCGTGGTTTTAGAATGATACTACTTATCATTTATTCCTTTACTTTCTACTTTATCTAAAAGAATGATGGTTGTATTTTTTCAAAAGTCTTTTCTCCGTGTATTGACATAATCATATGATTTTGTTGTTATTTTTATTGATATGGTCAAATATGCTGATAATTTTCCTAATATTAAACCAGCCATGCATTCCTGATATAATTCCCACCTGATTATAGGGTATGAACTTTGAGATATATTGTTGAAATCTTTTGCTATTATTCTTTTATTTAAAGTTTCTGCCTCAATATTCTTTAACAAAATTGACCTATACTTATTTCTGTCTGTTTTGGTTTTCCATGTTTAGTATCAAAACTACCTTTGTATCATAAAATATAATTTGGTAAGAGTCCTTTATTTTTTTCAAATAGTTTATATAGTATTGGGATTAATCGTTCATTAAATGTTTGGTGGTGCAGTGGATAGAGCACTAGTGCAGGAGTCAAGAGGATCTGAGTTCAAAATCTCACCTCAGATGCTTGTCACTCACTAGCTGTGTGACCTTGGGCAAGTCACAAACCCAGTTGCCTCATCCTGGGTCATCTCCAGTCATCCTGATGAATATGTGGTAACTGGATTCAGATGGCTCTGGAGGAGAACTGAGATTGGTGACCTGCACAGTCCTCCTTCACTCAAAACAAAGTTAAGTGCAAGTCATGTCATTATTTCTCTGATGGCATTGTCTTCTTTGGCAATCAAGGACAAACACACACACAAATGTTTGGTAGTATTCACTTGTAAATCCATCTGGTCCTGGTAAATTTTCCCCCTTCAGAATGCTCATTGAATGCTTGTACATTTTTTTTTTCTAAGCTAGGGTTAGTCCAGTGTTCCATTTCCTCTTCTCTTAATCTGGGCATTAAAATTTTGTTAATATTCATTCATTTCACTTAGGTCATCAGTTTTATTGGCATATACATGGGCAATTCACCTTTTCCATTTTTATTTTAGTTTTCTTTTCTTCTTGTTTTTAAACTCAAATTAACCGATGTTTTAACTATTTTATTGGGTTTTTCACAAAACTAGACTTTAGCTTTATTTTTAATTGTGATCATTTTAATTTACTTTCAATTTTACTCATCTTTCTGAATTTTCAGCATTTCCATTTTGGTGTATAATTGGAGTTTGTAAATTTGGTGTTTTTCTAGGTTTTCTTTTTAGTTCCATGCCCAGTTTACTGATCTGCTTTTTCTCTTTTTTAGTGATGTGCTCATTTAGAGATTTAAAATTTCCCCTAAGTATTGCTTTGACAGCATCCCACAAAATTTGGCTTGTTGTCTCATTGTTATCATTGCCTTTAATGAAATTATTGATTGTTTCTATGATATGTCCTTTGATCCACTCATTCCTTCGTATTAGATTATTTTCTTTTCAATTAATTTTTAATCTATGAATCCATAGCCTTTATTGAATATAGTTTTTTGCAGTATTGTCTGAAGAGGGTGGACTTAATATTTCTGCTTTTCTGCATTTTATGGGGTTATTATACATTAATATATGATCAGTTTTTGTGAAATTGCCATGAATATGTGAGAAAAAGGTATTCTCTATTTTCACATTCAATTTTCTCCAGAGAGCAATCATATTTAATTTTCCAAGATTTTATTTACTTCCTTAATTTTTTTTCTTAGAAATGTTATGGTTAGATTTATCTAGTTCTCTGAGGGGAAAGTTGAAGTTCTCCACTAGGATAGTTTTATTGTCTATTTCCTCATTTGACTTTTCCTTTAAGAATTTGGATTCTATGACTTTCAGTACACATTTGTTTAGTATTGATACTACTTCATTGTCTATGGTTCCTTCTAGCTAGATGTAGTTTCCCTGTTTATCTCTTTTAATTAAGTCTATTGTTGCTTTTGCTTTGTCTGAGATAATGATTGCTACCCCTGCCTTTTATAACTGAGATGAAGAAAAGTAGATACTGCTCTAGCCCCTTATTTTAACTCTTGGCTTTTTATTTCAACTGTATTTCTTGTAAGCAACATATTGTTGAATTCTGGTTTCTCATCCATTCTGCTCTCCACTTACATTTTATGGGTAAATTCACCCCATTCACCTCCACAGTTATGATTACGGATTGTTCTTTGCTTTCCATTTTATTTTCTTTATGCTCTCTATGTCTTTTTTACTTTGCCCCTTAAAAGTTTGTTTTTGCTTCTTACCACTGCCTCCCTTAGTATAACTTACCTTTTAGTCTTCTCTCTCTCTCTCTCTCTCTCTCTCTCTCTGTGTGTGTGTGTGTGGGTGTGTATCTCTGTCTGTCTCTCTGTGTCTCTTTCTCCCTCACTCACTCCTTTCCTCCCTCACTCACTCCTTTCCTCCCTCAATTCCTTTCTCTCCTTCTCTCCCCCTCTGTCAAATTTTCTATTCATCTCTGTTCTTTTCATTACAATGGCTTGAAAGTCATCTGTTTCATTAAATATTATTTTTCTCTTGAAGGATTATACTCCATTTTTGCTGGATAGGTTATTCTTAGTTGTAATCCTAGCTCCTTTGACTTCTAGAATACTCTAAGCTACTACCCACATTATTAATGTGGTAGCTGCTTAATTTTGTGTGATCCTGACAATGACTCCATGGTATTTGAATAGTTTCTTTCTGGCTGCTTAAGATATATTCGCTTTGACCTGTGAACTTTGAAATTTGCTTATCCTATTCCTGGAAATTTTTAATTTGGAATTTTCTTTTAGGCAGCAATTGAAGGATTCCTTCAATTTCTGTTTAAAAATCTGGTTCTAAGATGTTAGCTGTTCAGGCATTTCAGATATGTCTACCCCTTTGTGATTCTGTGATGGAGGTGGGGGCAGGGGTGGAAATTCTTGGCAAAGATACTGGAGTGGTTTGCAATTTCCTAGGATATATTACTTTATGATTTCTTGATTATGGCTTTCAGATGATCCACAAATTCGTAGATTATCTCTTTTTGACCTATTTTCCAGGCTGGTCATTTCCCCAATGAGATGGTTCACATTTTCTTCTATTTTTTCCTATTCTTTTAACTTTGTTTGATTGTTTCTTAAAGTCTTATGGAATCATTAACTGCCACTTGCCCAGTTCTAATTTTTGAGGAATGATTTTCTTCAGTGAGCTTTTGTGCCTCTTTTTCCATTTGTCCAATTCTTTTTTAAGGGTAACTTCTTCAGTATTTTTGTGTTTCTTTTGCCAAGTGTTTAATTCTTTTGGTCTTCAGTCCAATTCTCTCTTTGAAGCTTTGCTTGTAGCTGTTCTAATATTATTGTTTTCTTTGGGTTTGTGTTTTTGTCCTCACTGTTGCCGTAGTAGCCTTTTATGTTCTGATTATTTTTATTGTTGTTACATAATTACTTTTCTAGTTTATTTCTTGGCTTTGTTCTTTATGTTAATGTTAGGTTCTGTTTCCAGTGTGGGGCACCACCTCAAGCTTCAGACTTTTTCCCAATGCTATTTTGAGACCAAGTTCTGGGAGTTTGGAAGTTTTGGGTATTTTCAAGGTAGTGTGATCCAGAAAGAGATGTCCTCACTGTTCCCCTAGTCTGGTCCTTACCCAGGAAAGGTTCCTGATCCCTTGCAGCTGCACATAATTTTGCTCCTCAAGGCCTCTTCCCTTGGAAATGAAAGTGACAGTGCTCTTGGGCCTCATGATCCTTTGTGACTGCAGGTGCTCTTCTCCAACCTGTAACTGTGACCTGGAACAGGGTACAGGCAATGGGGTTGCCATAAAGCACTCTTCCCTGTTCTTAGTATAAGCACAACGATAACATGAAATCTCTTTCTGACCAGTTGCCAGATTGCCTTATTGTCTTTGGCTTGAGAGCCCTCAATGCTGCTGCTGCTGCTGCTGCTATTGCCTCCTCTAAGGATCATCATTAGTGTTGCCACCACTTGGGCTCCTGGATAGCCCCATACCATTTTCATATTATTCTCCTTCCAACTCCCTGACTCATCTTGGGCTAGAGAAATGTTCTCCCTGATCTCTTCTTGGCTTTCATGCTCCAGAATTCTATTTGATATACTGTTTTAAAGTTATTTGGAGGGAAATATTGGGAAAGCTTGACTATTCTTCTACCGTGACATCTTGACTATTCATACACTTGCATTTTAGTACTTTATATAACAATTACAAGATGTGAGGGGGGGGATGTTGCTAGATAATAATTTCTATGAAAAAGTTCTGGGGTCATTAATAGAGTCAGCTAGGTATCATGGTAGATCAGGTACTGTACTTTAGAGTTAAGAATGCCTTAGTTCAAATACCATTTCAGTCCTTTACTAATTGGCAGACTTAATCCTTCTCAACATATTTTTGATGTGTAAAATGGGCATCATAACCCCTATTTCTCAAGTATTTTTGTATCAAACAAGTAAATATTCAAAGTGTTTTACAAATCATAAAGTACTATATAAATTATACTTTACTATTTTGTTGTTATTGTTGTAATAATCTCAATATGAGTCAACAGTATTACAAGATATCCAAAAAACCCTAATATAAGCTTAGGGTGTACTGAGAAATATAATATGTCCAGAACATAGGAAGAGTCCATTCTTCTGTACTCTCTTGGTCAGACCAAATTTGGAGTATTGCCTTCAATTCTAGGTGTCATGTTCTAGGAAGAATGTTGGGGAAATCTACAATAAGACAACCAGATTTTGAAGAGATCATGGTATGAGAACATCACATTTATCCACTGAAATACCTATAAATTGGAGGAGCCAAGATGGCGGAGTAGAAAGATTCACATATGCTAGCTCCGAACACACAGCCCATAATTACCTATAAAGAGGAACTCCCAACAAATTCTAGAGCAGTGGAAGCCATGCAGCAGTGGAGTGGAGGAGATTTCTGTTCCAGAGATCCCTGAAAAACTGTCACCAAAGGTCCATCGCACACCAGACACAGAGCACAGCACAGCCCTGCCTTGGCCACGGCACTGAGAGGAGCATATCTGAGCAGGCTTCAGGGACGGAATCTCCGGCAGCTTGCAGGTCCCTCAACCCACAGGCAATACAGGTCAGTGAGACCCTATCTGGCTGGCTGAGAGGGGAGCGGGGTGTCCCCATAACTCAGGCCCCTCGAGAGGAAGCCGCAGGAGCTCCATTGTTGAAGGTCTCCACATAAACCCCCTGAGGGAAGTGAGCCTGGGCTGCGGCATTGCCCTTACCTGAGAACCTGAACTTAATCCCACTGAATAGCAGCCCCGCCCCCTGCTGAAAGCCCTGAGGCTGGGAAGCAGCATTTGAATCTCAGACCCCAAGCACTAGTGAGGTGGGGGTGGAGAGGAATCTCAGAAGTCAAGTAACTAGCTGGGAAAATGACCAGAAAAGGGAAAAAAAATAAGACCATAGAAGGTTAATTTCTTGGTGAACAGATGTTTCCTCCTTTCCTTTCTGATGAGGAAGAACAATGCTTACCACCAGGTAAAGACATAGAAGTCAAGGCCTCTGTATCCCAAACATCCAAAATAGACTTCCAGTGGGCTTAGGCCATGGAAGAGCCCAAAAAGAATTTTGAAAATCAAGTGAGAGAAGTGGAGGAAAAACTGGGAAGAGAAATGAGATACAAGAAAAGCATGAAAAACAGGTCAATACCTTGGTAAAGGAGACCCAAAAAAATGCTGAAGAAAATAACACCTTGAAAAATAGGCTCACTCAATTGGCAAAAGAGGTTCAAAAAGCCAATGAGGAGAAGAATGCTTTCAAAAGCAGAATTAGCCAAATGGAAAAAGAGGTTCAAAAGCTCACTGAAGAAAATAATTCTCTCAAAATTAGAATGGAACAGATGGGAGGCTAATGACTTTATGAGAAACCAAGAAATCACAAAACAAAACCAAAAGAATGAAAAAAAAAATGGAAGATAATGTGAAATATCTCATTGGAAAAACAACTGACCTGGAAAATAGATCCAGGAGAAACAATTTAAACATTATGGGACTACCTGAAAGCCATGGTCAAAAAGAGAGCCAAGACATTATCTTTCATGAAATTATCAAGGAAAACTGCCCTGATATTCTAGAGCCAGAGGGCAAAATAAATATTGAAGGAATCCATTGATCACCGCCTGAAAGAGATCCAAAAAGAGAAACTCCTAGGAACATTGTGGTTAAATTCCAGAATTCCCAGGTCAAGGAGAAAATATTGCAAGCAGCTAGAAAGAAACAATTCCAGTATTGTGGAAATACAATCAGGATAACATAAGATCTAGCAGCTTCTACATTAAGGGATCGAAGGGCATGGAATAGGATATTCCAGAAGTCAAAGGAACTAGGACTAAAACCAAGAACCACCTACCCAGCAAAACTGAGTATAATCCTTCAAGGGAAAAACTGGTCTTTCAATGAAACAGAGGACTTTCAAGCATTCTTGATGAAAAGACCAGAGCTGAAAAGAAAATTTGACATTCAAACACAAGAATGAGAAGACACATGAAAATGTAAACAGCAAAGAGAAGTCATAAGGGACTTATCAAAGGTAAACTGTTTACACTGCCACATGGAAAGACAATATTTGTAACTCTTGAAACTTTTCAGTATCTGGTTAGTTGGTGGGATTACACACACATACACACACATACACACATGCATGCACACACAGAGACAGAGAGCACAGAGTGAATTGAATAGGATGGGATAATATCTTTAAAAAATTAAGGTAAATGGTGAGAGAGAAATGCATTGGGAAGAGAGAGGGTGAAATGGAATGGGGTAAATTATCTCTCATTCAAGAGGCAAGCAGGAGACTTTTTAGTGGTGGGAAAAAGAGGAGAGCTGAGAGAAAAACATTACCCTCATCACATTCGACTAAAGGAAGGAATAAAATGCACACTCATTTTGATATGAAAACCTATCTTATAATACAGGAAAGTGGGGGAGAAGGAGATAAGCAGGGTGGGGGGGATGATGGAAGGGAGGGCAATGGGAGGAGGGAGCAATTTGAAGTCAACACTCTTGGGGAGGGACAGGATCAAAGAGAGAATAGAAACAATGAGGGGCAGGATAGGATGGAGGGAAATATAGTTAGTCTCACACAACACGACTATCATCGAAGTAATTTGCAAAACTACACAGATATGGCCCATATTGAATTGCCTGCCTTCCCAAAGGGAATGGGTGGGGAGGGAGGGATGGGGAGAAGTTGGAACTCAAAGTTTTAGGAACAGCTGTTGAGTATAGTTCTTGCTACTAGGAAACAAGAAATACAGTTAATGGGGAATAGAAAGTCATCTGGCCCTACAGGACAAAAGAGAAGATGGGGTCAAGGGAAGGGAGGGATGATAGAAGAGAGGGCAGATTGGTGATAGGGAAAATTAGATTGCTCAGTGTATTGGGGTGGGGGGAGGGGACAAATGGGGAGAAAATTTGGAACCCAAATTTTGTGAAAATGAATGTAAAAAGTTTAATAAATAAATTTATAAAAAAAATACCTATGAATTGCCTGTATTTTTTTTTTAATGTAGAAGGACTAGGGAAGTATGATAGCCATATTTAAGTATTTTAAGTCGTGTTTTGAGGAAGAGGTAATTTAAACATTTTTCTGCTTGATCACAGAAGGCTAAATTTCAATCAGTACTTAAAAGCTGCAGAGACAAATTTTAGCCTATTAGAACTGTCCAAAAGCAAAATAGTCAGCCTTAGGAAGCAATGTATTCCTTTCACTCAAGGTCTTCAAGCTGAATCTAGATGGCCCCATTGTGGAGGGGATATTTAGTCACTTAAAAGTCGGAGTAAGTCTCCTCTGCTATCTCTTCCAGCTTTGAAATTTCATCATTATATTAATTTTAGTCCTTGAACTCTATGACTAGTTAGCCCAAAAGTTCATTGCAGCAGACTTGTTGTAATTATCTTTCTTGTTCAGGGGTGGATAAAACCACTGGATGTCCTAAAAGCCTATAGGAATGGCCAATTCTTCTATTTGGTATGGTAGTTTTTCCTTTATAAGGGATCTATTCTGGAACTCCATTAATTGTTAAAACTCACAACAGGGAGTTTTGTTGACTATAGCCTTTATGTCTTGCTCCAATAAATTAATTCAACCAACTCCTAAGTAGCTGTTCATTTCAATATACTGTATTTGGTTCTCGGAGATAAGGAGGGTGAATAAGAGAGTTGCTGCCATCAAGGGACTTATAATCTAGTAGATTCAGAAGTAGTCTACAGATAAATATAGCACAAAGTAAATTGTAGATGTGCATGAAGATGTCACAAAAGTATATAAAAATTTACAAAACAGAGGAATCACTTCTGACTAAAAGGATACATGGCGAAGCTGTCACTAACCTTAGGCCTCATAGGATGAGTAGCATTTCAACTGATATTGCAAAGAATGGAAATGTGTCCCTGAATCTTTGAAATCCTAAAGTTGGAGCTAGGGGACACAAGAAATAACTTGAGCAAATGAACAAGCACGTGTCCTTCATGTAGATCTCAAGCATCCCCTATATTCAGTGACTTCTTTTATGGAAAGCTATCAAATAGCTTTGTGCTAGATAATGCTTTGTGCTAGAAGTTCAAAGAGTAATAAGGAATGAACCAACTACAGTTAGAGATGGCTGAAGGTATAGATATTTGCTGATTGAAAACTAATGAGGCAAAAAGGGATTCAATCAGTTTGAGTAGATGCTGACATACAAGTTGAACAAGACTGAATCAGCATAGAAAAAAATCAATGAGTTGAGTAGAACTATGCCTTACTCAGTGCTAGGGGTCTTCTAAGGTGAATGTACCACTTACCTTTAATATGACCCATCCACAGGGGTTAATTGAAAAGAAATCCAGGACTATACAAAATTGTTGTGGGAATTAAAAATGAGGGTAGGAAATGTAACAGCTTCATATGACTGTATCTCAGTTGCTTAAGGTATCTATAAATTCAGTGTAGGCAATGCATAACTAAAAAGATCACCCCAGATTAGTACTCCTTAACTTAACCTTCCCTTTGGAATGGGTCAGGAATTGTAATGGAAGAGCCTTTTCAGGAAGATTATCATCATAATATTTGGAGCTAGAAAGGACCTTATAGCTCATCCCCTTATTTTATACAAGAGAAAGTTTAGGTCTCAAAGTGAAGTCACTTGCCCATAGTCACAGAAAAAATAGAAAGCAGAGCAAGAATTCAAACTGAGATCTTTAGAATTATAATCCAGGTGTCTTTCCTCTACCCTACATTATTTTTCATTGATTGGAGGGGAAAGTCAATTTTGAGAACCTCTTGAAGGAAATAGTTGATATATGAGAATATTAATAGGTAAAGAAAAGGGATAAGGTCTACAAATGTTTTGAAAGGTTGGAGATTATAAACTTCCTTAAGGCATAGCCTTTATCTTTGTAGCCAGAAAGAGCTAATTATACTTTGTTGTCATATGATACCAAGAGTATCTATCTAGTTTAGTGACAGGCTCAAAGTAAAGTGTGTTGAAGTATCAAAGTTTATTTTAACAGTGCTGGAACTGAAGATATCCCTGGGATTTTGATTATGAAGGTCAGAGTATAATGATACTTCACATACCTTGATGAGGAAAGAAGTTTAATGGGTAAGGTAGTAGGAGGATGTATGCTTTTTTTTTTTTACCCTCTATGTTCAGCTTGAAAGAGTAATACATTTCTTTTTTCCATTTATATCTCCTCATTTTATTTATAGCAATAGTGTGATTATTTTTAAAATTTTATTTATTAAGTTTTAGGTCTCAACATTGACTTTTCTAAGATTTTGAGTTCTAATTTTCTTTCCTCCTTGCCCTACCCTCTCCCCAAGACAGCATACAATCTCATATAGTCTATAAATATACAATCATATTAAACATATCTCCACATTAGTCATGTTGTGCAAGAAGAATCAGAACAAAAGGGGAAAATCACAAGAAAGGAAAAGAGAGAAAATAGTATGCTTTAATCTGCATTCAAACTTCATAGTTCCTTCTTTGGATGTGGATAGCATTTTCCATCATGAGACTTTTGAAAATGCCTTAGATCATTACATTAGTGAGAAGAGCTAAATCTATCAAAACAGTGCAATATATTTATAGTATCTAAAGTTGAAGGAACTGGAAATGGTTAGTCTGAAGAAAAGAAGCTTTAGGAGGACACAAGAGCAATTTTTAAGTTATTTGACAAATTTTCACATAGACAGGGGATAAGTAACAGGGTTGGTCGATGAAAGTCACAAAAAGGAAAAGCTTTCCAACATTTACAACTGGTCAAAAGTACAAGAGGTTCTTTGTCATGTTGCTTTTTCCTTCAATTAGGCATTTTACAGTATGGTTTTGACTCTGTATCACCCTGGTTGTCAAAATCCAACTACAATTTTTCCAAAATATGACACTCTAAACTGAATACCTTAATGCAGTTATGTTTTAACCAGCACAGAGTATAGGCAAACTCCAATTTCTTGCTCCCAACATTATACTTCTCTTAATGCTACTTAGTAACCCATTAGTCTTTTTTAATGCCATGTCATACTCATGTTACATTTCCAGTCCATTAGAAATCTCTAGGTCTTTTACAAGTTACTATTATATTGCCAAGTCTACTCCTTTTGGGGCTTGTGCAATTAATTTTTGAATTTTAATGCAAGGCTTTTCATTTATCCATATTAAATCTTATCTATTAAATTCAACTCTTAAAAATGGGTCCTTATTCTTATAATATGCCTCTTGGCTTTGTGCCATTCAAAAACTTGATCATCAAGTCATCTACGATTTCATTTAAGTCATTAACAAAAGTATTGAATGGAATGGTACCAGGGATAGTTCCGTGAAACATTCCCTTGGAGATCTTTCTTGATGATGACAACCATCATTTAATTACTTTTCTTGCTATGTGGTCATTCATTGAGATCTGAGCCATCACCTAATTGGTAAATTTTGAAAGACTTTTTAAAATTCTTTGCTGAAATTCAGGTATATGAAGTTCAAGATATCTTTCTGATATATCTGTCGTAAAAAACATAATCATGAAAGAAATTTAAGGCTATTCTGTGTCTCAACATATTATGTGCTTATTCTTGATGAACACATGTGATTGCTGCTGGTGTTTTTAGTGATCATTATATTTCACTATAAATAACAATAATTTTTGTTCCGTTGTTTCAGTCCTATCTTTTTGTAACCCTATTTGGGGTTTCTTTGGCAAAGATACTGGAGTGGTTTGCCCTTTCCTTCTCCAGTTCATTTTACAGATGAAGAAACTGAGGCAAACAGGTTTAAGTGACTTACCCAGGGTCACAGACTTAGTAAGTGTCTGTGGCCAGATATGAACACAACACAATGTGTATTTTTGACTCCAGGAGTGACACTCTATCCACTCTTCTATTCAGCTACTGATAATAAACCATTCCTTTAATAATGCATTTTATAATATTGCTAAGAATCCAAGTCCAACTCACCAAATTTATAGTTTAAATAGCTAATCTTCTTCTCTCTGAAAATCAGGACAGTGCTTGTCCATCTCCAGTCTGATGACTTTTCTCTATTACTTTTCAAATAGTGGCTCAATCAGTTCTAAAACTTATTTTATTTTCCCTGTGATGAAGTTTGTCCAAGTCTGATGACTTGAACTCATGGAGGGTAGTTACCTGACATCTTATCATCTCATTACTTATTATAGAATACTAATTCTAGGACAGATTAATGAGTATATCTAGTACCTATTAAAGTGTCTCATACACACTAGGTGTTTAATAAATGTCTCAAATTGAATTGGACTTTGTTACATTTTCTATTTTATTTAAAAATGTGTTTTAGTTTATTATTTCCTTGTAAATTCAAATTAGTATCCTTGAACAATTGCTCTTTTTCATTCACTAGAGTCATCTACACCTGTGTTCACAGGATTTCACTTGTAAAAGCTTTCTAATCCTTTTGACTTAATTTTTCCTCTATAAAATATATCTGAGTGGACAAGATGAAGAAATATGGGTTAAGTAATAGTATAGTTGGCAGATTAGGTTCTGAGTTGTTTGAGTATCAACATCCAAAAAGTAGCCATTAATGGCTCAGTGCCAATTTGAGTTCGTTTTAAAGTGTGTCTCAGTGATTGGTCTTTTATTCAATGTGTTTTAACATTTTTATCAATCATTTTCTTTATTATTTTTAAGATTTTTGTCTTTTGTTTTTATATTAACTTTATTTTCCAGCATATTATCAATGATAGATTAAATCTGACAAAAGTTCAATGAGCTACTAGTAGTAAGGTGTGTGTGTTTGTCCTTTGTTGCCAAAGAAGACCATGCCATCAGAGAAATATGATATGACTTGCACCTGACTTTGTTTTGAGTAAGGGAGGGCTGTGCAGGTTACCAGCTTTACTTCTCCTTCAGAGCCATCTGGATCCAGTGACCACATATTCATCAAGATGATTGGAGATGACCCAGGATGAGGTTACTGGGATTGATTTGTCCAAGGTCGCACAGCTAGTGAGTGTCAAGACCCTCCTGACTCCTACACTGGTGCTCTGTCCACTGTACCACCTAGCTGTCCCAGTAAGTAGTAGTAAGGTATTGGGGAAATAAAGACAAAAGGAGGGAAAACAGCCCTATTCTCAATGGAGGAGCTTATATTCCATGTTGTTTTTCAGTCTTTTTTCAGCCATGTCCAAATCTTTGTGATCCCATTTGGGGTTTTCTTGGCAAAGATACTGGAGTGGTTTGCCATGTACTTCTCCAGCTCATCTAATAGATAAGGGAACTGAGGCAAATAGGGTCAAGTGGCTTGCCTGGAGTCACACAGCTAGTAGGTGCCAGAAGTCAGATTTGAACTCAGAAAGATGAGTCTTCCTGATTCCAGGCCTGGCACTCTATCTGTGTACCATCTAACTGCCCCATGGTTTGTTGCTTACATTCATAATTGAAAGAAATGCTCAATTTTTATTTAATACATAATTTAGTGATTATGTATTTTATAGAGATTAGTGAAAATGAAAATACATTTCCTTTACCCTAGTTTATGATAGGATATGAACAATAGTCTGGTTGAGAGGTAATGAGGTCCTAAACTAGGGTGGCAATGATGTGTGAGAGATTTTGTGAAGATCAAACTGACAAGATTTGGATGTTAAGGAAAGGAAAGGATTATTCTTTTTATGTTTATTTATTAATTTTTAGTTTTAAATATTCATTTCCACAAAATTTTGAGTTCCAAATTTTCTCCCCATCTCTCCCCTCCCCCACCCCAAAATGCCATGCATTCTGATTACCCCTTTCCCCAATCTTCCCTCCCTTCTATCACACCCCTCCCTTCCCTTATCCCCATCCTCTCTCATCTTATAAGGCAAGATAAATTTCTATATCCCATTACCTGTATTTCTTATTTCTCAGTTGCATGCAAAAACAATTCTCAATATTTGTTCCTAAAACTTCGAGTTCCAGCTTCTCTCCCTTCCTCCCTCCCAACCCATCCCCACTAAGAAGGCAAGCAATTCAACATAGGCTATATATGTGTAGTTTTGCAAACGGCTTTCATAACAGTCATGTTGTGTAAGACTAACTGTATTTCCCTCCATCCTATCCTGCCCCCCCCATTTATTCTATTCTCTCTTTTGACCTTGTCCCTCTTCAAAAGTGTTTACTTCTAACTGCTCCCTCCTCCCATTTTCCTTCCTTCCATCATTCTCCCTACCCTACTTATCCCCTTCTCCCCTACTTTCCTGTAGTGTAAGATAGATTTTCATACCAAATTGAGTGTGCATGTTATTCCTTTCTTAAGCCAAATGTATGAGAGTAAGCTTTACTTTTTCCCTCACCTTCCCCCTTTCCCCTCCATTGAAAAAGCTCAAGGATGAGACACAGATCAGTGGCTCAATTCCCTCCAGAAACTTTAAGTCAAGGGCTCCAAAAATGGACACTGCTGCTGCCACCTGGAGCCAGGGCTAGGGGAGGACCCTACTCCCTTCTCACCCAGGTGAGAGAGCTTTCTCACTGACCTTTGAAACTGTCTTTGGTGTTTGTGGGCTGAGGGATCTGGAAACTGCAGTTCCTGCCGGGAATTCCACCCCAGGGATGTGTTCTGGTCCTGTTCCTGCCAGTGCTGCATGACCAAGGCTGGACTGGGCTCCGTGGGCTGAGCTCTGCTCAGCATTCTGCGCAATAGACCTTTCTTGTTGGCCTTGCAGGTCACCTTGTGCTGGAAATCTCTTTCATTCTGTCGTTTTGTGGCTTCTGATGCTCTAGAATTTGTTTAGAGTCATTTTTTACAGGTATTTTATAGGCTGTGGGGAAAGAGCTAGAGTAAGTGTGTCTTTCTACTCTGCCATCTTGACTCCAACCCCAGAAAGGATAATTCTAAGGTAATAAAACTGAACTATCATGAGGATGGGATCCATGGAAGTAATGGAGGAAGTTTGGAGGGAGCTGGATTGGCAGGGAGTGATGAATTCAATTTTGAACATGCATATTTCCTACCTACAGGATATCCAATTCACCATGTCAGCAGGCTACTTGGGATGTGACATTGAAGTTAAAGAGAGAGAGAGATTAGGATTTGAATATATAAATTTTGGAGCCATCTGAGTAGGGATGATAATGAAACTTATAGTAGTTAAGAAGCAAAAGAAGTAAATAAGAAGAGGAGAGAAGAGAGGAGAGGCAAGAAAATAGGGAGAGAAGACAGGAGAGGAGGAAGAAGGAGAGTACAGGAGAGGAGAGGATGGGAAGAGAGAGATGAGGGCCCAAGGTAGATGGTGGATACCTATCATTTGGGTTAACAAATGATGCTGATCTAACAAAGGCAGCTGAGGAATGGTTAGACAGGTAGGAGGAGAGCCCGAAGAAGGCACTGTCAGTAAAGCTAAGTAAGGAAAATATATCCAGGACTTGAAAGAGAAGTGCTTATAAAATTTAAAAATTTCACAAAGCTGAGAGATGGCTAATTGGTTAACACCATTTTAACAAAATATATTGATATTTCAAATAAGATGAAATTTAATAGAAATAAATATGAAATCCTAAGTGGGCTAAATCATTGACTTCCAACATATAGGAAAAGTGAAGTATGTTTAGAAAACAACTGGGAAAATTTTAGCTATATTATTTATTGTACTGTAAGTTTAATATGAGTCAACAGACTAATACTAACATACTAATACTAAAGAAACATATTACAGGAACTGATCAGGCTACTGCAGTGATAGTCTGAAATAATGTAGTGGATCGAGTATGGATGAAGTGAGGAAGATCTCACTTTGAATTCCCCCTGGGACATTGAGATGCTGGGCAATTCACTCCCTATCTCTTATGCTTAGTTTCCTCATTTGCAAAATGGGGATGATAATAGCACTTATCTCACAGTGTTGGGAGAATCAAATCAAATGGAATGTATTTGTAAAGCGATTTGCCAAGCTAAAAGTGTTGTGTAAGAACCAGCATCATTCATTCATTCATGACCATTGATTTAATATAGTACTGCTTTAGTGTCTTACATGGGGTGAAGTTCACAGGAGATGTGATGCTTTGAACTTGGGGAGAACAGCATATTTATCCTTTCATTCTAGTTGATTCAACCTTTCAGCATCTGAGACTATTTTCATCCCTCTGCTGATGCAAAACTGTCCTACCTGCTGTTCCATGAACTTGGCATTCCATAAGAATGGAGTTGGAGAGGCAGTATGAGATAGGGAATACAGGATCTTGATATCTTGGGCCCTGTCCTGTATCTAATACAGCTTTGTGAAGGTGGGCATGTCACTTATTTCTCAGTGCTCAATGCAACTCTCTAAGCAGCTGTGTTTGGTTATCTATTGGTAGACAGTTGGGACCAATCAAAAAAGCCTAAGAACATATTTACAATTATTAAAAAAGAGTAAAAATGGGAAAGAACTTTAAGAGACTGAAAAAAAAAGACATTGCTAGTTTCAGAACATAGATTGTCCCAATAAATGTGTAGTTTTCTTTGACACTAGTCTGTCTTCTGCGTAGAAGAAAGTTTTGTTCTCCTCTCCAAAACCTTTCTCTTCATCCCATCTTAATAACTTTCTAGGACTGAAGGGCCCTAATAGTCTGTTACGATCTCTTTGTAACTAATCTTTCAAAGCACTTCTGAATTTGGGAAGGCATATGTTAACCTGGGCATTTAATACCAGGAATGTGGCAGTGACACCATCAAGAAAATTGTTCATTTATCACAGAAGTGTTACCTTCTCCAGGACCCTAACTCCACCTTATGTGTGTGGTCAGCTGGGTCTTTTCAAAGTTTCCTTTTCCTTCTCAGGGCCTCTCACTCAGCTTTAATGAGCAGGGAATTGGTGGCCATGGGTTTTTCTTCAAGCAGGTGCAGGCCAGGCACTTTAGCAAGGCTGGTTAGAACTGCAAAAGGGAAGTTTCCACTCGTCTGTTCTTGACCCTCTGCCAAATGTAGAAGGGCAAATCTAGTGTCCCTTATTCTGCCTCCCAGTCTCTACCGCACACAACTCACCACCAAAAAACTATTTGCCAGCAGGCAGAACTGCAGCAAACACTTGGGAAATAAGATCCTTTCTGTCCGTTTCTCCCAGGAAAAGTATCTGCCCATGGGGCAGCCCACGTTCTCCAAGGTGGCGGCTCGTGACAGCTGATAAAGACAAGACTGAGCCACGGGGGCAGTGCCCTTAACTTAGGTGGGCTCCTCTGGCGAAGAGCGCTGCCCAGATTTCCACTAAGTAGGTTATGGTCTATTTTGGATCCCGCTTTTGCCGCCCAGAGCATCCAAGTGGCTGCCCCTGCTTTCAGTGAATCAGCAGCAGGTGGCAGGGGGAGGCGCCCGGGCATCCTGTGAGGGGAGCGATAACGCTGTCTCTTTCCTAGCGGGGCTCGCGCTCTCTGGTTCTCTGCGTGCGTGACTGGTGCTCCTCACCCTGCTCACAGCCCGGAGGGTCCAGCGCCACCGAGCAGCTGCCACCGCTTCCTCCCGCCTCCAGCCTCCGCCCTCCCTCTGTCCAGTCGCAAGCGCGCAGGCAGCTCGCCCCCAGCTCGGACTCAGCCTTGCACACGGCTCAGCGCTTCCGAAGCTCTGCGCAGCCGGCACCCTCCGCGAGTGTGTGTGTCTGCGTGCGCGCGCGTGTGCCAGTGTGCCGGAGTGGGCTGTGGAGTCCAACCCGCGTCCTCCAGGCACTGCCTCCCGAGCCCAGCCCAGCAAGCCAGCCAGCCCTGTTCGCGCAGCAGCATGAATGTCAGGCGGGTGGAAAGTATCTCCGCTCAGCTGGAGGAAGCGAGCTCCACAGGCGGTAGGACGCAATAAGCATGCGGGCTTGTGCCCTTATCCCTTCAAAGCTGAGCTGTGGCAGCTGCCACTTGTCAGGGGACGCTGTAGACCCGCTGCATGAGAGTCACCCCTGGAGGCTGGGGAAAGGGGCGGGGACGGGTGGAGGGACTCGTGCATGAGAGATCCCGATCCGAAAAGAAAAACACAAAACAAGCCTTAACAATGTTAGAAGTGTGTTTGAAAGTCGGAGGCGGAGAGGTCCCCCGCCATCCTGTTGGATACTTTTGCCTTCTCTGAAATTGCCCCACTTGTTTATGCACCTGCCCGAGAACTCCAGCCGCAGTTTCTTCCCCTAATACCTGGAGAGAATTCCTCCAAAATCCTATTGATCCTCAAGCTGTACTTCCCTTTCTGCTCCCGAACATCCCATCATTATACCCCACCCCATCGCCCTCACTTATAATATACAACCAGAATCTTTCCCGTGCCAATTTCTTGGGCACCACCGTATGTCTTGTTTTATTGCCAGCTTCAATTTAGCGTGTTCAGAGAAAATGGTCTTCTCTGACATTTGGAAATAATTTATATCTAGCCTTGGAAAGGTAGATGGCTCTGCACCATCGAACTTGTGGTTTTACGGTAACTTGCATTTCCAGAGAGGAGGGGAGGTAAACGTTGAGTCGTTTTTAGTCGTATTTAGCAGAACGGACTCGGTGCTGCATGAACAAACCACATTAAAAAAATGGTACCCACACACATAAACATCTCTGGTTCAGAGGTTTTGTTTGGAAGTGGCCTTGATGTTCACATCGTAAATGTGATGAACGTGATGTCAAAATGTTTTCTTGCCATCTTATTTTTTTTTTTTTTGGAAAGAAGCCTTTGTAGGCGTTAGTGTTGTTTTAGTTTGCAGAACTCAAAACTTGGGAAGCAAAAAAGGCTTAAGAGCTGTGAAATGAGGTTGTAGGGAAAGGAGGCACTAAGGTCTTTGCCATGTTTGTTGTTTATGTGGATTCAGGAAATTCAGTCTGATGAATTCAGTCAGACTCTTCCAAAATTAACTTTAATTTTCTTCAGATCTTGTTCCATTATTTGTAATAAAGTTTTTCACATTTTGCCTCTCTTTCCATCCCTCCCTTTTTTATTTTAAAGTGGGTCTCAAATTGAATGATTTACTTCTTTTTTCAAGATGTGAGGTTTTTAAAAGAAGGATTCTGGGTTAAGTGATATCTTGAACTTCCTGGCTTTCTGGTGCCTCTTTAACCCAGTAAAAATGCTGTAAGAATCAGTTTTGAAGATTGTGAGTTTGTAAATATGTTCATGAAATGATCTTTTAAGTCCGCTTTCCCTTCTTTTCTGTCCATCCTATCCATCAATATGTTTTTCCGAAAAATTTCAGGGCAATATGTATATAGGGAAACTCAGTAATCAGGTGGATAGATGTTTCAAGATTAAAACATCACATTTAAAGTACTACATGAGTTACTTTATTTTAAGGATTAAAGAATATTCACTATAAGAATGTGGTTTCCTACTGGGAATTTTAAAGAAAGTACTAACAGGTTGTGTTTTTGTTTTAATATGCCTGAAGAAATGAGAAAGATGCCATACGATTTGGGAGATAACATGAATAACCTTAACTTCTTTCATGTTTTGATAAACTCTATAACCAAACGAAGTTTCATTCAGTGTATTGGGTAGACTCAGTGTTAATTGCAGCGCATACTGTGTGGACTGATTGGTAGTGATAAAACTTGTCTTTAAGCAGGCTCATATTTGAACTAAGACAATGGACTTGGCGCTATTTACTTTCTTCTTCAAATCAGGTCATTCAGAGTTTTTATCTCCAATTTGCTTGATAGAAATACAGCTGGACTCAGGCTTGCAGCCTTTCCTTAAATGAGCCAAGTTTGTTTTAGGGATGCTCCAGTAAAAACTGTCCATCCCTTACTTGTCTAAGCCTGAGGTAGATAGGGAGAACTTCACTGATGCTAATTTGACACATATTGTCAGCCCTTTATTCACAGATTGCTACAATTGTTCTGTGTAGATGGAATGAGAGCACAGTGACTTTTCAAACAGAAAGTTTCCAGTACCTTTCCTTTGAATGTGTGTGCTACAGGTGGGGAAGTCGTATGATAATTCCTTAGATGAATTTTAAGTGGAGACTTTGTTAGCATTGTGTGCTCAGGTACGTGTGGTAAACATTATCCAACTTCAAGGGAGTAGCACACGTTAAGGTAGAGGCTAGAAATTCTTTCCAGAATGCTGTAAAAGTGATCTCTACAGACAAGGAGTGTGGAATGGAAGATTTTTGAGACTGTCTTCTAACTTTGAGAGTCTATAATTTTGAGATGATTTGGGGATACACAGTAAATATGATTTGCAGAAAGGAAAAGAGAAGGGAAAATTACATCAGTGAAGGAGAAGAGAAAACTTTGGGGAGTTGTGGGAATGGAGTTGCTATGACAAAAACTTTTAGTTATAAATCCACAAAAACTCTATCTTTCTTTCTCTTTCCCCTCTTTCAAGTGACATATTTAGTAATTGATCAATCCATGTATTTTAAAGGTTAATGTAATTAAGGTTATTTAATGTTTAGAAAATGATATGATACATAAAAGAAAAAAATCCACTTAAAAAAGTAAGTACATTTTGAATAAACTTCTTCTGAATTGCAGTGTTTATTTCCCTTCTTCATGTTCACCAAAATTAGCCCCCACATTCAGTCAAAAATCTATCCAGAACAGATTTATGTTTATGTTTATGCCCATTACCTTGTTCCCCAGATGTAAAATTATATTTCTTTTTTTCCACCTGCCGCTGGAGAGATAGCAGGAAAAAAAAATCCAAAATACATTTAAAAAAAAATTAGATATAGGACAGGATTAGATAGGAGGAAAAGTTCTGTTAAATTATTTATTCATGGACTCATTGTGTTGTTTAAATTGGAGATGGCATATGTTATGCGATATAATATGCCATGTATGTTTCAGTGGTAAAGTGGAGGGGGGTATCTTCAGTTTTGAATTTGTGACTTGATAGATTTCATGGCCTCTACTTAAGTTTCATTAAATGTTTATTATGGATATGCCAAAGCCAATCAATAATTTCATGCCAGATCATATTAACTATATCATACATATATAACTGTAGGATACTTGAATTTTTCCTTTGTATTATAATAAGGAAAAATGTTATAAGGAAAAATATGAGGTCTTCTGAGACCTCACAAACGCTGTGTAAATGATTGGTGTTAATGATGGTATATGTGTGTGTATTTATACACATACACATATACACACGTTATATATATACATATATATGTATAAATATATATATATTTGTCTTTATTAAAAATTCAAGTTTTTCTCTCTTTGGATTTTTTTCAGCTAGAGAATATGTACTCTTCCATAAAATGACTATGCTACATTTTTAGAAATTAACGAGGTATGTGATAAAAAGCATGGCTACATGAATTCTGCTAAGTAATGTAGTACATATTTGCTAGTAAGACATTTGTTTTGGATACTAACTGCATATATGGAAGGTTCAGTCCTTCATCAGAAACATTTGTTCCATTTGGGGTATACTATTTTGGTTTCTCTGTTTGCTTTATTATGTCCTTGTTGGAAAATTGGTGTTCAGTAGAATACATTCTTCAATATTTCATAGTCAAGAATACTTATTTATTTAATAGCCTTCCTAATTCAGAATGTGGGAAAATGTGCTACCATCTAAATACTTCAAGGCTGCATGAGCTTTATCCCTTTTGCATAACTGTGCTTGTTACTATAAAGTATCATATCCTGGGTTGGCTGGTTGGTGAGTTGGTTTGTTGCTCACCAATGTCTTTATCCCACTCTGTTCCCAGTATGGTTGCAGTTTTTGGGTCGGTTTTATAAAGAAATAGCTAATGTACAAGTAAAGGAATCATGAAAGTCCTCTTGAAGGAAATCAACACTTGAACTGAGTTTTGAAGGGAGTCATAGCTTCCAACAGGTAGATGGGAGAAAGGAGAAAATTGCAGAAGTAGATGTTCTGAATAAAAGTGCAGAGGCAGCAGAACGTAGAATTTCATATGCAAGAAAAAGAAAGTAGAGTTTCTGCTTATATATATGTATATATGTGTGTATACATATATAGTATATACATACATATTTTAAATTATTTGACAATACTTGTAATTGCTTCTATCGATTTCTCTTACTTTAGGAAAAGTAACATGTGAATGATACTTCTTAAAAAAAAGGATATTATCAAAACATTGGACACCAATTAGGTTGGTAGGGGGAATTCACTGTATATTAATAAGCATTTGACTTCAAATCAAGCTTGGTAACTATATGACCTTAGGCAAGTCATTTAACATCTGCCTGCCTCATTTTCTTTATATGTAAAATTGAAGATAATAATTATACCAACCTCCCAAGGTTATTATAAGAATAAAAGGAGATAATATTTGTAAGACATTTTTCAGGACTTAAAGGGATATATAAAGTTATCATTATTATTATTTGAACATTTTGTTTTTACATAATCTTGCAAATTTATTTTAGAATAAATTGCAACTGGAGAAGCTTGTATATAATTACCCCCATTTGATAGGTCCTACATATGAATATATAATAGAGATAAGAAAAAGCAATATATATAAATATATGACAGGAAAAAATAAAGCAGTGACGTAAAATCCATCAACAAGCTGAATGTTTTTAAAAGTGTTGCTAGAGGAAATTGTGGCTGATTTTATTTTTGTCCTGGGTAACGGTTTTCTTGCAATTCAGTGTTAAGCCCTCTATTGGATCTGATTAGCATTCATCCGCATGGCAGATCTAAACTAACAACTGAAGCCCAGAATTACATTTCCATGTTCTGGTTGCTTGACCCTTCTATCCAAAATGTACATTCTCCTATAGTTTGAGGGATACAAGGCAATTGCTTCCAAGTCTAGCCTGTATAACAAGGTCAGTCTTTACTGTAACTGTCACCTCTGAGCTCTGCCTTAATCTGCGTCAAGAAGCATGAAAATGTGGAGGTAGATTCCATTGTTTCTGAAGTAAAACAGAAGCAGGAACACAGTGGACCTGGGGGTGTAGTGCAAGAGCCAACAGCCATCTTTTCTGCTGCCTCCATGACTGTCTTCCTGGGCCACTGATGGGATAAATGGTCTGCAGTCAACACTTCCCTTGCCATCTGAGAGGGGAGTCTTGGCATATCTCTTCTGGAAAACCTTTCCAATCCTTGACTGAATCTGTAAGAGTCATCCTTTTTTTTGTTCTGCTTGCATGGTTGTGAAAAGAAGTGCCTTTATTTATTGAAGGATTATGGAAACCAAGCTTATATCTCTCAGTTTATATTTGTCAGCACACAGCTTACAAAGTTTGCCAACAAGCAATAAGCATTTATTTAACACCTACTGTAAGTCATGCCCTCTGCTAGGGAGCTGAGAATACAGAGATAAAAGTGACAGTCTCTTGACCTTAGAAATCTTACATTCTTTTGGAGCTGAGAGTTGAAGGGAAGGATACAAACTTTTCACAGATAAGCAAATACATGCTGTATACAAAATGAATATGCAATAATGGAGAGGAACTACAGGGGCGGGGTGATCACAAAAAGCTTTTTCAAAGAAGTAGAACTTGAACTGAACTTTTAAGGGATTTAGGGTTCCAAGAAATGGAGGTGAGAAGAGAGAAAATTCCAGGCATGGGAGGATAGCCTGTGCAAATATGTAGAGATGAAACATGGAGTGCTGTGTGCAGGGAGCAGATGGTAGGCCAATTTGATTGAAGCAGGAAGTGAATGAAGATGAGGGGAAATATGTAATCTTTCTGGGCTACAGCTAGATAGTGAAGGCCTTTAAAATACCAGCAAAGTTTGTCCTTTATCACAGAGGCCCTGGGGAGCAACTGAATCTTCTTGAGAAGGGGATGCAATTTGGAATGTTTTAAGGAGAAATTCTAAGTGCTGCTGACTTTAGCTCTGGTAATAGAAATCAGATATTTGAGAGGAGTTCTCTGTGATAGAAAGACCTCTGGACACCATTTGGACAGAGTCAGGCTCTTCTAGTACTTGTTGATGTCTTGTAATTCTGTTTTGAAGCAGGTTGAGAACCTGGGGTTGACAGAGTGATTTCAGAGGGCCCAGGAATTAGATGAGAAAAAATACATCTTTATTTTCACTAATCCCTAACTAAAATTTAGAATTTCCTTCAATTATAATTTAAACAACATTTTTTTTCTGAGAAAGGGGTCCATAGGCTTCATCTAACTTGAAAAGGAGTCTGTGATAGAAAAAGTTAAGAACCCCTGCTTTCAAGAGTTTCCGGATCTATTAACTGTATTGGTTTGCATAGGTTCAACCTTATAAAATACAAGCATCCTAGATGAGACTATAGAGATCATTTACTCCAACCTTTCATTTTACAGATGAGGAAACTCAGGTCTAGCAAGGTTAAATGACTTCCTCAAAGTCACATAACAAATTAGAACACTAACCAGGAATAGATTTAATGTATCCTGACTCATGTTGGAATGAACAGTGGACTGTACCTCACTGCTTAAGACTGATAAAAAATTTGAGTGTTTATGATATACATGACACTGTAACCTGCTTGAAGGCAGGAATAATTTTCTTTTTGAATCCCTCAGGCCTAGCATGGTGCCTGACAAATTGTAGATTCTTAATAAATGCTTATTACATATTATTGTAGGTATATGTTGGAACATGAATATATATGGAGGAGATATTATCTGTCTTCAGGGGAATTTTGTTCTTGTCTGAAAAACAAAGAAGGTTGTCAAGGGAATTACATATATTACTGATACTCCTACCTCCAATATATCATGCTCAAAGAGGAAAAGAAAATAACTTCATATTTTATGATCAGCCAAAGTTTGCTTAAGAGGAGTGTAGAAATTTGATGTAAATCTTGAGGCTTGGTATTTGGGACTAGGGAGAACTTTTTGGATAGGGAAATGAGTGAGTAAAAATCATAGAAGGTGAAAATGTTGGAGATGTGCTCTGGCAGTAGGAATGGGGAAAAGCAAATTAGTTGTCAAAGCTTGCATAAAAGACATTTTTGGTAGAAAGTCAAGACTGGAAAAGTATATTTTCTGTCAGACTTTAAAGGAGTGTCTTAGATACAATCTCATGAACTCATGGACTCTTTCTCAGAATAAGGTTTTTTAAATGAATAAAATTGATAGCATTACAAAGTAAGTCAATTATACTGAAATATAATTATAAAAATATTTTATGAAAGTTCACTGACCCCAGTTATAGACCTTGAATGTTTTTAACGGCCTTGAGTGAGAAGCACAGGAGTATAATCTCTATCCAATAGGCAGTAAGAAGATATTTTTTAAACAGATGTGATATCATACAAGTGGTATTTTAGACACACCAGTAGCTTGTGCAAGATGTATAGATAGACCAGTTGCAAAATCGTTGCATCAGTGCATTCTTGATATGATAGAAGCCTGAACTGTGATGGTGGCAGTGAGAAAATGAAAGAAAGAACAAATGTGAGATATTGCAGGATGAATGTGATGGATAAACAAATAAATGTTTGTGTGAGGTTTTTTTCATAGTTTTGTTTTTTTCCATGTTAGACCTTAGAGCAATGGTAGAGAAAGTGATGGAGGATGAGCTAAGAAATATTAATAATGTATAGCTGGCAGCGGATGACACATACTTTTTTACTTGTTTATTGTGGTTAAAACACCCATTCCACTGTAGTCTCTTTAATAAAGTTTCTAGAAATAGTAATAAGCTCATATTTTATATGAAAGGATTCACAGAATTGCTAAGTTGGATGGGATCTCAGAGACCATCTAGTTTAGCCCATATTTTGACATATTAAGGAAATTGTCATTTGACCTTTGCTTGAAGAGCTTCAGTGAAAGAGAAGCCTTCACCTCCTAATTGCACCACCGGACAGCCCCAATTTATAGGTTTTTTTCCTTAAATATAGGCTTTTCATTCCATTCACCAGTCTTAGTTCTGTCTTCTGAGGCCAAGCAGAAAAAAATCTGCTCCTTCTCCATGACATCCCTTCCAATATTTGAAACTTGCTATGAAGTCTCCTCTAAGTTATTTTTTCCTCAGCTAAACATCTCTAGTTACATCTGTTAATACATACATAGCTTGATCTTTAGATTTTTTTCAACCTTCTGTTTATCCTCTTCTGCATGCTTTCCAGCTTATCAATGCTCCTTTTTAAATGTGCTTCCCCAGACTTGGGACAATACACTAAATTTATTCAAATTATGGTAAGAGTGTTAGATCATCACCTCTCTCAGTCTGGAAACTGTCTATGCAGTCTGAGATCACATTAACCTTTTGAATAATCTATTACATTCTTGACCCATATTTATCTTGCATTGCAATAAAACTATCAGATATTCTCCACTAAACTATCATCTATTCCCGTTCCATATCTTACCAGGAGATTTGATTTTTGAACCCAAGTGTAAGACTTGACATTTATTCTTATTAAATTTCATCTTAGATCCATCAAGTCAAAGTCTTTTGGGAATTGATTCTATCAGACAATGTTTTTTAGCTATCCCTCCAAACTTCATATTACCTACACATTTGATAATTATACCATGTATGCCTTTATCTAATTAACTAATGGCATGTCAAACAACACAGGACTAAAGAGAGGTCACTGTGGTGCTCTACTGACATGCGCTCAAGCCCTCCCTCCAAAGTGACATTGAACTATTCTTTGGCTCCAGTCATTTACTCAGTTCAAAGTTCATCTATATCTGCTGTTGTCTAAACCACCATTTTCCATCTCATTCCAAAGAGCAGCAGGAAAGCCTTTATCAAAAGCTTTGCTGAAATGAAGGTAAAGTTAAACTGCAGTTTTCCTCTGATCTTCCAGTCTAATAACGTTGTATTAAAAGGATATAAGGTTAGTCTAGCAAGACACAACCTTAATGGAACCATGGTCATTTTTTTTTTGTTATTACAGATTCCTTTTCTAGATATTCACTAAGCATACCTTTCATTATATAATCTAGAATTTAGCCTTAGGCAGAGAAAAGCTCACTAGTCTATATCTTGAAGAATTCTATGCTTGTCTCTTTTTTGAAAATGGGGACATTTGCCTTTTCCCTTCCTATAGCTTCTTTTTGGTTTCCTACTTCCTATTTCTTTTTCTCTGTATCTATGTCTGTTTTTATGTCTGTCTCTCTCGAAAGATTTATTGATATCTTTCGCTTTTACATCACAGTAATTTCTGAATATGTCATCTTTGACAGCCCGTTCTATCAGCACTGAACCTGTCATTGTAACAAAGATAAATAGTCAAACAAAATTAAATAATACATATCTGTAGATATAATCATCATTCCATTCTTATCCAGCACTCCCTCTATGCATATACTGAGGAGAGAGATATATTCCATTATTTTTTCTCCAAGACAAAAACTGATGATTGCATCATTGAAAATTCAGTCCCTTCAGGATCCTTTTTTAAAATTTAAATTATTATAATCATTATCTGTATTGTTTCTCTGATTCTGCTTACTTCGGTTTGCATCAGTCCATGCAATCTTTATCAAGTGTCTAAATTCTTAAATTTCATTATTTCTTATTTCAAAATATTCTGTTATATTTCTCTAACACAATTCATTCAGTCATTCCCAAGCTGATGATACTCACTTTGTTTCCTTTTCCTTGCTATCATGAAAAGTGTTGGAAGGAATATTTTGGCATATATCTTAAATTTTTATTTTTGATCTTCTTATGCCCAGTGGTGGAATTAATAGATTAAAGGGTATGCATAGTTAATTTGCCAGTCACCATGTGCCAGTTCTTTCAGCATCCCGGGACATAGCTAACCTAACTCACCACTGATCTTGGTTTTTAATATCCCACTAGCCATCTTTGACTTATCTTTTTCTTTTTAATCTGATCTGTGATTTTAGAAGCATGAAGAGCTCCTGGTGATGGGCAATTTCTCTTCAACTTGGAGAGCTGTCTTAGAGGGTTGGTGAGGATCACTGAGTGGTTAAATGACTTAGGAAAAGGCTACTCATACTCATTTTACTGAATCATAGTTTTAGAATTGAAATTTACCATTTTCCTCATTTACAAATTAGGAAACTGAAGCCCAGTGAGGTTTTTGACTTATTCAAGGTTATGTAGATAGTAAACATTAAAAATAGAATTTGAACCCAAGTTCTTCTACGTGAGAGTCAGTAATATGTCCACTGTATCACATTGCTTTCTTTCCTTGTCTGAGGTTACTTAGTAATTGTCCTTTTTTTAAAAAAGCCTTATATTATTCTCCTTGGCAGAGACAGAAAAAAGAAGAATTGAGTACTTCTTCCTTCACTTAGTCATCTGTTAATATTATCTTATCCACCCTGAACAGTGGTTCTAATACTTCTTTGATCTACCTCCCCCTTCTAAGTGTATCTATTCCCCGCTATTTTATTGCCCTCTGCTTCATTATCTGCTTCAGATCATTTTGAGTTTTAGTACCCCTAATTATATTTTTAAAAGACTGTCACATTTTTGTATTCCCCTTCAAATACTTATTTTTGCCTTCCAACTTCCTCATGCATCTTTTTAATATCTTCATTGGTCAGTGATTTCTCTACTTATCTATATCAGTTACTTTAGGCAAGTTCCCTTTTGTATTCATCCAAATTGTGGCTTTTTATGTTTTTGCAATTTTATTTTCAATTGTTCCCCATCCCTTTTTTGGTTTTATTCCTCTGCAAAATTTTAGATTATTGAAACCTGGCTACTTTTTCTCTGAATCATTGGACTTCTGTTCTCACCTAATCTAAGGAACATCTCTGATTACTACTGGTTTTCCTTGCCTTCCTTAACACAAATTATAAGATGGAAAAATCACTTTAACTCAAGCTTCCTATTATTCTAATTAGAGCAATTGATTCTTAGAAAGATTCCCCCAATTTTCAGAAATACAGAATTTGCCAAATGCAGTACTTGTTTTTTCACTTGGTTAAAAACATTTTTATTGTATTGTATGTATCTAGTGAGAAATGGGTCTCTCTTTAAAACTCAGTCATTAGATGCATTGCTATTATTTGATATATTATGTAATGATTTTTTCCCCAGAACTTGCTCTTGAAATCTCACATTTTAGTTATTTGTTCAGATAAATATTGGGAATATCTTACAAAATTTTTCCCTACTTGGAATTTTTGCTAGTTGAGTGAAGACTCAACTTTCATGTTGATGGTGCATATGTTCATGAATAGTGAATTTGAAAGTCTTTAGGGGATTATTATTCACATCATGGCGGGGGGGGTAATTTTACTTTTAAAAGCTTATGAAGGAAAAAAAAGACATATCTCAAGATGTCAACACTTCTTAACATTTTTCCAGGATTTTAAAATGAATTAGTCTATTTAAGAAATCATACTGTCTGCAGTTGAAATCACAACCAAGATTAGATTTCATTCATTTATTCGACTTTTATTAAGACTGTAGAACACTGGGGTATGAGGTTATAAATATGAAAAGTTTAACTAAGACATTGTCCCTTCCTCCTTGAGCTTATAATTTCAAAGAGGAATGAGACACACACACGCACATCAGTCCATTTCACAATGTTCTGAAACCAAAGACAATTGGAAATTATACCAGTACTGATGCTGCCTATGGAAACACTGTATCCCAAAGGATGTATTTCCTCATTACTTGCAAACAAAATTATATGATAAATACATTATAGAACTGCAAAACAAAGTGCCATGTGAGAGTTGAGAGGGTGGCTGATATTGACTGGGGATCTGGGAAGGTTTAATCAAGAAAGTGGCATTTAAATTGGATTTTAAAGGATGTGTAGGAATTTAATAGGCATAAAGGGAAAGAAAGGGCATTGGAGAAATACAGAACAACATGGGCAAAGGCACAGAAGTAAGGAAGTATGAAAAATATTTTTTGGCAAGGGTGGGAGGTAGAGGAGGGGGAAAGGGGTGATATGTTCCAAAGGCAACAGTAATATGGTTGGGTGTGGAACTATGCCACAGCCCGTTTTCACCCAGACTTTCCACTGTAGCTTTTAGACTGTGAATTTTAGAGTCTGAATTCTAATATCTGAACCACTTCTGATATAGGCTACTATTTGCAGAATTGTGTAATTTGACAGTTGGAAAGAACTTCTGCAACTATGTAGTACAATCCATTATTTAAGAAAGAAAACAAATTATTGTGGTAGTGGCTTGACCATAGTCTGGTGAGATATACAGTAATGGAGATGAACGTTGATATTTAATGCAAGTGTGAATACTAAGGGTTCCCTAGGATATAAAGCTGGAACGGGCCCTAAAGGTCACCTAGTCTGAACATTTCATTTTGTAAATGAACAAGAGGAGGTTCACCCAGAGAGTGAGAAAGAGATCACAAAGGCTTAAGTGTTTTGTATCAACCCCTCTTCAGAGGTCATATCATAAAACTGGTTCCTTTTCAAGTCTGAGGTTTCTATAAATACTTGAGTGTATAAGAAATATGTAAGGGACTTATAATTAATGTTAGGACTAAAATATCAAATGAAATGCAAGTATGCACAAGGAGATTAAATAAAGAATATCATTAGAACAAAGCCTATATTTAATTAGGGACTGACCTGCCCTTTAGCAAAATCAGTGAGATGGGGAAATAACTTCTGGGAAGATCCCCATCCCAGACAATTGCCACGTTCCTCTTCATGTTCTATGGCTGTATTTTAACTACCTGTGCCCCACCCCAGTGTGATATATTCTAGAAAGAACACTTCATTCTTTCCACCTTTTTCTATTCCTGCTTTCAGGGCTTCTTCTTAGTAGCATTAAAATCAACTAGAAAGCCTGTTAGCTTGGGTGATAGAAATCAGAGGTTTTAGTCGTGATAACTACCATGTTGAATGACCTCACTTTCTTTATCTGTGCAGTGGGGGTAATACCTTTGGCTCACAACAATGGTCTTTTTTTAAATCAGTTTTTGTTATTATTTTTTATTTCTTACATCACCATGGTATTTCATGTATCCCTTCCCACTCCCTCCCAGAGAACCATCTCATTTGATTAATACAATTTTTTTTTTGGAGAGAAAAAAGTTGGCACAACTAATTGATACATTGAAACAGCCTGAAAATGTAAGCAATGTGCAATACTTGTGGACCTCCCATCATCGCATAGGTTGGGGCTATCTTCTCATTTCTTCATTTAAGTCCCACTTAATCTTTATAATTTTGCTACGTCTATTTGTGAATTTTTTGGTTTCTCATCACTCTTTCCATTTATATTATTCTGAGGGGCAGCTAGGTGGGGCAATGGGATAGAGTGCCAGTACAAGAGTCAGGAGGACTTGAATTCAGATCTCACCTCATACACTTGACACTCACTAGCTATGTGACCTTGGGCAAGTCACTTAACCCCAGTTGCCTCATCCTGGGTCATCTCCAGTTATCCTGATGAATATCTGATCACTAGATTCAGATGACTCTGGAGGAGAAGTGAGGCTGGTGACCTGCATGGCCCTCCCTCACTCAAAATAAAGTCAAGTACAAGTCATGTCGTTATTTCTCTGATGGTATGGTCTTCTTCGTCAATGAAGGATGAACACACACACATATATTGTTGGTACTATTTTCTTGGATCTTCTTCACTGTCATTTCAAAGAAGTCTTTCTGTGCTTCTCTTCTCATCAAACATTCCTTTTCTTCTTTTTTCCCATTTAATAGTATTTAATTTTTCTAATTACATGTAAAGATAGTTTTCAACAATCACTTTTATAAGGTTTCAAGTTGTGATTTTTTTTCTCCCTCCCTCCTCCCCAAGATGATATCCAATTTGATATAGGCTATATATGTACAATCATATTAAACATATTTCCACATTAGTCATATTCTGAAAGAATCAGAACCAAAGGGAAAACCATACATCACACAGCATTCCATTACATTTATGTATCATAATTTGTTTAGCCATTCCCCAGCTGATGGACATCTTTCTTATCAATTCTTACCACACACACCTACACACACACACACACACACACACACACAATGCTATAAATGTTGTGGAGCATATGGGGACTCTTTTTTGATCAATGACTTCATTGGGGTATAAACTCAGTAAAATGGCATCTGGTTTGGAGAGTATCAATATTTTAGTGACTTTATTTACATTCTTCCAATTTGCTTTTAAAATATTTGTCTCATTTCACAGCTCCACCAACAACGTGGTAGTGTGTCAATCTTTCTACAACCTTTCAACCACTGCTGTTTTTTGTCATTTTTGCCAATTTTCAGGGTGTGAGGTAGAACCTCAGTGTTGTTTTGATTTGCATTTCTTTTATTATAAGTGATTTGGAGCATTTTATGTAGTTATGAATGCTTTTTACTTCTTTTGGGGACTGTTTGTATCTTTTGACCATTTATTTGGGAATAACTATTAGTCATGCACACATACATATGTACAAACACACATACATATATATATATATACATATATATAGATACACACACATACACACACACACACACACACATATATATATATATATATAAATATATATATATATATATATATATATATACATATACACATATAGTTTATGTACCTTGGATACCAAATAATTATTGGAGAAATTTGATACAAAGATCTTTTCCCATCTGACTACTTCCCATCTTATCCTAGATGCACTAATGTTGTCTATACAGAAGCTTTTCAGTTATGTTTCCTCTCCTGCTTTGGATGCAATATTAGGTTTTCTGTTCACTTTATTGACTTTTATCTACATTTGTTTGGAATCTCTTCCCTGTGTCTGTCTCACGGTCCTCCAGGTGCCAGTTACCCCTAGAGTTTCTAATCCCCGCCCTCTACCCCTAGGAGAAGTAAACTTTTCAAGCACCAAGTGCCCCATGCCTCATCTAGTATAAGGTCCACATCTCCCTTCTTCTATAGATGCATTCATCAATATGACCCCCTCTCATCTCTTAAGTAGGGCCTCCCTCTTTTGCCTCCCCTTTCTAATCCTCCCTCCTCATCACCCACTCCTATAGTCTCTTCTCTTTCAGGGACCACAGAAGTCACCTTCTCATCACTGATAGTCCTTGTGCATTTGACACCAGTGAGTCACTCACTCCCCTTACCCCTCTCCTCCTCTCCCTCACTTTACTCACCATTCCTCGTTGTAAGGTAATGCCCCTATCTGCGATTTCATTGTTACCTCTATCTGATTTCTGCCTCCACCCCTGTGAAACATTTAGAAAAAGGTTCTTACTGGTCTCTCTAAAAGTGGAATGAACAACCTCAGTAGACAGTGGCATCCAACTCACTGAATATTTACCATTTTAGGCTCAATGGCCACTGGTCCGAGGTGTAGAAGAGATTTCTGTATTTAACTAAATTACTTCTGAAGTTCCATCCAGTGCTGAAATTTTTAAATTCTGTAGAAGATAATGGGGGGAAGCATTAATATTTTCTGTTAAATTTAAGTTAATCTTTGTAATTTGTATCATTTTCCCTGTGACATAAGTTTAACACTATCTTTTCAGAGTAACATAATAGAAAGATGGTTGGACTATGGGTCTTAAGACCTATGTTCGAAACCTGGCTCTTTTATTTTGTTATCTCTGTGAGCACAGAGAAGTTATTAAGTACTTTTCTGAGTTTCAGTTTTTCTCATCTGTAAAGTAGGAATAAAAATATCTATTTTTTATTTCTCAAGATTGTTGCGAAGATAAAATGTATCCATATATGTATGTGTGTATAGATATATAAGCTCTATAACTATAAAACCCTATATGTGACCTATTACTGACGATGAATAAAGATGTTAGGAGACTAAAACTCTTTAGAATATATTAAATACACTATTTGAATCAGGCACTTTCTGAACATAGGCCTTATTGGGATTTTAATGAAAATCAATGCTATGAATTTTTTTAGTTTGAAAAATCAAAAATGAATATTAACTATGTGAGCTTGGGAAAATTTATTAACTTCTCTCAGTTTCACTTCCATTTTTTAAAATAAGAGGTTTGAACCCTATCATTAACCCTAGCTCTAAAAATCCATGATTATTAACTTTTCTTTGGAAAATATCCAGCCAAAAATTCAAGGTTTCTTGTCCAATATAGCCTAGTTTAATGTTTCAGTGAAATTATAGGCATTTTAAAAAAATATCACAATGTAGTCATTTTAAAATTAAACACTGTATCTCTTAAAATTTTCAGTTATGCTGGTAGAATTAGTCACTCATCCAAAAAGCCATGAAGGATATTATGCATTATCTAAAATAATTACTCTCCTAAAATTGCATTGCTTCTGCTTAAACTCTTCTGAAACCTTTTAAAATAATTCTTATATCACTCTTTGCCAGCATAGATGCTTCCAGGTTACCCTTCCTCCTGAGTCACAGATACCTCTCCTTTGCTGTGGCACAAAGGACTGTAAGTAATATGCTAGTGTTTCCTTTTCCCTCTTTTGGTCGAATTTCATCATAGTTCTCCACTAGAGTTATGTTCTCTGAAAATTGGCCCACAACCTAAAACACAGGTGCATCCCATTAATCTGAAAGTCTAGGGAGATGGGAAGATTTGGGAGTTAGAATCACCAACTAAACAGCACTCAGAAATGGTTCAAGAGTCATGGAAAAGGAATGAGCTAATAGGCAAAATGTCACATCACACTTTGGTGATTTGAGAACATATGCTTGCTTTATGTTTTTAAGTGGAGACATTGCATAGATACGGAAAGAAACAACAATGCTAATTAGAAAAATAGCAAGGCTTTATGGGAACAAACAACACCATACCTATTGATAGAAGATATAGGGATGTCTGCCAAATACTTAAAAAGCTACCTAGTTAAATTGCAATGGACAATATTATTTCTGGTGGAAAATAAACATTTGCAAAATTAAACAGACGTGAACTTGTTCAGTTGGCAGAATACACATTTGTGATGAAAACTCTATGCAAAAATCAGCTAAGACTCCACAGTGGAGATGAAACTGCCTACTGTAAAAACGACAAATGGTTGGTTAGAGAATACTATAATTTAACACATGGCTATGTATTTCTTTGGGTTCTTGGGTATGTAGTAGGGCTTCACATGAATATAATTAGAAAATTGGTCCAAGACTGCAAATCAAAGCTAAAAGACTTTGCATCATGCCAGCTTTGTCTTATTCCTTCTTGTAAGTTCTGATGGTTTTAGAAATGTTGCCCAAGGACGTGGAAGTGAGATCCTTTTTAGAAAATACAAGCCATAGGCATGTATTATTTGGAGCTATACTTGGAGTGCTATAGTTATAAACTTTCAACTTTTGAATCATCCTTTTACTTCCCACTCAGTAAGCCATTTCATCTGAATTTTGAAATATGTAGATAGAGAAGCCTATTATGTGCCTGGCACATAGTAGACTTTTAATAAAGTCTTTTGATTGATTAACTGATCGATTTACCTAAGAACTCAACTGTTGAACACATAAGTAGGTAAAAGAATGATTTGGACCTTATTTAAAGCAAGGGGAGGAGATGGTGTCTTTGATTTCAAGGAGCAATGGAAGGTAAATATGAATTCAAGAGAAACTCATATGACATTATTTAATACCTGGATTGGGTTTGGTCAGTTATTTATTTTGATATTTTGATGAGTTCATGATTTTCTAGATAAGGGTTATTGCTTCCTACTCCATAATCGTCCTTCTGTTCTGCTTTTGTTCACATTTTTATGCTTCCTTCATAAAGATGTTTCTCAGTCTCATATAGGGGAAATGAGTCAGGTGGCTTTGATCTTCCAATGGCTGCAATGTTATCTGAAGAGAGAGTGTGTACAAATATGTGAGGACAAACCTATGTTAGGGTCAGTCAGTAACTGAGAAGGGTATGCCTATTCCTTACCATTGACGTTTCAAAGGCTTTCTATTAAGTGATGTAGAATCTTTGTGTGGTACATAAAGAAATATAGTGGAAATATGTGAGATTGGGGACAGAAGACCTAGCTTCAAGTTCTAAATTTTTTTTATTAATAGTTAGTATGGTCTTTGATTAGTAATTTAATCTCTGTGGGCTTTGGTTTCCTTATCTGCCAAACTGTTTCTCCCACAGTTGCTGGGATCAAATGAAAGGATATTTATTTGAGGTATCATGTAAACCATAAGTGCTACATAGGCAGCTAGATAGGTATAGTAGATAGAGGGTTGAATTTGGAGTTGGACTGGGGAAAACTTGAGTTTGAATTCTGCTGCAGAGACATACTATATGTGTTGTTCTAGGTGAGTCATTTAAATTCTCTGAGGCTCAGTTTCCTTATCTGTAAAATCAGGATAATGATAGCATCTATATCACAGGTTGCTGAAATCAAGTTATAATATACGCAAACCACTTTGCAAAACTTAAAAGAGCTATATAGATATTAGCAGTATTACTATTATTATCTAAGTATAAACTATTATTTTAAAAAACAGCAACCAACAAGACTTCATGGACCTTTGAATGAAGAGAAGTGTTATATGATTCCCCTAGGATGACAAGATAATTATCTTATTAAATTCTTAAAACAAAATTTCAATTTATTTAAAATAAAATATGGGCCATGGTTCAGGGAACACACGTAAAATCAAATATACAGAAATAGGGTTCACAGCCTCAAAGAGACTAGCGATTACTAAGAATTAGAAGTTATCAGAGAACTAAGGCATTTCTGAGCAGTCTGCTTTTTTATTTAATTTATTCTGAACTTGAGAAATAAAACAAGTATTTCTATAATAGTAGAATAGAAAAAAAAGATGGTTGCACATGAAACTGCAAATCTATTCTGTATAACGCTACTTTTAAAAATATACAATAAAGTTATGTAAATTTGTTTTTTTTCCTTTTTTTCTTCCATCCCTCCCCACCACTGTAGAGATGGCTACCATTAGACAGAAATGTGTGTATGGATAGATATAGGTATAAAATCATTTTATACATTTTTTTATCAGTTATCTCTTTGCATGCAGGTAGCTTCTTTATGGGTAATGTGTAGTTACTGTATTTCACCGCATAATTGTTGCAGATTTTATGCCAATTTCTTTTGGCAAAAAAAAGTGAAGTGACAATTATGTGAAGCTTTAAAAGTGTGCTACTATTACTTTAAAATCATTTATTACTAAACCATCTTTGGTGCAAGATTAGGAGACACAGAATACTCATGAATATACATTAAAATTGAATGCTGGCAGTGTGCAAGAACTGAGAATTCTTCTTGTGGCTTACAATGCATGAGAAATAATTGTGTATTCATATACCACTGGTGAATACATTGCTATCTTGTTTATCTTTTAAGCAGCATAATGAACAGAATTATGCAATGGTTTATGTGATGAAAGATTATAAGGTTATATACCTATTTTTGGACTGAAAAAACATTGCGGTGACAATGATTATGTGGTGACATAGGGTAATTTGGGTATTGATAACAGTCTGAATGAATGACTTTGTCACTCAACGTAATTCTTAAAACAATATTGCTATCACTGTATACACAATCACTGTATATGGTGGTCTACTCATTTCACCAAGACTGAGGCTGTTGGTAATGATCTACACATAGGATAAAATGCTATTATTTATTTACGGTGTCATGATGATTGAATATATGGTACAGTTCTTTCTTCTAGGAGTCTACCAGCATGGGGAATTGCTTTAAGATTTTCCATAAGGGAGCAGTTGCTGGAAGCTGACCCGCAGCTCAGAAAGGTGCTATATAGGAGAGGATGAAGTGTTCTTGAAGAAAGTCTTGGGACTTTTGTATAACCAGTCCATGAATTATCCCTCTTCTCAAATGCTCCAGTTCCATACTAGTCAAGGGAGGAGAGCTTCTCAATAGGAAAAAAAAAATCAGAGACAAGGACTGAGGAAATGCTATTGGATTTTTAAATCAAAAGATGATATTACAGGGAATAGAGATAGACAGAAACTAGAATGCTTAGGGGTAAGGAAGGAGCACGAGAAAGTGGAGAAGTAGACACAATGAAAGTGGTAGATTCACAATCTTTTCATAAATCAATGTTTGAAGAACAGAAAGTGGGAGGAGGCAGCAGGGTCCAGTTAGAGGGTTGACTGTTCTTTTAAAAAATGGGAAAACTTGAGAATTTTAGCAAACAGAAGGGATATCAATTAGCTGTTATATTCCCATTAAGTACGGGAAGATTTGGAGGTAACTTGATTGCACAGTGGATAGAACACAACGCCTGCAGTCAGGAAAACTTGAGTTCAAATCCAACTTGAGTTCAGATCCAACCATTTACTTGCTGTGTGACCCCGGGCATTTAGCTCCTGTTTACCTCATTTTCCTCATCTGTAAAATGGAGATATATAGTCCGTACCTCCCAGGGCTTTTGTGAGGATCAAATGAATTAATAATTGTAAAGTGACACAAAATTGTAAATTGTAAATACACAAAATTGTAAAGTGCACAGAATCAGCACTATGTAAACATCATCATCATCATCATCATCATCATCATTAATTATTGACTGTCCCCTTGTCTTCCAGGACTCACACTTCTTAGTATTTCTCCCAATACAAAGGTTGAAAGTGAAGATATAAGAGAGAGGTGGTGTGCTGGTTAGTCTTAGAAACAAAGCAAATCGTACTTCTTCCTAGAAGTTCTGAAGTAAGATGTGGAAATCCATAAAGGTGAGGTGGCCTCCTAATGGGAATTTCTAAAAAAGTACTCAGATCCAGAATTTAAAGAAACTCAGCAGTAATACATTCTTCTATCTTATTACGTCACTGAGACTCTTAGTAATCATGGGTTTTGAATGATGGAAATATAAAATACAGATATATTATCTTGAAAAGGAATTTTATAGCTAATGATATAAAGTAATTATTTTGATCCAAGGCATTTAACTCCCTTGCCTCCCTGGGGGCCCACTTCATAAGTCCCTTTTCTTCTATGATTCAGGCCCACGTTACTTCATCACACACACACGTACAATTATCCCCATCCCCAAGGGGCACCATGCAATCAATGCATTCCAACATTCATGGAGTGGATGCCACCTCAGAATATATACAATTAGCTCAAGCAAGGAACTCTCCCAATTCTTTATGCTCTGAGCATAATTCATGAACTCGTGTGGTAATTCTGCTTCTGTATGTGTGTGTATGTGTGTGTGTGTGTGTGTGTGTGTGTGTTTTGACCAGTGCTCTTGGCTGCTGAAGGGTAGCCACTGTGTATACTTCTGGTCACCCTATGGGCATTCAGACGTTTGTTGATGGATAGCTAATATAGTATCTTGAAATGTGCTTGGGGAGGGGGGGAACAATCTCATACAATTGTGTGTGGCCCCAGAGGTTAAGCTCACCTAATGTTAAAGCTATCAGCTGCCATGATCCTCTGGGTTTCAGAAGATTTGACTGTCTGCTAGTGCAGATCTGTCCTTCTCTCCCCACATTGAATGAAACGCATACTCCCAAATCAGAGGGCAATTAGCTGGTATCATAACCCTTTTGCACTAATAGTTTGGACCTGCTTGTCCATATGGGACCTTGGATGCTGGCCCTGTACTTCCTGTCTGGAATCCGATTCCCTGCCTGCACCTTCTGCTGTGTATAATTTGCTCAGATGCTTATCTTAGTCATTTTATTTCTAATTTTGTATAAGACTTCTTTGCTTCTTTTCTTTTTTATGATGTATAGATATTTTTTATCTTTAAAAATGTCACTTTCATCTTAAAGTATCTCCCTAAGGATAGAACCTTTGTGACAGAGAAACAGATAACGATACAGACCAATGCATGAACCATGTCTAACAGCTTAAATAGCAACATCTCTACTCAATCCTTATTATTGAGAAGAGAAAAATATGCCTCATTGTAGGACTATGGGATCAAGACTGGTCATTACAGTCATCTGAATTCTGATATCTTTATCTCAGTCAATTTACTATTACTTACATGGTTGCTTCTAATTTACTAGAACACTTAGACATGGAAGCTGGTCTGTTTACTTGGCTTCTGCCTCATGCCTGTTCCCTTCTGGCTGGTATGTGTCTTCCTAGGAGGGCTATCTCCCAGACAATACTTTTTGCTTATCTTGTAGTAAGTCAATAAACTAGCATTCATGAAGCACCTGAAGTATATCAGGCACTGTGCTAAGTATGGGGGATACAAAGGAAGACAAAAAAACCCCCAAAAAAACAACACAGCATCCTCTCCCACAAAAAAACCAAGCAGCTGCTCACTCTCAAGGAACTGACTGAGGAGTCAGGAGAATAACATTCAAACAACTATATACAAGCAAGATATAGAAAGGATAAGGTTGATGTAGGCTGAGAGAAAGCACTAAGGTTTAAGGAACACTGGGGAACGGTTTCTTAGAGAAGGTGAAGCTTTAACTGAGACTTGAAGGAAACCATGGGAGCTAGGAGATAAAGATGAGGAGTGCATTCTGGACATGGGAGGCAGCCAGGGTGCTGGGAGATGTCTTGGGTGCCCAGCAGTAAGGCGGCCAGTGTTGGCAGCTTAGGTCTGACCATGTCACCTCCCTGTTCGATAAATTCCAGTAACTCTTATTACTTCCACAATCAAATGGAAAATCCTCTGACTTAAAAAAACAAAACAAAACAAAACAACACCTTCATTATGTACCCTCTTCCTACCTTTCAAGTCTTCTTACACGTTGCTCCCCTCTATGTATTCTGTGATCCAGTAGCACCGGCCTCATTATCATTCTCCTCTGAGTCCTTTCCTTTTCATTGGTCTTTATGTATGGAATGCTCTGCTTCCTAAGTCTTGAATACCGACTCTATCAGCTTCCTTCAACTCTCAAATAAAATTTATTTCCTTCTGTAACAAGTCTTTCCCAATCTTCCATAGTACTTGTGCTTTCCCTATGAAACCATCTCTGATTTGTCATGTATATAGTATGTATGTATATATGGCAAATATGTCTATATATGACAAGCATATACATATACATACACACACATATATATACACATACATACATATACATATATATATATATATAAAATATTATTTGCATGTCTTCTCCCCACCTCAGATAGTGAGTTCTTTGAAAGCACAGTCCTTGGAACAAAGGAGGTTCTCAACAAATGCATGTTGCTTCATTGTCTTGGGAATAGGGAATGTTCATTTACTATATTCCGATCTCTAGCATGCAGTACCATACCTGGTACATTTCTCAATATGTGCTTAATAAATACTTGTTCATTTATTGATCCTTGTTAGCTATTATATGTAAGCTTGTTGGCTGAAAACGAAAATTTGAGGACTAAGGTTTTAGAATTGTAGATTAAGAAATGGAAGGGACCACGTTACTTCCTCACTGTTGTTGTTGGAGTTGAGTCATTTTCAACGGTGTCAGACTCTTTGGGGTTTTCTTGGCAAAGATACTAGAGTGGTTTGCCATTTCCTTCCTTATAGAGGAGGAACTAAGGCAAACAAGTTATGTGATTTGCCCAAGGTCACACAGCTAGTAAGTGTCTGAGGCTAGATTTGAACTCGGGAAGACAAGTCTGAATTTCAGGTCCCTTTGATGTCAGAAGCCACACTTCAATCTACCTAATGACTAACCACAGTACATTTTATTTGGGATACATTCTAGATGAAATGTCTATGCCTTCAGAAAAATGCACTTTTTGTTAGAGAGATTCAGAGATAATGACAACCACCCCCCCAACATTTTAACCTTCCTGAAAGGAAGAGTATATCTAAAGGGATTCATGAATGAGTTTCTGGAAATGAAAAAAGAAAATTAAAACCACCTTTGGGTCAAAGAACAAAAGGAACACAGTAGTTACCCTTCAAGAGGTTAGTTAGTAATATTTATTGAGTGAGTAGAGTTGCTTTGGAAACAGGAAAAAAAAATAAAGCAAAGTTTGGGGTTTAGGGGACAGACATGACTTCTTTAAAACCCTTAAAGTTAGGAAATTGGCAAAAATATCCCAAGAATATGTGAACCTGAAGGCAGGCACTTTAATTTCTATTGTTGTATCCCCAGAAATGATCATGGTGCTTGTTTTTGGAGAATGTTTTTGCCCACTGTGACTTCATCTATGTTGTAAGCTTTCCACCTGAAAACTCTTTTCCCTGAAGCAAATCTACACCTGCTCCAAAATTTGTAATCTTAGACAGTTGCTTGGGATATCAAGAGGTGAAATAATTTGCCCAGGGTTACACCATCATTGTATGTTTATATATATTCTAAAATCTCATTTTATGTATTAGAAACATGGTTCACCTGTCATAGGCCTGCTCTCTGTGTGTAAGACATGGCCACTTTATGCATGGTAAGTACTTAACATCTAGTGCTTGTTGAACCGAATTGAACTGAACTTTTTTTAGGAACCATATATTACCTTCTAATTCTTCTCTGTTTTTTTATTTATGAATGATCACAACTAGAAATTCATATTAGTCTGTCAGCAAGTCACTACAGGATTATTGATTCCTTTGCCACAAATCTGCTTTTCTAATTTATATGTCCTTTTGCTTTGTGGATAGGGGGAGGGAGGATATTGACTCATTCTTTAATTACAGTTGGGCATAATTTAAATCTGCCTTAAGTTTTCTGGAAAGCGTTTGTCTTGTAACTCATTTGTTCTCTTATTAAAAGGGTTTTATTATGCTTGGTTTTGATGAATTAAGTTTCTTTATGCCAATAAATCTCATTTATATATTGTTCTGTTCTGTCTACACTGATAGTCATCTTGAGAGAAAGAAGTCAAACATTTCTCAGATGTACATAGTGCAATGCCTATCCCAGCTGCTTGTGTAATTCATCATGAAACAAATTAGCAGTTTTCTTTCTGACTCCAAATGGGAATGGGGGTGGAGGAAGAGGAGGATGAAGAAATAGAAAATCTTATTGGTTTCAGCTCTGCTCCTTAATGGCTCCTTAATCTGTTTGCCTCAGTTGTCTTGACTGTTGGCCAGGTCTGGTTATGTTGGAGGATAGGCAATAGGCATAGACCTGACTTGTAAGACCTAAAATGTCTGCTATCTTCTGGGAATTACCTCCTTGTCTTCTGGTGAACTTTCTCTTAAAGGTCAAGCTGGCTCCTACAAATTTAGCTATCATCTTCATGAAAGCGTCTCCCAATCCTGTCCTTATCCCTTTCCTCAATTCCAGTTCCCTATTACTGACTGCCTGCTTGGATATCTCCATTCCAGTGTCCCATTAGCACCTCAAATTTTATAATATACACAGAAGTTCCTGTGTTCTTTTCCCTTAGTCCTACTTCTTCTAGTAATGTCATTGGTTTGTATTAGTGTCATTATGTCAACTTGTAAACTATGCATCTAGGTTTATAAATTCTGGTTCTTCATTGATCGATTGATTCATTCATTCACCAAGCATTTATTTAGTACACTAACCATGTAAAGTACACTAACCATATTTAGTACTAACCATGTAAAGCCTTGTGCATACAAAGATGAAAACACAACTCCTTATTCACAAGAAGCATATACTCGATAATTTCTTCACTATCTCATCCGTGCTGTCTAATTAGCTATTAAATTCTTCCTCCGCATCATTACTTGAATACATTTGCTTTCCTTTAAGCACCATCCTCTCAGTCAATCTATAAAAAATTATTTACTAAGTGCCTACTATGTACCAGATACAGTTCATGGCATGATACAGATGATGGTCTAGCAAAGAGACTTCTGTGGGTAGGCAGAGAGGTAGGAGGTAAAGCAAGAGACAGTAGTGTCTTGAAAACTCCAAGAAAAGAATATATCCAAGGGGGAAGGGTGCTCAACAGTATCAGGTACAGCAGATATGTTGAGAAAGATGAGACTGAAAAGAGATCATATTTGGCAATTAAGAGATCATTAGATCATTCGAGTGAGTAATTTTAGTTGAGTGATGAGGTCAGATGCCAAACTGCAAAAGGTTGAGGAGTGAATGAGAGGAGAAGGAGCTGTAAATTCTTATTGGCTTCCTTGTGAGCTACCTTATTGGTTTCTCTTCTTACCATCCCATCTTCCACGTTGTTGTCAGATTTCTATTTAGCACAGGTCAAGAATGACCATCGCACTCTTCTGGTCAAGAAGTTTCAGTGGTTTCCTAGTGCCTCTAGGAAAAAATAGATTCCTCTCTTTAACATTTAAATGCTTTTCTAATCTGGATCCTGCCATTTTTTAAAATGATTTCATAGTAATCCCCCCAATCCTCTAAATTCTAACCCACCTGACCTACCTGCTTTCCCGTGTGCATGACATTGAATTTCCTAGGAACATGATTTTGTCTAGGTTGTCTTCCATGCCTGGAATGGTCTCTATCATTGCCTCTGCCGGTTGCAATTCTACCTCCCTCTAGGACTCGACTTCAGTGATGTCTTCTTCGTGAGGCCTCTCTCTGTCCCCCAGGTATTATCACCACCTCATCTAAGTTACTTTGTGCATATACATATTTATTTGTCTATCTGTTTCTCTATCCATCTACTCACCTGTGTTCATAATGTTTCCCCCAGTAGAATGTATACTCCCCAAGTGCAGAGAATTCTTCATTTTTGTCTTCCTGTCTCCAGGGACTTCCACATCTCAAATGCTGGTTGGTTGGTTGGTTGTTTTCCTTCATTCTCAAAGAGGAACAAAATAATGTCACCATAATAAAGTGAAATTTCAGTGTCTGACTGCGGCTGATCAGACCGTTAGGAGCTTGGAACGCCCTGCCCCAGGTTGGGCACAGATAGTCTGTGTGAAATCTCAAATGTTGTAGGCACTTTAAAATGGTCATTGCTTCGAGTTATGATTCAAAGAAGTGCAATCAAAATGAACTAGTGAGATCAAGGGAGGATCCCCTATGAAGCTTGGATTTCTTTACTAAACGGTCTAGGAGGAAAATGTCTGAGGCTTGACAGAAGTATCTTTAGATGACATCAAAGGAAATATAAAAAACCCTAATTTATTTAGCAGGTTTTCCAGCCAAAACTTGAGGGCCCTTTTGCAAATTTACAGTTATTATTTCACTAAAAGACATTGACATGTATCATGAATCATTCGAAATAAAATTTAAATAATATTTCATATTGTTGATATTGTGCGATTTTAATTCTTTGAAAATAGGTAAATTCTGGTATATTATATTTCATATCTCACCCAGGAATTTGGTATGACATTGCACTTCATCACTTAATACACCAGATAGAAAAGTATTATCCTTGGTAGAATGTATCTATTGACATATTCTAAATAGACATAAGCTATATATCTATATAAACATACATGTCTTTGAGTTACCTGCATAGAGATTATGGTTAAATCCATGGGAATTGATGGCATTACCAAGAGGGTATAAAAGGAGAAAAGTAGCTAATGGTGTTGATGATGATGATAACTAATATTTAAATAGGGTTTTAAAGCTTGCAAATAACTTTACAAATATTATCTTGTTTTATCCTATCAGTGTTCTTGGGAGGGGAGGTACTGTTTTTATATCCATTTTACAGATGAGAAAACTGAGAAAGATAGATTAAGTGAGTTTCCCAGGGTCACACAGCTGGTAGGTATCTGTGGGTGCATTTAAGTCAAGGTCCAGCACTCTTTCACTGCTCCATCTACCTAACTGCAACTAGTTCATGGATTCTTTACTACGAGATGGTACTTTAATAGATTTATAATCTCAGCCATGTGAGCACTCTCTCCAGTGGTACAGATTGCAATCCTTTCATACCTTACCCTGACATTCTTGCCTCTGTCCTGAAATCCTTCCAGGAAAGACATCCAACATGTTGGGAGCCTTCATCTAGAACTCTTCACATTCTTTGGTCACTAAAGAAGCAGGCAGGCTACCCATTGTCTTTCACTTGCTCTTGCTACAGGACTGGGACACTTCCCTTTTCTGTTCTATAAATTTTTGATGATATCCTTTATTCCACCCCTCTGATGGAGTTCTTTGGTATATCTCACAGTTTGCCCAGGTACACATGCAACCTCTCTGTTGCCGCTGGAATCAGTTTCAACTTGAATTCTTTGGTGACATGTCTCACAATCGTAGACATCATTGTGACAATATCAATGTCCAAAGATAGGCCTTTGCTTTATTGAAACATTGGATAATTGAATACACTTCACATGTTCTCAAATGCAATACAGCACATTCTCTTCTTACTCTGAATTCAGTACCCAGTTCATTGCATTTCAGGTTTGCCTGAGATGTCAGCTCTGTGAATTCTAGGCATTCTTCATCCATTTATCTTATTTTACCATGTAAAGAGTTAGACCAACTTATTTTCGGTTATTATATGCCTCAGATGTGGCTCTGCCAGATACAGGTTTTGATATAACCCTCACAGCTCATTCTTAAAAGTTATTCAAAAGCAAGTGCATTTAGAAGACGTCAATATCTGGAGAAAATCCCTTTTTCATATGTATTCTATGCAGGATATATGTCTCTGTGATAATGAGAAACACTTTTTGGTAAGCATATCTTAAAATTATCTCTTTAGGTATGCTGTGTGATATTTACATGTACAGAAGACACTTTGTTGTAGAAGAGTTTTAAAAGGACATTTTTTCAAACAAATCAAGTGTTAAAAACAGTAAACATTGTGGAATCCTGTATTTTTATGCATTTCAGTCTATTGTATGGGTATATAGATGACTGCTATAAAATGATTTCTACCAAGCCTCCTGGTCCTTTATTGTAACTGCATCAAATATAACCTGGTTATTAATATTTACATTTTTTTCAATTACTCTTTTTGGTAGCAAGAAACTGGAATCTTTTTTTTGCCTAAAGATTTAGTAACCTTGGCTCTTTCAGGTACCATGAGAATGAATTCCTCAACATCCTCAAAGTTGTTTTGTCTCCAATGTAGACCCCTTGTGCAGAACTGGTCCAGTAGAGTTGTTCTTCCTTTCTTCTTTCTTCTTTCTCATGAAGTACATCTGGGACTATGATATTTCAGTCCAGATGTCATTAATAGAGAACACAGTTTTCTATAAAAATGATTCAGAAATATTTTCTATTTCTTTTCCCTCATTCCTTTTTTGTTTGATTCTTACATACTACCAATAGGTAGGATAGTTAGGAAAATGAAAAATATTTTCTAGAAGTGTTTATGACTCAAAGATGAAATGCAGTATATAAATACACATATGTGAACTTAATATATATATATATACACACACACACATATATGCATATTGTCAAGCATTTTTGAGGAAGAAAAAGAAAACCTTTTCAATAAATATGCATAGTGAAGCTAAACAAATTCTTAGATTTGCCACTTCAAAAAATGCAAATCTTATTCTGTACCTTAAGTCTCTTATTCCTCTGGTAGAAGGTTGGAAACCTACTTCATCTTTTCCCTGGAATTATGATCATTGCGTTGTTAAGATTTTTAAGTTTTTCAAAATTTATTTTCTATATAGTGTTGTTATTATATAAATTTTTTCCTCCTCATTTTACTTAGTATCAGTTCATAAAAAGCTTGTCAATTTTTTTTACAAAATCCCCCTTCATCATTTCTTATGACATGATATGATACCATGATACCATGCTATAATTTGTTCTCCTATTTCATAATTAATAGATACCCCACCTATTTTCCAGTTCTTTATCACAAATATAATAAAGATTTTTGTTATTGTGATGCTATTGCTAAGTTGGGCTATTTTCTTTTATCTTTCAGAGATGAAAGTTTGTCAAAAATAGAACTAAACAAAAAAAATGTTAGGTATTTCTTATGCGGAAAGGACTATATCAGGTATTGGGGAATATGTCAACTTAATAAGACTTGTGTATTGTCCTCATGGAAGATAATTGTCTAATAAGGGAATAAGACACATACATCATGTGCTATTGTGTACAATATTGAAGAGATGTGAAATACAGAGATAAGTTAGCTTAAGGAAAAATTTTCCTGACAGATAAGAATCAGGACTGATGAGTCTAGTATGTCACTAATTTTTTTGTGGTTGAAATTACTGAAGATACCCATGGTACCTGATAAATCCCTTTGCACCATTACCTAATTCTGACTAAAAATACCATTGCTCCCATCTAGTTAGGCATCTACTTACTCTCATATGAGAGCCCCAGGCACAGCCTTTTCTTGAGACGGTATGTATGCCAGTGCAAAAGATTTCAATTCAGAAAGAAACTGACTTTAAAAAAATAACAAGAGCTAGATGTGGTAATGATTTTTGTTTTAAAGATAAAAGTGGTTATTGGAGGATCATGCCTTTGTAGTGGTATGTTTCTATTGCTTGTGCAACCTTAATACGTTATGCAGGCAGAAAGTGGGAAAGTCCCACAAGCAAATCATAACCAAAGGTTCTTATCTCAGTTAGATCAGCATTAATTTTGTGTTCAAAAACAATGTTTCTCACCTCTCTCTGAAATTCTTTTCCTTAATTTTGATGTTAATTGGGTGAAGTCATCAAATGCATGTATACTCATTATACTTATTGTAATTATATTATTTATATCTTATATACTATGATTATATATCATATTACTTATTATAGGCAACTTTCCCATTGGATACCAATTATTTTCATAACAGCTTGAAAAACAAAGATTTTCACCACTTGAGTTGTAAGTTCTGGAGAGGCTTTATTTCTTGTATCTATCGTATTTTAGGTTAATGTTCTTCATAAGTCTAGACTACGTCATCACCATACTAAATTTTCAAGAGTATTTTGATCAGATTTAATAGGAAAGATATGAATATATGTGGACAAACTGATTTCATCATCTTAAATTGTGTTTTTAAGAGCTCTTCCATGTGTAGATAGCTCTCTCTGAGACACACTCACACATTATAGACACATATATACATACACTAAAGTATACACAGATGTCTGTGTATATAATTATGTGTGAGTATATACTTACATACATGTACACACATGTACATATACTGCAGACATAGACATGCAAAAACTTGGAGAATGTTTTTGCCTGGGTTCATATATCATGAGAAAACAGTTTGTGAAGGTGGAAAACAGTGAATAATAAATGAAAATATGGCACTTACCCTTATGCTTACCTACAACAAGACTTTCATTGGAATGTTAAGTTGTAGATATAGATAGACACTCTCAAGGTCTCTCTCAAGAACTTTGGATTTGACTGTGCAACATGGGAGACACTATACAGATTGCTCAGCATGGCATGCATACATCAGAAAGGGTGCTATGCTCTTTGAGTTAAGCAGAATTGAAATGGCACAAAGTTAACGCAGGATGCACAAATTTGGGATATCCACTCCAAATATTCACATGAACTATCTGTGCTTAACCTGTGGTAGAGCATTCTGAGCTTGTATTGGTCTGATCAGCCACAGTTGGACACATTGAAATTTCACTTTAACGTAGTGATGTCATTTTAATCCTCTTTGAAGATGGACAACAACCAACCAAGTTGCATATGATAATGCCCAATTCTCATAGAGAGAGGGATAAGGATAGATCTTCATAATCACATAGTATGATTGGTTTTGGATTTAAAGGGACCCCCAAGGTCATCTAATCCAACATCATTATTTCATAGATAAGGAATTAAAGGCAAAGAGAGATTGAGTTGCCTAAGGTCACACAGGTAGTAATTGGCAGGTCTAAGGTTTGAACCCAGGTCTTCAGACTATAATTCATTGCTCTTTCCACTGAGTCAGTCACCCCATCATGACAGATATGTAATAGAAGCAGAGGGTTTATTCTATTTCTCCTTGCTTTAGCATTGTCCAGGAGCAGTCAAGGATCTAGAAATGTAAAAGATACTTTTGCATATACTGTTCCATAAATTTCTCTTGATGCTCAATTCTTCACTCCCACTCTGGCTTTGAACTCCAAGGAAATCTCCAAATATAACTAGTATTTCATTTTCTCATTAAGATGCTTCTCTTCATTCCAACTTCCCATGACCCATACAAGGAAACATATGACATTACAGTTTAAGTACATTTTTCATAAGAAGTAGGAAGAAAATAGAATACGGTTTTGAGAACCTGAAATGATGCTTGCTGATCCCCCTGCTCAGGTAAACAAAAATGGCTTAGCCATCTGTAAACCCATTTCTTCCTCCCAAAGGAACTGTTGGGGACTTTGGACTTCCCCCAGGGAACAGGTGTTCTCAGACAACACTAGGAGAGAATCTTCTCTTACTCCTCTACCTACTATAAGTTATGGAGGAAAAAATTAGGGATAGTCTCATTCCTCACATTTCAAGTGGCATTCCCATTGCAATTCATGTGAATGCAGTTAACAGTCCCTGGGTAACCATCAGGAAATTCTGGAGGCCTTTGGGGATCTAAAAATCCCATTGAAAGTTCATCGTCCCTGCTTCTTCTAGGATCTTCATGGTAATGGCTCTGACCCTTCAGATGTCTGAGATATGGATAAGGAGCTTGCTACCATGCCAAATAACTACAGTTCCATGGCTTGCTGTGTGGCAATTGAGTCTACTATCTCTTAGTGGTTTCATAATGGCATTCTCCATCTCCCATTTTTGGCATCAGAAAGTGACCACTTGTATCTTGCTGTTGTGGACTTATCTGTCTTTGAAAGTTCCGTTTAGGTATAACATTTGCTGTATTTGGGTACCTCTGAGGGAATTCAGCATTCACTTTGAACCTTGCTGGAGGACATGCATGTTGCTGAGATGATACAACTACTGTGATGGATTCTATCAATAAAAGAGGTAAGGCAATGGAATTAAAATGGGTTTAAGAAGGCTTCCTATAGGAGGTTGGATTTTAGGTGGGACTTAAAGGAAGTTAGGGATATCAATGTTTAGAATGGAGAAGGAAGAGCAATGTCTGGAGCAGAGAGATGAAGTAACTTTTTCATGGAAGAGCCAGGTAGCCAATGTCACTGGATCAAATAGTATATGTTGGGGAGAAAGGTTTAAGAAAACTCAAAATGCAGATGAGGGCTAGCTTTTAGAAGGACTTGATTCCTGGAGGCAATAGGAAACCACTGGAGTTTATGTAGTAGGGGAGTGACATGATAAGACTTGAGAAAAATAAAATTAGTGACTAAAGAATGGATTAGAGTAGGGAGAGACTTGAGACAGTCAGATCTACCAGCAGGCTACTGGAATAGTTGAAGTGAGGAGGACCTATACAGTGGTGGCAGTGTCAGAGGAGGAGAGAAGAAGGTATTTATTCAAGAGATGTGACAAAGATGAAATCTTTGGGCCTTGGTAACGGCTGCCTTTGGTGAGTGAGAGATGGTAAGGAATCCAATGACTCCTAGATTTTGAGCCTGAAGGACTATGAGAATGATGTTGCTTTCCACACTATTGGGGTGGATAAGGGTAGGGGGATTTTAGAAGGAAAGATAATAAGTTATGCCTGGAATATATTGAGTTTAGGATGTCTATTAGACATCTATTTTGAGATGTCAGATGCAAGATTAGAGATCAACGGAGAGACTGGGGCAGAATAGGTAGATATGAGAATCATCAGCATAAGTCCATGGGAGCTGATGAGATCACCAACTAAAGTTGCGTAGAAGGAGAAAAGAGGATCTAGGACAGGAACATCTACATCGTATGTGTATTGTAAAATGTAGATAAAGATTGTGATAAATACCTTAAGGAGTCAATAGGTGAGCAAGCATTTATTAATTATGTACTATGTGCTAGGCAGCATATGAGGACTTCTTGAAGTAAAATTCTATTTCCAAATTCCTATAATCTTGTTTTTTTAATATTTAATAAAAAAGTATTAATACTTGATCACAGCATACCCATGGAGCTGATTTAAAAAAAAATATTGATCGTTTTTCTATTTTTTTTTGGATGACTATTTTGGGAGAGACTTGAAGCAGAACTGATCTTAAGAACCCAGTAGGAACCCCAGTAATGATCATGATTCCTTTCTTTTTTTTTTTCTTATTTTGCAAATACTTGTAGAATGACTTTTTTTTAAAGTGGAAAATGGATTTCAGCTAACCTTTAGCCAGGGACATTAGCTCACCCAAGCAAAGTGGGAAGATACAAAGTGGTCCCATCTCCTAGTGCTAATCACTTCACAAAACTTTTAAGTCCTAAAGTTCTCAATGCCTTTGCTAAATTCCTTTGGAAAATTCAATGGCACCATTCCCTACCCCCATCACCATAGCCCAGAAGCCACAAAGAGGCTAAATAATCATGTTTATTTCCTTTTCAACTCACAGATAGTTGTATTACATAAGTAATAAAAAGCAACTTCTGCATAATTGAGTTCTACGTAGTATTTGGTTTTTTAGCATTTGTTGTTTTACTAAAAGTTGACTTACGTAATGTTTATAAAATAACCATTTTTAATCATACCTATCTTATAGTTTAAGAAACAGTAAAATATTGGGAGATAAAGAGGAATGTCTGGCATTTTACAAATTTTAAAAGTTTTAAGTTGTTCCTTCTCTAAACCTGGAAAATTTGGAGTGTTATAATATGTAAATAATGATAATAATAATAAAAGAAATCTTATTGGATGCTGTTGGTCACCCCTACTTATTTTCTTGATTTTTGCCATTTTGGTAAAATCAAGACTGGATCTATGGAAATGAGTGTAAATAATGGGCTTTTGTTGCATGTTATGACATTTTAATGTGTTCTGAATTTTGAAATGGAAAAAAAAAGCTTTGGGTACATTCCTTGTTGGTTTTGTATGTGTATTTAGTGGGGAATTTGGGGGAAAGGCTTTATTTTGGGATTATTTGAAATAGTTTTGTGTTTCCATGTTTATGATTATACGGGAGAGGAGATTGTTAATGAAATGTTACTAGTCTAACTAGTAAGAAAGCACTTCTTGACACTGACCTTACAAGGATCTTAGGATGTGGTACTGGGAGGGTTGCTAGAAATGACCCAGTCATAGCCCTTTCTTTTACAGAGGAATTAAAAGAGGCTTAGAAAGTCCCATGACTCACACAAGAATACATTGGAGGTTAAATGAAGAAGGCACAACTGGAACCCCATTCTACAGACACTAGTTCGCCACATCGCTGCACTCAGACGACCCTGCCATGAGTTGAAGATTCAATGGACTTTATTCTCTTGGAGTCACATTTTGTGCCACACATGTCCCAGATAGGCTCCTTCCTTCCTTCCTTCCTTCCTTCCTTCCTTCCTTCCTTCCTTCCTTCCTTCCTTCCTTCCTTCCTTCCTTCCTTCCTTCCTCCCTTCCTCCCTTCCTCCCTTCCTCCCTCCCTCCTCTCCCTCTTTCCCCCTCCTTCCTTCCCCCTCCGTCTTTCTTTATTTCTTTCCTTCCTTATTTCCTCCCTTCCCTCCTTCTTTCCTTCCTCCCTTCTCTCATTCTCTCTTCCCTCCCTACCTCCTTTCTCCCTTTCCTCCTTCCTTCATCCTTTCTTCCTTCATTCTTTCCTTCTTCCTTCTTCTCTTTCCCCCACCCTCCTTTCCTTCTTGTTTCTTTCCTTCCTTATTCCCTTCCTTCCTCTCTCCCTCCTTTTTATCCCTCCTTCCTCCCTTCCCTCCTTCTTTCATTCCTCCCTTTCCTCCTTCCTTCCTCCTTTCCTCCCTTTCCTCCTTCCTCTCTTCCTTATTTCCTTCCTTCCTTATTTCTTTCCTCCCTTCCCTCTCTGCTACTCTCCTTTCTTCCTTCCTTCCTCACTTCCTCACTTAAATACAATTCACTTGCATGTCATGGCACCACCTCCCTGACATCATGGTCCTCTTCTAGAATGAAGGACAAACAGTAATAACAAATCAGGGGAATGCAGTATGGAAAAACACACATATATACAACATAGTATTTATGAATTTCCACCACATTTGCAGAATTTCCCATGATGTCCTTGTGATCAAAGTAGAGAAATGTGTACTGTACAATGGTTCTTTTAGGTGACTTTATGACCTCAACCCGGAGGGAAGTCGCAATACCAATTTCAAATGTGAAAAAATCTTGGAAGTGAATGGAAAAGAAAAATATAAAAAAAGAATTCAGGCAATAAATATTCAGTCTGCAGTAGACTATGAGGTACCTATTGTCCTCATTAAGAACAATTCTTGACAAAAAATGATTTGTGGCATCTTCTATAAAAATGGAGATAATAATAGCTTTTACTTCACAGGGTTGTTTTGGGAATCAAGATAATGTATGAAGAATGTTACAAATTTTAAACTACTTGTCAGCTATTATTAGAGTTGCATCATTATCATCATTAGAGACAAAGAATAGTAATATGTGCCCTAGAGAATAAACTCATTATTTTGGTATCCCAAAGAGAAGAGAAGGGAGGACTTACAAAAATGTTTTAATTGTTAAAATGAAAAGAGGGTGGCTTGGTTTGAAATGCAATGTGAAAGAAGGAGATATCTTAAATTCATGGTAATGAACTAAATCACTGGGCCATGGATGTTAGAGTGGTTTCAGAATTTACATCTCTTGAAAGGGAAATGTTTACATAACTTCCTAATGGGTTTGCTATTTTATGATTCACTAGTTCTTTGCCCATTTAAAAAAATAAATTGCATATTTCATTATTATCTTTTATCTTTTTCTTTGCTGATTTGGTAAGGTTTCTATAATTTATTCAGTATTAAAAAGTAAGAAGGAACAGGTTTAATAATGTCCTGAAGTCACTTACTCATTTTCTTTCCTCATTGTGGGATCTAATATTAATTGCTCTTTCATGGCTCACACAGAGTATGGCTATTTAGAATAATTTTAGATTGCACAGATGTTTTTTAAATTGTAAAACTTGATAGATGGTATCATTGTTAGTCTTTTTAAGGAGCTTGGTATAGCATTAAAAAGCAAACAAACAAACGCCACCACTACCTCATTTGTCCGTTTCTTTAAGCACAAAAAGATCTCCCCTCTCCCTTTTGGGAGGAAGGCATGTTACTTAGTTATTATCATACTAATAGGAAGTGGACTTTAAGCTGTGATATAAGGTGATAAATATAATCTGCAGGTCATGAATATTATTAAAAGGAAATTGATTTTTCACTTTTTATGTCAATCTCCCCCTCCCCCAAATGCCTAAATGTAGTTGCATGATTTTTAAAAAAGAGCAAAACAAGATCAAGTCGTGTTAACCCATTTTAAATTGATCACATAGGCTACTCATCTAGCAATCAGTTCTTTAGATGACCTTCGTATGTAGAGGAACAGTTTGAATGATGTTTGAATTCCTGGAATGAGAAAGGACACTATTTTATCTCTAACACTTTGGTGTCATTGGGTGTAAATGGAGATTCTGTGATGGTTTCACTGACTTTGAATCAGCATTTTCCACACTGAGTCAGAGTACAAATAAGATACAGAGTGCAAGTAAGAATCTCAGGACAAGGTACTTGCCAGTAGACCAGTAACTTGGGAAAGTCTGTGGAAATATACCTAAAAATAGTCTTTGCAAGAAGAAAAGTGACAGAAACAATGGGAAAGGAAAAATAAGCTCTAGAAATGATCTAACATGGACAAATTTTGGCATCTGGATGGGCAAAAGCAATGGACCTAGAGGATGGGGCAAAATGGGAGAATTTAAAATGAAAAAATTTGGAATGTTCTCTATTCAAAGTTGAGAATTGAGGTTTACCACTAAATCAGCTGATCAAGAGTGTGATGAACATTTTTATCTCTCTCTTTCTTTTACCAACATTTGCTTGATATATCAGTCATTTCCCATCCCTTTCCATACAAAAAAAAAGTAAGCTAAAAAAAACCTAATAAAATGATTGGATCTGATTGTTCGTCTCACTTTTCATTTTCTTACATTACCATTTGTCCATGGAAAAGAAGTTCATATGCTTAAACTGTAATGATTTGAATATTGACCATCTTATTTTTTAGTTTTATAGCCTTTTAATATAGTCTTCATTTGCATTATTGTAATCATTAAGTATATTACTCTGCTTTCTTCTGAGTGAGTCACTTCATATGTCTTCTTTAAATTCTTTTGTCACTCTTTCTAGTGCAATATTCCATTATTGATTCAAGCATTTCCCAGTTTTTGGTCCCATAATTTGTCCTTTTTGCTATTATAATATAGATACAGAAAGATACATGGATAGATGATAAATAGAATATGTGTTACATAGTTTATATCCCTGTACTGCCAACTGAAAAGTATAAAAGTACAAGTAGGACAGTCCCTCCCTACAGAGTTTTATTTTCTGAAGTAACGAAGATCATGCTTAAAGGAGAGACTGGAAAAGATGCACCCAAAATGAGGAGACCTGTGGGAAAGGTCTGGAGGCTCAGGTCAGAGCAAATTAAGGCTAAAACTCATGTTAGAGCTAAAAAAACCAATGTTCTTGTGGGAAAGAGGTGAGAATGATGGCTGGACAGCAGACAACATTCTAAGAGATGACTGGGAAGATTACATCGAGTTTAAAAGTTTAAAAGTTCTTTTCCAAGGCTGTTTAGAGATTTGCATAAGGTTTCAGTATTTGTAGAGGCCACAGAAAGCCTATAGGTAGTTTTTAACATGCAAAACCAACAGGAAGAAACCATGTGGCATCTTGGATAGAAAGGTAGAATGCCAGGACATCAGACTTCACATCCTGTCTTTAAGAAGTTCTGCTTCTTGACTTTGGACAAGTCTCTATAATCTCGGCAATTCTCTAAAATTACAAGTTGTAACAAATATGCTGACCTGTATTTGCAGAGAGATTTTCTCCACCAGGGATTTCCCTATACCAAGGAAATCATAGATCTAGTCCCTAAACTTATCTTAACAATGGGAGGATGAATACTGAGATTTATCATAAAGATAAGCCCTAAAGTCAATTTGTATTTTTACAACTGTGATTAAATAGTCACTATCTTAATGTAATCACCATACACAAGATAAGAAAACAAGAGCAATGTTCATTTAATTAACACCTATATAACACCTGAGGGACAAAACAATAAAGGAGGAGGAAATGAGGTATAAGTTAATTATAGACATCACAGATTTTTTTTAAATGAGAGGATAAAGATGAGAACAAAGAAAATCAAGTGGTAATGGATTCTTTATTTACACATATATTTCAAATAGGAAAAACGAAGAGGAAGTTGAATTTTTACAAAACTTTTAGTATCTAATATTTTTCTAATGTTATATGAGCATATGTATGTAAACACATATATACATACAATATATACGTATACTACATATATATTATATATATATATACAGATGTGTATTGTCAAGAGTGGGATAGCAATGAGAAAATTAAATGTAATTTTCTTGAGAAAGGTAATTTTTTTAATGTCAGAGGTTGTCAAATTTAGCATATAACTTTAAATATTGATGGCATGAATTCTTAAATACTTCTGTTGATCTACTATTTCACTGATGTGGGTAATTCCTCTCAAAATGCAAATTGTAGCCAGTTCATCCCTTTTCATCTTGTGTGATTCTAGTCCTTGCCATGCTGTAAATTCTCTATAGGGGGTCCTCCCAGAGTGCCGGTACCATTCCTCTAAGCATTTCATGTTTAATGGGTAAGGGATGAGTCTTTAGAGAATGAGTGATCTACTATGCCTGGTTGCCACTTACATGGAGGTTTGATTTTCCAGACATGCACCATGGAGGATATCCCCTTCTCATAACCCTCCCAACCTCTCAATTCATTTAGATGCTGAGTTGGAACTGAGTGAATGTTCATATAGGATAAAACTAGAATTACAAACAGTGATAAAATTTATATGAGGATCAAATAGTCAAGATTATTAGAAAATTGTAAGAGAAAAAAGTAGAATTATTTGCATTGACAAATCTCATATTTTATAATAAAATAGTAATTATCAGAATAATCTGGTACTACATATGAATAGAAAAAAAGATCAATGAAACAGAATAGCTAGTACAGAGTTAGAATCAAAAACATATAAAAGATTAATGTTTTACAAATCAAAGACTACATAAGACTGGAGTAGTGATTCTTTTTTAATTAAAAAAGTGTTGGGAAATTTAAATTGCAATTTTGTAACAAAAGAAAGCATGAGATTAGATCCTCTTGTCACATCATAAGCTAAATTTTCTAAATGAATCAATAATTTAAATATTTTGATAATTATGACAAATTTGTAAGGTAATAAAAGGCTATATTTATCAAAGTTGTGGTGAGGTGGAAAATTCTTAGCTATTTATGGAACCGGAGAAGTTAAAGGAGGCACTGCAGTAAAAGTGTTTATTTAATACCTAAAACATGCAAGATTGTCTTACGTATTGAAGTTACAGTAACAAAAAATGGAAAACAATTTCTGGTCCCAAGGAGTATACATTTTGATTTCTTTTGAGATGTGTGTGTGTGTGTGTGTGTGTGTGTGTAAATAATTAAAGGAGCAAGAGAATATTAACAAGAAAGGGAATCAAACAATGTTTCTACTAGAAGGTGGCACCCAAGGTGAGCCTAGAAGGAAGCCAAAGCAGAGAAAGAGGGGTACATATCAGGTTTAGGGACAGCCTGTATAAAGGTTCATAGGTAGGAGATGAAATCGCAAGCTCGATGAAAGGCATGTAGGTCAATTTCTCTCGAATGTCAAATGAGAAAATTGAAGTAGTATGAATATTGATGAAAAGGGAAGCTGTAACCAGATTGACCTATAATAAGGAGTTTGCCTTTTATCTAAGAATCAAGAGTTAGCAACTGAAGTTTCTTGAAGGGGAATACCATGATCAGAACTGTGCTTTTTTTTTTTTATTTAATTATTTTTTTAATGTTCGACAATCACTTCCTTAAAATTAAGAATTTGTCCCCCCCACACCTTCCCCCTACTACCCCCCCTCCCTCCCCACGACAGCATACACTTCTGTATAGGTTCTACATATACTTTCCTATTGAGCACATTTTCACTATAGTCATGCTATGTAGTCACAGTAAAATAAATGGAAGAAATCATATAACAAATCAAAACATAATATGCTAAAACCCACACACACACAAACATGATCTGCTGCATTCTGCGGATGACTTCCATATTTCTTTCTCTGAGTGTGGAAGGCATTTTGCCTTAGAAAACCACCACTGGGATTTTTTTTTTTTCAGTAAGTTCTTGTGTTATTACGAAGTTCCAAGTCTACCAGAAAAAACTCTCGCACACTGTGGTCGTTGCTGTGCACAAAGTTCTCCTGGTTCTGCTCCTTTCACTCAGCATCAGATCATATAAGCCCTTCCAGGCCTCCCTGAAGTCTTCTTCTTCATCATTTCTTATGGCGCAATAGTACTCCATTACATTCATATACCATAATTTATTCAGCCATTCCCCAATTGATGGGCATCCCCTTGATTTCCAGTTCTTGGCTACCACAAAGAGTGCTGCTATAAATATTTTTGTACATGTGGGATCCTTTCCCATTTCTATGATCTCTTTGGAATAGAGTCCCAAAAGGGTATGCACATTTTTGTAGCCCTTTGGGCATAGTTCCAAACCGTTCTCCTGAAGGGTTGGATGATCTCACAGCTCCACCAACAATGAATTAGTGTTCCAACTCTCCCACATCCTCTCCAGTGTTTATCATTTTCTTGTTCTGTCATGTTTGCCAATCTTATAGGTGTGATGTGTTACCTCAGAGTTGTTTTGATTTGCATCTCTCTAATCAGTAGTGATTTAGAGCACTTTTTCATATGATTATAGATATCTTTAATTTCTTCCCGTGAAAATTGCCTGTTCATATCCTTTGACCACTTATCAATTGGGGAATGACTTGTATGGTTATACATTTGAGTCAATTCTCTATATATTCTAGAAATGGGGCCTTTATCCCTGAGCTTAGCCGTAAAATTTTTTCCCAATTTACTTCATCCCTCCGAATTTTGGATGCATTGAGTTTGGTTATGCAAAAACTTTTCAGTTTAATGTAATCAAAATTATCCATTTTGCAATTCATAATGCTTTCTATCATTTCTTTAGTAAAAAGTTCTTCCCTTCTCTATAAATCTCATAAATACACTATTCCTTGCTCCCCCAGTTTATTCATGGTATCAATACCTAAATCATGTACCCATTTGGACTTTATTCTTGTGTACGGTGTCAGGCATGGGTCTATGCCTAATTTCCGCCACAATGTTAACCAGTTTTCCCAGCAATTTTTGTCAAAGAGTGAGTTCTTATCCCAGAAGCTGGGGTCTTTGGGTTTATCAAACAGGAGGTTGCTATAGTCCTGGCCTACTGTGTCTTGAGTGCCAAGTCTATTCCATTTGTCTACCCCTCTGTTTCTTAGCCAATATGAAGTGGTTTTGATAATTGCTGTTTTATAATACAATTTGAGGTCTGGTAGCACTAGGCCACCTTCCCAAGCATTTCTTTTCATTAGTCCCTTTGATATTCTGGACCTTTTGTTCTTCCAAATGAATTTTGTTATTATTTTATCCAGCTCTAGAAAATAATTATCTGATAGTTTGATTGGTATGGCACTATACTTAATAAGTAAATTAATTTAGGTAGAATTGTCATTTTTATTACATTAGCTTGCCCCACCCATGAACAACTGATGTTTTTCTACTTACTTAAATCTGACTTTATTTGTGCAAAATGTGTCTTGTAATTGTGTTCATACAGTCCCTGGGTTTGTTTTGGCAGGTAAACTCCTAAGTATTTTATAGTGTCTGCCCTAGCTTTAAATGGGATTTCTCTTTCTATCTCTTGCTGTTGGACTTTGTTGCTAATATATAGAAATGCAGAAGATTTGTGTGGGTTTATTTTGTAACCTGCAAGTTTGCCAAAGTTGTTTATTATTTCAAGTAGTTTTTTTTTTTATTTGAATCCCTGGAATTCTCTAAGTATATCATCATATCATCTGCAAAGAGTGATAGCTTAGTTTCTTCTTTGGCTATTTTTATTCCTTCAATTTCTTTATCTTGTCTAATTGCTACAGCTAACATTTCTAGTACCATATTGAATAATAGTGGTGATAATGGACATCCTTGTTTCACCCCTGATCTTACTGGAAATGCATTTAGCTTATCCCCACTGCATATAATGCTTGCTGAAGGTTTTAGGTAGATACTGCTTATTATTTTATGGAAATTTCCCTTTATTCCTATGTTCTCCAGTGTTTTTAATAGGAATGGGTGTTGTATTTTGTCAGAAGCTTTTTCTACATCTATTGAGATAATCATGTGGTTTTTGTTGGTTTTGTTGTCGATATGATTGATAATGCTAATAGTTTGCCTAATACTGAACCAGCCCTGCATTCCTGGTATTAATTCTACCTGATCATAATGTATTATTTTCATGATAAGATGCTGTATTCGTTTTGCTAAAATCTTGTTTAAAATTTTTGCATCTATGTTCATTAGAGAAATTGGTCTATAATTTTCTTTCTCTGTTTTGTCTCTTCCTGGTTTGGGTATCATATTTGTATCATAGAAGGAATTTAGGAGGACTCCTTCCTCCCCAATTTTCAAAAATAGTCTATGTAGTATTGGAATTAACTGTTCTTTAAAGGTTTGTTAGAATTCACTTGTGAATCCATCTGGTCCTGGAGATTTTTTCCTAAGGAGTTCATTGATGACTTGTTCAATTTCTTTTTCTGAGATGGGGTTGTTTAAGTATTCAACTTCCTCTTCTGTTAATCTGGGCAATTTGCATTTTCTAAAATATTCATCCATCTCATTTAGATTATTGAATTTATGGGCATAAAGTTGGGCAAAGTAATTTCTAATTATTGTTTTAATTTCCTCCTCATTGGAGGTGAGTTCACCCCTTTCATTTTTAATATTAGTAATTTGATTTTCTTTTTTCTTTTTTTAATCAAATTGACCAAGAGTTTATCAATTTTATTAGTTTTTTCATAAAACCAATTATTGGTTTTATTTATTAATTCAATAGTTTTCTTAATTTCAATTTTATTAATCTCTCCTTTGGTTTTCAGTATTTCTAGTTTTGTATTTTCCTGGGAATTTTCAATTTGTTCTTTTTTCTAGCTTTTTCAGCTGCATGTCCAAGTCATTGATTTCCTCTTTCTCTATTTTATTTATGTAGGCATTCAAAGATATAAAACTTCCCCTAAGAAGTGCTTTTGCAGGATCCCGTAAGATTTGGTAGGTTGTTTCATTATTGTCATTCTCTTGAATGAAGTTGTTGATTGTTTCTATGATTTCTTCTTTAGCCCATTCCTTCTTTAGGATTAGATTATTTAATTTCCAGTTGATTTTTGGTTTATCTTTCCATGGCCTTTCATTACACATAATTTTTATTGCATTATGATCTGAGAAGGATGCATTGATTATCTCTGCCTTTCTGCACTGGATTGTGAGATTTTTATGTCCTAGTACATGGTCAATTTTTGTAAATGTTCCATATACCACTGAGAAAAAGGTATATTCCTTTCTATTCCCATTCAATTTTCTCCAAAGATCTATCATATCTACCTTATCTAGAGTTTTATTTACCTCCTTAACCTCTTTCTTGTTTATTTTGAGGTTAGAGTTATCGAGTTTAGAAAGGGGGAGATTGAGGTCCCCCACTAGTATAGTTTTGCGGTCAATTTCTTCCTTCAACTCCCCCAACCTCTCCTCTAGGAATCTGGATGCTATACCACTTGGAGCATACATGTTTAGTAATGATATTGCTTCATTCAGAACTTTTCTTTAAGAAGATTACTTTGATGTGTGTGATGACCATGGGCTGGAAGCATGAGATACTGCAGGAAAAGAGGTCAATTAGTAGGCAATACATTTTAAGAGGCAATGAGCAAATAATGATAATATTAACTGAGAGATTAAGATAGAGGTGAGAGAATTCTTTAACGAGATTTGTCAACTGTGGGATGTGAGGATTGCCAACTGAAGAGGAGGATGATTTTGAGGTTCTGAATATAGCTCCCTAGAATGGTGGTACCTCTAAAGGAGATAAGGAAGCTTGAACCAAGATAGGTTTCAAGGGGGAAAATGAGTTCTATTTTGGGTATGGGGGGGGCTAGAGATGGAACATCAAGCTGAGGATATGCATTAGGGATTTGGTGAGGTATTATTTAGGAAACTTATTAGAGCTGGACATATTAAATTAGGAGTCATCTGTGTAGAGGTAATAATTAAACTCTTGGACATTGATGAAATTATCAAGAGAGTATGTATGAAGAAGACAGAGGGTCCAGGTACAGGAGTGGGGAACCTGTAGCCTTGAGGTCACATGTGACCCTCTAGGTCCTCAAGTATTCAAACTAATAAAAGGATTTGTTCTGCAAAACTTGACCTCAGTCAAGAGGCTTCCCCCAAGGACCTAAAAGGCCATGTGCGGCCTTGAAGCTACATGTTCCCCCATCCCTGATCCAGGACATAGTGTGTACCAAAATATCTCACCTTGTGAAAAGATATAAAGAACTGTATGTACAAAAATCCATATGCTTAACTGGAAGTTACCTAATAGAGGGAATGATAAACCATGGTCCATTACTGGTCCGTTAGAAGTGACATTTTTGAATAATATGAAGAAATATAAATATATATTTATGATGAGATGCAGAGAAGAAAGAAGAAAACCACTATAACGAACATTGAATATAACTATGTAAATGACAACAATAATGAATCATTGATAACAGTGGCAACAAAGAAAGAAGGATAATTAAAGAGGAGATAGAAATTCAGAGTTAGTCATTCATTCAGCATGCATTTATTAAGAGCTTACTACGTGCCCAGCACTGTGCTAAGAACCTGAAATACAACTACATGCAAAAAGGAAGTTCCTGCTCTCGCAGAACTTCCATTTTCACAGTTGAAGACAGTAAAACATAAAAGGAAGTAGAAAAGGGTGGGAGCATGTTGAAGAAATTCAGAGAAATGTAACCTGGTGGGAAATAAAGGCACCTGCCTTGTGTGAGAGCCCTTCATAAGTGGAGGAGCCATTGACTGAGAAGGAAGGGCCCCAGTCAAAGGCCACTCCTGAATTGTGTCCAGGACCAAGACGGTTTTCTGGTACAGTGAAGTTGTAGGGACATAGATTAAAAAAGTACTAAGAAGTACAGTTTGGTGGGGATAGAGGTTCAGATAGAGATAAAGGTGGCAAATACATCAATTTTTGTCAAAATTTATAAACACATTAAAAAATCAAAATATGTATCAGTGTGTGTTTTTATGTTTCTTTTAAATTATTTACATAATTAAATATTTGTGTTTATGAAGTTCTAGGTACTAATATTCTTTTCAAATAACCAGAAATAAAAAGGTTGTGGCTAGAGACTTGATAATTCCATAGCACTTTGACATCAATCAGATAATATCTGGAATTATGTTTTCGGTTCTGGGTGCCACATTTTAGGAATATTGAAGTTATGGTTGAAGGGAGGAAAGTTACAATGCTGAGCAGGCTGGAGATCATGGTACATGAGAAGTGGCTAAAAGAATTAGAGATGTTTGCTTCTAGAGTGGAAGACAGGGAGAACAGGATCACTGCCTTCAGTTATTTGAAGAACTGGCATAAGGAAAAGGGATTGGACTTGTTCTCCCTGGCCCAAGATGGCACACAGTGTTCAGTTGTTTTCCCCAAGGTCACACAGCTAGTGAAAAGCTGAGGTGTAATTGATCGATCTTCTCTCACTCCCTACCTAGTAACCTTTTTTCTTCACCAAAGTTGTGACAGAACGCCTGAGTGCAGCCAGAACCAGAAAGTAATGTATTGGGAAATGATTAGCAAAATGAATAAAAATATAATACAGCACAGATAATGCTAATTTGTAGTTTTCTAATTGGTAGAATTTCTATTCATATTTGACACTATTGTTACACCAGGCTGCCTCCTGTTCACAGTTCGGTCTGAAGTTATTAAGGTTTAATAAAACATATTTTTAGTACACTTTGGCTCATTTTTCCATTTAACAGGTAGAGAAACTAAGGAATAGGCCCAGTTCATGATGCCCCCAAACAATTATAATACTAACCTCAAAGATCGCTGACCATAGATCAATAAAACAGATGTAATAGTAATGGAAATATTTAAAATATTGTGAGAATTACCAAGATGTGACACAGAGACATGATATGCTGTTGGAATAATAACACCAACAGATTTGCTTGAGGCAAGGCTGCCACAAACCTTCAATTTGTAAAAACATGTAATACCTATGAAGCACAATAAAATGAAGTATACCTGTAAATATTGATTAAATTATTGGAAATTATAATCTATGATTTTGTCATAGATTTTGTCATTTTGTTAGTGTGGGGACTTCTGGAGGTAGGGAATCTCTTCACCAATACAGAGTAACCTGTGATTCGCCACACTTTTGGGAAAGGTAACCTGTGGTTTCTCCAATCTTTATTTTGAAAGTTATAGGTACAAAATGTCTCTTTAGAACAATCTACAGTCATAGGAATAGTATGTGTCTGATTAGCATATGAAATTTTATTTTAAATAATTGACTAATAGATTAGAGACCACTTTAAAAATAGAGAGAAAGATATTTGGTTTTAAAACCAGGGACCCTAAAGAGCTGAAAAGTTTTGATCACCAAAAACAAACAAATTTAAAAAAAAAAACAATACCTTCCAACTGCACAATAAGAGCAACTTTATCTTCATAGAAATATCCAGAATCTAAGTACAGACAATTGTCTATGCCAGGAATCATGATCCAATTTATGTTTTTGCTTTGTTTTTCTTGTGCTTATGAAAAGCACACCAGATGCTGAAACAGTTTTTGCCAATAATGCTGCTTTTTCTATCCCTTTCATGTTTTTAACACAACGTTGTTTCCATAGCAGGGCTCTTGAGTTTTATATAAAACTGCTAGATTTCAAGAAATAAATTAATTTAGGACCAAAGAGTAGACTAGAACTGAATCAATACTTTTTAAAAAAATTTCTATGAGAAATCCACTGTCTCTTTTCTCTGCCTGATTTTGCTTTTACTTACACAGATTCATTTTTACCAGTGTTTCCCAAACTTATTTGAGCATGAAAAATGTTTGGGCTTGAAATATGCTGATAAAATCCATAAATGTTATTCTGGGGATATGGAGTGACTCCAAGGAGGAAGAGAAATGGGTTGTATAGATGTTGGAGAAAAATAAGGCTGTTTCTATGTTGAAAATTTTCATATGCAGTAAATATATTTTGTTGTACATTTTTTAATTTATGTTTTAAATAATGTAGATACAGCATAGTTTAATATATCAAGTGTTGAGTTTATAGTCAGGAAGACCTGGGTTCCAATCCAATATCTGAAACTTATTAGCTTTGTGATCCTGGGCAAGTCACTTAAGCTCTATGTGCTTAAGATAATTCTCTAGGATTTCTCGTCTTTATCATAGACAGGACTTTTGTCCATTGCACCCTGTTTCCTATCCCTTTCTGCCCTTGCTACTTTTGTCCCTTCTACCTTCCATAATTCTTATCATTTTTTCCATAAAATTCTGTTCTTAGGGAAAAGATTTGAAATCATTCACTTCCTTAGATATTTCAATGAATCTCTGATATCATCACTATAGGTTCTATTGCCCAACAAAAGATTGGAGAATTAGTAAGTATTTGCCTCTTCTGGCAAACTGGTGGACATGTGTTCGAACCATGAAGAATCACAAGAGGTGTGAAAAGAGAGAAGACTCTCCCCATTGCATCTTCCATCTCCCACATGCAATAGTCAGCCAAGACAGGACTTCTAGGGGAGCTTTCCAATACAAGCCCAAACTCCAAGATTGTACATAACAGATTTACAACTTTGTCACTAATGGTCTTGTTGCCTCTACCTACATAATATCTCTTGAATCTCTTCCCTTCTGTCTGTTCACACTCTCTCTTCACTAGTTCAGGTTCTGATCACTTCTTGTCTGGATGAATGAAGTAGCCTTGTCATGTGTCTGTCCTCTCCAATCCATTCTCCATAGATCTGTATTATAATATTGTCAAAGCGTAATATGACTGTTATGCCATTGGACCATTGTCCAACTCTACTTTCCAGTAGATTACATTGACTCAGATTATGTCTAAAGTCAAATGCCAACTCCTCCAATTCACCATTTAAAATCCTTCAAAATCTGACCTTAGGTCCCTCCCTTACCCTATCTTTCCAGGGTTATCAGAAATTCTTTCTCTTCATGCTCCTTTCAGTCCTGCAGATAAGTTTCTTTTCTTTTTCTTACATAATTATTTCCATCTGTTGTTTGTGTGCCTTTGTAAAGGTTGACTCATATACCTTAAATGCATCTTCACTTTTAGGAATTTCTAATTTTCTTCAGATCTCAGCTCAGACTCTATCTCCTACACGAGGTCTTTCCTGATTCTCCTCCAGAAAAGAAAAGCTCATCTTTTGGAAATCTTTTTAATAGGTTTACATGTGTACATATTCTTGATAGAATGCACACTTTTTCCGGGCACAAACTATTTAGTTTTTTTCTCTATATTCCTCTCCCCTAGCACAGTGCCTGGCATAGAGCAAGTCCTTAATAAACACTTGTCTATTGGTTGGTTGGCAGAATGCTCTTTCAGAGGTCTCATTTTTGTTTTTGCCCTTTTAATGCAATTTTCTTCTGTAATATATTGAATTGCATGCTTAGAAATGGGAAAAGAAGAAGTCCTCTATGTGCCAGGTACTGTACAAAGTTCTTTACAAATATTCCCTTTTATTTGCATAACAGACTTTCGAGGTAGGTGCCATTAGTATGCCCATTTTACAGTTGAGGAGACTGAAGCAGATAGTGGTTAAATGACTTGCCCAGTCATTTAAAGTATACTGAGGTGAAAATGTATCCACTTAAAAAAACCTTGCATCCCCTAAATCTTGCCTATGCCTTTCATTTCATAAGAAAGTCTGATTCAAGTCTTAGAACTTTATCACCTAGACTGGGAATGTCATTGTACATAGACCTCAATCATTGCCTATTGTTTAATTAAATTGAAATAATACCAAATAACTCTCATTCCTGAGGTCTTCAGCAGTTAGTTTTGTGTCCTAATAGTTCAGATGTCTGATCAGCTCTATATAGATATTCCCTCCACCCATTCATTCTTTTACACGGATTTTTGATTGTGAATGAGATTCTTGCCAATGTACTTCCTTCATTTAAAGCCTTCATGGAAGATAAACTCAGGACACTGGAAGTCTTTTCTTCTGCTTCCTCTAATAATTCTGGGCACCAGTCAGTCACTTTGGACTATTCATCTATTATCTACCCTATTGACACATGACTGATGCTACCTTTATAGGAAAATTCATTCTTCATGATATCTTTTATGTCACTTCTGATAAAGAAGTTATCGTTGATGATATTCTGCAGTCTATTTATACCCAGTCTACAGTTTTCTATTAGCCTTTAGATTGTCTGATTCTAATTCTTCTGACATTGGGGAGTTTTATTATTTGTATATGTTTACTCAAAAGTGTAAATGACTAATCATCCTTAATGTGTTTCCTGCTTTAGGAATGTTTTGCATTTTTGGAAGATATTAAGCTTTGAGAATATCTGGAATTTTAGGCATTGTGAGTTAAGTAGGTTGGCAGAACAACTTTGCAGTTATCCCTGAATTCATACTAGGTAAACCAAACTAGGGGCAAATCTGTTGTTGTATAAAGGCAAAAAACAACAGCAAAAAAATAAAAAACCAAAATCCAAAGACCTTGAAATTTTAACAGAAAAGGCATCAGTTCCTCACTGCTTTGTCTGAGCAAAAGGTTTTGATAATTCTTGTCCTTGCCAAGTTCATCAATAGCCTTTTAACCTTTGGGAAGCATTAGCATGTCAATCATCACTCATTCATAGTAAAATGCTTTCAGTTTCCAAATCTGCTGCTTTTCAGATTTTCTAATGTCTCACAGAGGCTCTGCTTTCTAGGCTTCTAAACATGGAACCTTATGTTGATGTTTCCTGATGGATTCTACTAGCACTTGGAGGGTGGGTGGAGGCAGAAATATCAGAAATCTTTTCTGTAGTGGATGGTACTTGAGCTGAGTCATACAGGAAATAAGGATACTAAGTAGAGATAAAGCAGGAGTTTTATTCTAGCCCTGGAAGACAATCCACATAAAAGCATGGAAGTGGGGGATGGAGTGTATGTACTTTGTGATGAATGAGAAGAAGGCCAGATTGATTGGACCCTGAAGTATCTGTAGAGAAGGAATATGTAGTAAGGCTTGAGAGGCAAGCGGGGGCCAGGTAGTGAAGGATTTTAGATGTTGAATAGAGAAGTTTATATTTGCTGTCCTTGGATTTTATACTGCTAGAGGTGAAAGTCCCTCAAGTTTATTGAGTGAGGATGTGACTTGTGCTTCAGGAAAATCATTGTGTCAGCTGTGTGGAGAATGAATTACATTAAGGAGAGGTCTGAGGCAAAGAGACCAATTAAAAGATTATTGAAATTGTCTAAGATAATGAGAGACTGGACTAGGATGGTGACCATGTGAACAGGGAAAAAAGGGAGGATGGATATAGGAGATACTGTGTGGGTATTTGCTGAGGGAGAGTGAAAAATGAGAAATGACATCAGTGATAGAATCTGAGTGACTATAAGATGGTGGTGCCCTTGAAACTTATGGAAGTTTCTAGGAGGAGTGGCTTCAAAGGGAAAGATGAGTTCTACTTTCTGTATGTTGACTTTGTGGTATCTATGGGATATAGAGTGAAAAATATCCAATAAGGAGTTGGCAATGTGACACTGGAGTTCATGAGAGAGTCTAGTGCTGGATGTACGTACCTGGGAATCATCCATTGTTGATGCTGCATCTCTCTAGTAGAATACAGCTTCTTGAGAGTGAGGTTCATCTTCAGTTTTGTCTCTGTGTTTCTATTGCCTAGCACAATCCCTTGCACATAGTGGGCACTTAATAGATGTTTATTGGTCTGATTTGGATCTCGCTCAATCTAATTCTGTTTTGCTATTTATTCTTTTTGGCGTCTGGATGTTAGATCTTACTGCTTGACTTTTACAGTTTGCCTACCTTAAGTAATTAATTTCATATAACACGGATTGCTTAAGTCCTGATGGAAGGACTACATTAATGTTAACCTTATTAGATCAAATATGTGTATTTCAATAGTCTTTGGTACATAATTCATTTTTGTTAACCAGTTCTTCAGTTGAGTCTGACATTTCGTGACCCTATAGGCCCTACTGTCCATAGGGTTTTCTTTGCAAATATTCTGCAGCCGTTTGCCACCTCTTTCTCCAGGTAATTAATGCAAAGTTAAGTGACTTACCCAGAGTCACACAGCTAGTAAGTGTGTGAGACAGAATTTGAACTCACAACGATGAGTTTTCCTGACCCCAGTCCCATGCTGTATTCACAGAGCCACCTCACTGCCTTCTTTTGTAGATAAAACTTTAACTCTAAGGGAGCCTATTCTGACAAAGTTTTATGGTTACCTAATGATTGGAATCGCAGACACTTTAGTAAGCTAGTATGGGGAGATTTTAGCCTTTTTTTAAAACCCCTCCAAATCAATCAACAAGCTTTTGCCATCCATCAGGTACTATTCCAGGTGTGTGGGATGCAATAGGAAAGAATTCTTGTCCTGCAAGACAGAGGCATGTGAGTAGTTAAGTATATACAAAGTGCATACAAAAGAAATATACCACCTCATAAATCATATGAGACTTCTTACAGCTATGAGGAATATTTTCAAGGCAGACTTGATATTTGACTTTGAAAAGCCTACGTACATTATAATTACTCTGCTTCCCCTTCCCAAGCCCATGCCTATAATGACCTCTCCGGCTGTTACGTCTTTACTGGTGGTATTTGCTTGAGGCCAGTGGAGAAGGGAGATGTTAGATTGCTGCTGATAATCCCTGGTCCACCCCTGCATTTTACAAATAAGGAAACTAAAAAGGACAGCAGTGCCTGGCTGTTTCTTGGGAAACTGGCACCCAAGCTTTACTTACTTTCCTAGAATGGTGGTTTGCTTTTTGGGGCCTGGCAATGATAGCAAGGAAGGGCAGCATTATGTTCCTCGTTAGTAAATCTATGAATTCTCGTGACTCCAGATAACAAGTCCCTCATTAGTGGTACGAGGCAGCAATCATATTAAAACCTAATATTCTTCATAATTTGTACAAACTAGACTGTTTTTACTGACAGAAAAGGTTCCTAAATTATTTAGGCTAAATTTTTTTAGTACTGATAATCTAAACATGGTATCTTCTGATTTCCCTTGAAATTAAAATCTGGGCTGTATTAGGTTGTCTTGGTGGGAAGTGATCCTTGGATATGTGTCAGAAGTGTTATAAAATTCAATTTACTTAAGTCACTTGAAGTGGGGAAAACACAGCCAGTGGTCAAAAAACACCACCAACAACACAGGAGTTTGAGAGAAGGTCATTCATTACCTGTTCCCTGAAGTGCTTAAGGAGGATGACAGATAGTTGTGGACTAGTGGAGATAAATTGTGGCCACAAATAGTTCTTGCATGATTTTATAGTAGCAGTGAAATGGAAAAAGAAGCTTTAGCAGACTTTAAAACACAATGTTTTCATTTTTCTCAAGATTTTCTTTGCAGATTGCTTTTTCATTGTACTTGATACAAGCAATACCTTCTGCATTATGTTCTGTAACAGGAGAGATTACAGAAAACACATTTGGACATTTTTAAAAACATTTCTTTGGTTCACAGTACTTACAGATGATTATTGATGACCATATTATCTGTACATAATGTTTGGAGAGTAGGAGTTCCCCCTTACTGCACCAATTTCCTCCCCTCCTTTCTTGCTTTGCTTCTTCCTCCAGTATTTAATTCTTTATCGCCTGCCTAACCCACCCCCATCCTACATAACCAGGTGAGAGGAACCCAGAATATTCTCCTTCCTCACATGACTTGGAGTGGTGTACTATCTGGGGAAATCTGCTCCTTGGTTGAAAGTGGTAGGGAATCGTAGACTATTTAGAACTGATAGGGACTTCAACCAATCAATACATATTTATTAAACTCACTTTGCTAGGTGCTAGGGATGTAAGGAAAAAAGCAAACTAGTACCTGCCCTCAAGGAGGTTTTACCGAATGAAGTAAAACAACAGACATATACAAATATATAAGCAGTCTACATGTTGCATGAATACAGTACCCACAATCCCTTATTTATTCTATCTCTGCATGGAGTCACCTATCCCAGGGCTTACTGCAGAGACTGGAATATAGTAAGAACTTAATAAATACTTTTATTGATTGTTTTTATGAATTGATTACATTCTTACAATGGTGGATTGGGGAGACTGGCTCCCTAACTGTGTGGCCAGATTGATGCAACTTACTTTCCTAATGTGCTAGAGGCAATCCTGGGTGACAGAATAGACCTACAAGTTTCCATAGTGTAATTCCTAAGCTTCCATGAGTTTACTCTTCTTTTAAGAAATCAGAAAATCAGTCAGATGAACTCTATTAATTCTTTGAAATATTCACTAAAATGGAAGGTAAATTAAGAAGAAAAGATGAAGAAAAAGAAGAGAAAACATTCTACCCATAAACTGGAGGCAAAGTTTTGCACCAATGCACATAGCATTCAAGGAGAAAATGGGCACAGATTTACTGGACTCTAGGACTAGTTACCCCTTGTCTCAGGAATTGTCTATCCACCAACTCTCTTATAGTTTGGATGGCTTCTCTACTGACTGCTGTGAGTGGACCTTTACTCTGTCCCTGAGCTAATGTTAATCATCTTCCAGAAAAAGCAAATAATCTAAACCAAGGATTAACAGAGCTTTTCCAGGTCTCCTCTCTTGATTGGGCTCTTAGAGGTTTCCATTTCCTCAGCAGCAGGTTAGCAGTGCAGGGACAATCTAAAATAAAAGCCTGCCTTCCATATGCTCTTCAAAAAAAAAAAGCAAGTAATAGGCATGCTCTGAGATCTCTTCCCATCCCTGACCAGAAAGATTTCTCCTGAGATCAGCTCTCAGCCTAGAGCTATTCTGTGAGAAGCTTAGCTCGTTCTACAATAGTAATCCAAAACAGGATCTCTTGAATGATATGACTTAACTCTTTCTTATGGTGATAAACCAAAATACATACCAGCTATCCCTACCATAAAAAGGCAAACACACACACACGTGTGTGTGTATATGTGTGTGTGTGTGCGTGTGTGTGTCCCATAGTAATCACACAGGTCTAAAGACCAGAGTTTTCCAGCTATCAACAACAAACTCCTAATGTTATTCATATATAAATAATATGTTGAGAAAGAGGAAACATTCAACATCTATGACCTGATTATTTGATTTATAGGTCTGCTTTTTTTTCCAGTATTTCTGCTCCTTTTCCCCAACAAAACTATGCATCTTTAAAAGAGCCCCTCTTAATATACAAAATAATTCAAAACCCACACCCTCACTTCATAGGTGAGGAAACCATTAGGTTCAGAGAAAGTGATTCTTTGGAAAATAAGTCTTGCCCAAGGTCATAATACCCAGTTGGTAGAATTGAAATTACAGTCTACTTGGACTGTGGTCCCCTTGACAATTGCTGAAGCTTAGTCAGTCAATAAGCATTTATTCAGTACTTACTATGTGTCAGGATCTGTACTAAGCACTTGTCATGCAAAGAAAAGCACGAACAGTGTTTGATATCTTAGAAGGACCAAGTGATGTTGATAGACATTGTTGAGCATTTATCATTACATTCTGTTGTCACTAGTATTTTATCAGAGATTGGATCATTGTTTATTAGGAATCTACATCTGTATGGCAATTTTATTCTTTCTATTTAATAATACAAATAATTTGCATCTTATATTTGTTGACGTTTATTGACATACAGATACTAGTTCTTGGGAACCTTGTAGAACAAAGTGTTAGACAAAGACTTGCTGGGTAATTAGAACCAGAGAAAGAGGAAGGATGGAAATAGGACAAGACTCAAAAGGATGCATTTATTTACAGTTCAGAAATCCCTGATCCACTGAACCAATTATCAGAGGAATGGAAACTGCCATTAAAAACAGTAATATACAAGTTTGAAAGTAACTGACAGTTATTCACTGGTTGAAAAGAAGGAGCTAAATGCATCCCCTTTGAGTACAATAGGTTAAAATTTTTTGTGAGGTGAGGAAGATAATATCTTCTCTCTGGCCCTCTCTTGAATGTTCTGAGGGCAATGGAACTCATGCCTGGTTGCCCCTGGAGAATTACTTCAGTGACATCTCAGCTACTGCCTTTGCTATGTGGTGCTGAAAGATGTGGGTGTACACATTTGGATCACAGCCACTATAGCCTCATTTTCTTGTATCTGTAACTCTTCCCAACATTTTCATGGTGACTGGAGACTACAGAAATAGAAATTCAGTCCTTTAACATTCAGAGGACATGGTGCCACTTTTACCTGATATTCATATCACCTCATTGAAAAATGGTTTTTCATACCTCCCTACAGTTATTCCTGAAGAACCAGCCAGCATGCTTTCACTGAGAGAAAGCAGAGGATGCTTTAGTTGTGTTAGGGGAAAGGAGAGAGATGAATCTGGAAATCACCATGGATGTAATTTTCCTCTTAAAATACAGAATTTGTGTTGTGTTCTTTTTATGACCAGCAACATTAAAGCCACTCCCTTCCTTCCATCACGCTTGAGAGAGGACCTCAAAATAAGAATGTAGTCTAATTCTGAAAGTAATGAATAGGTATACTAAATGAAAATGATTAAAATCCAGTATTAGATATAGAAATGTCAGGTAACCTAACAAACCTTGTTACAAGCTTGTGACTTACTATATATCACACTCTTCTACAGCCTCAGTTATGAAAATAATTGCTAGGCCCTGGAACCAGGCATATAAAACTCTACAATTATGCCAAGAAGAATAATCTATTCTTTTATAAATTTCCATTGGGATCTGTGCTTCTGAAGGACTTGAGTGGCAGATGTTTGTGCCCTATTCAAGCATATGTTATTGGTAGTAATATATGGAACAGAAGGAGCAAGGTGAAGCCCACATAACTTAGCAGAATCCACAGAAATTTAGAATGCTAATTGATTGTTAATGGAAGATTGTTGTCATATAAGTAGAATGATCTGGTTTTATGTAAGAAGGTATATAGAAAATTTTTGGAACACAAATATACTTAGATTATTTTCCAAAGCAGATAATTTATGAGAAATCCAGAGGGCGTGAGGCTACTAAACTTTGTGTACCACTTATTCTACTAATATTCTGTTTCTTGCACCCAACCTCTTGGGTCCCGTTGACCTTTCAAGTCATAGAGGTATATTAAAAATGTATAGTGCCCCAAGTACTCAAAAGTAGACCGTAGGAAAATAGGCTTATAGATACAGAACTAAAAGGACTTTAGAAGTCAGGTAGTCTAAATTCCTTATGAGTGAGGAAACTAGAGAGATTAAGCTACTTGCCCAAGTTCATATAAATTTACCAGTGGTAAAGTCTGATGTTGAACTCGTGTCCTAGGCGTTTAATTTCAATTGATTTGGTAATACAGCTTTCATCTTGTCTGAAGCATCAGTTCATGAAATTAAGTATAATTTCTTATTACTTTTACATCTCTTTTTTTAACACTGTTGTTGCTTCCTTCATATGCTATATAATTAAACACATCATCTAATTGAGAAAGAAATATCTTCTTATCCCTCCAAAGACAGTATGATGTCAGTATTTTTTTTCTTAAGAGTCAATCTAGATTTACGATGCTATTTTGTTCTTTTTTTTTTAATTTATTTATTTATTTAATTTTTTTACATTCATTTTCACAAATTTTTGGGTTCCAAATTTTCTCCCCTTTTATCCCCTCCCCCCACCCCAATACCCGAAGCAATCTAATTTTCTCTATCTCCAATCTGCCCTCTCTTCTGTCATCTCTCCCTTCTCTTGTCTCCATCTTCTCTTTTCTCCTGTAGGGCCAGATGACTTTCTATTCCTCCTTAACTGTATGTCTTCTTTCCTAGTTACAACAACAATATTAAACAGTTGTTCCTAAAACTTTGAGTTCCAAATTCTCCTCATCCCTCCCTCCCCACCCATTCCCTTTGGGAAGGCAGGCAATTCAATATAGGCCATATCTGTGTAGTTTTGCCAATGACCTCCCTGATAGTCGTGTTGTGTAAGACTAACTGAATTACCCTCCATCCTAACCTGCCCCTCATTGTTTCTCTTCTGTCTTTTGATCCTGTCCCTCCCCAAGTGTTGACTTCAAATTGCTCCCTCCTCCCTTTGCCCTCCCTTCCATCATCCCCCCTTGCAATATCTCTTTCTCCCCCACTTTCTTATACTGTAAGATAGGTTTTCATACCAAAATGAGTGTGCATTTCACTCCTTCGTTTAGTCAAATGTGATGAGGGTAAACTTCTTGTTTTTGTTTTTTTTTTTTTTCTCAGCTCTCCTCTTTTTCCCTCCACTAAGAAAAACTCCTACCTGCCTCTTAAATGACATATAGTTACCCCCTTCCCTTTCCCTCTCTTTCCTCCCCCTACATTTCTCTCTCACCATTTACCCTAGTTTCTTTTAAGGTATGGTCCCATCCTATTCAGTTCAATCTGTGCTCTCTATCTCTGTATGTGTGTGCATGTGTGTATGTGTGTGCATGTGTGTACATATGTATGTGTGGTCCCACCAACTACCCAGATACTGAAAAGTTTTGAGAGTTACAATATTGTCTTTCCATGTAGGAATGTAAACAGTTCACTCATGGTAAGTCCCTTAAGACTTCTCTTTGCTGTTTACTTTTTCATGCTTCTTCTCATTCTTGTGTTTGAAAGTCAAATTTTCTTTTCAGCTCTGGTTTTTTCATCAAGAATGGTTGAAAGTCCTCTGTTTCATTGAAAGACCATATTTCCCCTTGAAGTATTATACTCAGTTTAGCTGGGGAGGTGATTCTTGGTTTGAGTCCTAGTTCCTTTGCCTTCTGGAATATCCTATTCCACGCCCTTCGATCCCTTAATGTAGAAGCTGCTAGATCTTGGGTTATCCTGATTGTATTTCCACAGTACTGGAATTGTTTCTTTCTAGCTGCTTGTAAGATTTTTTCCTTGAGCTGGGAGTTCTGGAATTTGGCCACAATGTTCCTAGGAGTTTCTCTTTTTGGATCTCTTTCAGGTGGTGATCGATGGATTCTTTCAATACTTATTTTGCCCTCTGGTTCTAGAATGTCAGGGCAGTTTTCCTTGATAATTTCATGGAAGATGATGTCTAGGCTCTTTTTTTGATCATGACTTTCAGGTAGTCCCATAATTTTTAAATTGTCTCTCCTGGATCTATTTTCCAGGTCAGTTGTTTTTCCCATGAGATATTTCACATTCTCTTCCATTTTTTCATTCTTTTGGTTTTGTTTGGTGATTTCTTGGTTTCTCATAAAGTCATTAGACTCCATCTGTTCCATTCTAATTTTGAGAGAACTATTAAATTCAGTGAGCTTTTGAGCCTCTTTTTCCATTTGGCTCATTCTGCTTTTGAAAGCATTCTTCTCCTCATTGGCTTTTTGAACCTCCTTTGCCAATTGGGTGAGCCTATTTTTCAAGGTGTTAATTTCCTCAGCATTTTTTTGGGTCTCCTTTACCAAGGTATTGACCTGTTTTTCATACTTTTGTTGCATCTCTGACATTTCTCTTCCCAGTTTTTCCTCCACCTGTCTAACTTGCTTTTCAAAATCCTTTTTGAGCTGTTCCAGGGCCTGAGCCCACCCACCACCCCCCTGGGGTGTCTGGGGTACTGAGGCTCCGCCCTCCACGTCTTTCCCTGATGGCAAGAATACGTCCTCATCTTCGTCAGATCCGAAGGTCGGGATCATTCGCATTTGTTGGAAAAAACTCTCTAAAGTCTTATTTTTCTTCCCTTTTCTAGGCATTTTCCCAGCCAGTTACTTGACTTCTGAGATTCCTTTCCACCCCTGCCTGGATCCGCCCAGCTAGTGCTTGGCCTCTGAGATTTAAATGGGCTTTCCTCCTGCTGGCTGTCAATCAGTGAGCTTTAGTTCAGGTGCTGGGGTGGGGCCAGGGCTGTCTCGGAAACTCTGATCCCTCGGGGGCTTTATGCAGAGACTTTCAGGAATGGAGCGGGTGGGGGTGGGGTGGGGGGCCGCCTCCCAATCTCAGCTCCCCTGGGGGTCCCGAGCAGAAGCCTTCAGCAACAGAGCGGGGTGGGGGCAGGGCCATCTCCCAGGCTCAGCTCCGTCAGGTTTCATGCGGGAATCTTCCGTAATGAAGATCCTGCCTGCTGCTGGGGGATTCCTGAGTCCTGGGCCGCTGCCGCCCCAGCCGCCGCCCACACCTCTGCCTCCGCCACTTCCTGCCCCCATCCCTGCCGCTGCCGCTTCCTCCCGAGGGGGCCCGAGTTACGGAGACGCCCCGGCTTCCCCTCTCCTTCAGCCCGGCCTCTCTCACTGACCTGCTTCTGTGGGCGGAGGGACTTTCCCGGCTGCTGGAGCTTCCGTCTCTGAAGCCTGCTCAGATCAGCTTCTCTGGTGCCACGGCCAAGGCAGCGTTGGGGGTGGGGTCCACTTTCCGGGGCGCGCCGGACTCTGGGGATGGGTCTTCAGGGCTCCCTGGAATGGAAACCTCTTCCACTCTGTTTCTGCACACCTTGTATTCACCCCGAAGTTATGGGGGACTCTTTTTACATTAATTCTATGGGCTTTGGTTTCGGAGCTTGTAAACGTGCGTCCTTCTACTCCGCCATCTTGGCTCTGCCACCCCCCCCCCCCCCCATTGCTATTTTGTTCTTAAGTGATAACCTTGATTTTAAAAAAAAGATGATATCAATGAATTGTGAAGCCTTTCTGCTTTTTACAAATAAAAATGTTGGTCAAAAAGGGGTAGCAGTGCTACTTTTAAGTGAAGTAGAAGTTTAAAATTGATACTTTATTTTTTTAATCATGGAACAGATTAATCTATTTGTAACTAATGACCTAGAGTTCTAGAAGTTGTTTGAAATAAAGCACATTTCTGTTATATATTCATTGTAAGAAGAGAATCTGTCACCTTCTTCCAATTTGGATAAAGAAGTGTATGTATTTTGAATAGCAAAAGGATAAATAAAGACTGAAACTTGGGAGAAGCAGGAGTGGATTATAACTGAAACGAGATTTCTCCATTTTTCTGGAGGTTTTCCAGATGTTGCTAGATTTGAGAAGAAAGTTCTTAGTATTTGTTGCACACTGCAAAATTTCCCTTCTTCCTGGATTCCTCTTCTTGGAATCTTTAGTCTCTTCTAAAATGGTTCAAAGCACACCTTTTTGCTTCAGATTTTTCTGTTTCTTCCCCTCCCCCCATGTTACTAATCCCTCCTACCTTTCCTGGCACTTCCTGGTAAAATGACTTTTTGACTTTTTAAAATATTGATGTGTGTGCTGGTTGTCTCCCTATCTACAATCTGAACTCCTTGAGGGTGGGACTGTTCATTTGTCTTTTTTTTATCTATACCCAGTGGCTTTCATCATGCTTTTCCCCTTAGCAGGCAGTAAAGCAATTCTTGTTAATTGATTGGGGATAAAACTACATGGTTAATGTCTACATGTAGAGGAATATTTAGAACTTGCTAGACAATGAAAGTAATGATTTTTTAAAACATATACATGTGCTTGACTTTTAAACAGAAAGTTCAGAAAATTAAATAATTACAAGTTTCATTGTATTTTAGCCCTCAAAATGGGAGTAGGTAGGTTGTAGGGACTAGATCAACATCCCAAGACCTGGAAACCAGAGACAGGACTGAAAGCGATGCAAAGGGACATGAGAATAAGCCATGCTCTGAAAATACCTGGAATTCAACATTCCTAGGAGGACTGAGTGGCTGCAGTCAAATGACTACTCTATAATTAAACTACAGATTTCATCAAGGTAGAAGGGTCTAAACCAATCTGACTGCCTGCCAGTAATCAGGAAGACACAGATATTGGGGAGCTAGGCAGAGTGGTAAATCTAAAGGTGGGTAGCTATTCAAAAACCAGAGAAAGGGTGGTGAGTAGATAGTTGATGCCAGCAATGAAGATACTAAGACAATTCACTACAGCCAAGGGAGCAGGAACCAGGCTTATTTCCATGCTGATACTCCATTTTGAGCTCAATGAAAGGCCTAACCCAAGCATTATTTAATTAACTTGTTGAATTTACTAACTATGAATTCATATATTGTTGTTTTAAATTTCAGTATTTTGCCACCGATTGTCAGTTCTTGAGAATATATCTTCTTCCCATGTGAGATGGGCTAACCTATTTGCAAACAGGCCTGTTTCTCCTGTAACAGCATTGTTCTAGATAATTGAATTCAGGGGGAAAGGATGTTGCAAAAGCACCCAGGATTCATACTCTGAGTGGACATTTTCTTTAATCTTGTATATTGTGTCATTGAATAGTCAGTAATTTCATTCTTTGAACTTTTGCTTCCTCATTATAATTAAAAATGCATTAGAACTCAGAAAAATCTCCATCTATTGTCAGGCACTTCAAAGTCTAATTCTTTTTGCTAACATTAGGCAATCTGCTTTAAATTCATTTTAAATTTAAATGCTTTTTAATATAGTATTTTATTCTGTTCTTACAACCAAATGAATATTTAGCTTCCAAATGAAATAATTCCATTCAAGCATTTATTTTCTCAGCACTTACAGGTACAGAAAGGCAGTTCTTCCAACTCCTGTTCTTTTATAGATGTTCTCCTTATTACTTTAGAACATCTGGATTCCAGTGTTTCTCCCACAGTATTTCAGTCTCTCTGACTTCTTCCATTTCTATGTAAATCACCAATTCTTTTTCTTTGGTAGGGTGATCAGTTGCTGCTTCTTAAATTTGTATCTAGTTTTGCATCCATTGATTAAACTTATTTTTATATTTTGCAAGAAAGAAAATTCAGTAAGTATTTGTTAAATTGAAGGAAAACTCTTCTTTTCTAGTGCCAGTTGCTGGGAAAATGGCTTAGCCATTAAATTAGCATTTACTCTAATGAAAGTCAGACCTGTGTAATTACTCCAGGATAATTACCCTCATCTGAAAATTTGCTACATTTCCTTTTTTTAACATCAAATGATCCAAATTCTTCTTCTGCTGTGAGTTAGATAATGCTTCCCTCCTCGTGTAGAATAGATGTATCAAGTTTCTAAGACAAAATGCCTTCTATGGCAGCACAATTGATTTAACATCTATTGTGGCTGCTATGTAGTAAAGGTACAATAGAGAAAACTTGATGTCATTGCTCATTGTGCAGCTTTTTAACCCCTACTATATAATGATTCTATTAGTTGCCTTCCACAGTGGATGTCTACTACTGCTAAATTGAAGTTTTAATAACAATTTTAAAAAATTATATATCTTTTTTGTTTCAAAAACATATATATATATATACATATATATATATATTTTGCTTCATGTGATACTCTTTGACAATAGGAACTATTTAATAGGCATTTTAAAAAACTGTTTAATTGAACACCAAAATTCATGAGGGTTCTTTTTTTGTTGGAATTAATTCCTTTGGATCTGACAAAGATGAGACTCCATCTGTAGGGGTGGGCAAAAGATATTCAGACCTAATCCCAAGAATCAATACAACCTTATCCTGTGGTTGAGGGGTCTGGAGTCAGGTTAATGTGTTGGTAAAAAGTATCTCTTGGGCATCTCTGTACATCTGATACAAGGGGCAGCTAGGTGGTGCAGTGGATAGAGCATCAGTGCAGGAGTCAGGAGGACCTGAGTTCAAATCACACCTCAGACACTTGACACTCATTAGCTGTGTGAGGCAAGTCAACCCCAATTGCCTCATCCTGGGTCGTCTCCAGTGATCCAGATGAAAATATGGTCACTGGATTCGGATGACTCTGGAGGAGAAGTGAGGCTGGTGACCTGCACAGCCCTCCCTCACTCAAAACCAAGTCAAGTGCAAGTCATGTCATCATTTCTCTGATGGCATGGTTTTCTTCAGCAATGAAGGATGGACACACACACATCTGACACAATATTCTGAGGGATATTTTAAGAAGAAAACACACATAATCCAGTCTTTGCCTTCGAGAACCTTAAGTTCCAATTATAGAGTCAAATTTAACCAATGTGACATGTTGTCGTTCAGTTGTGTCTAACTCTTCACACCTGAATGGACCATAGCACACCTATCCTGTTCATGGAATTTTTTTAGCAAAGATTCTGAAGGGGTTCAGCATTTTCTTCTCCAATGGATTAAAGCAAATAGAAGTTAAATGAATTGTCCAGGGTCAGTTAGCTAGTATCTTAGACCGAATTTGAACTCAGGTCTTCCAGACTTGAGGTCAGGTATTCTATCCACTGAACCTCCTAGTTGACTCAATGTAATACACACATACACACACACATATATATGCACACACACATATATGTATATGCACATATGCACATGTATGTGTATGTAGTATGTACATATATGTTTGTGTTATATGTACACATATATAGACATGCATATGTGTGTGTTATATAATAGGTAAGATATGATTGATTGCTGTTTTTTGTGGCACAAACTCCGAGTGCTAAAGGAGCTCAGAAAAGGGCAAGATGAAAGGGGAAAAGTAGCCTTAGTACAAGTTTATGCCATGTCCTGAATACAATTTAGGATTCACCAAAGGAATACATCAGTGCAATTGTAACTAAAAATGTCAGATATTCCAACTCTGTATAGCCCTTTGAGTTATAAGGACTCAAATGAACAATGTGATGGCTTTGCATGGCTGTTTTTATAGTGAATTGCATATAGCTGGGCAGTTGTCCATAAAGGTATATACAGGAAATGTCAAAGTAGTGCACTAAGGAAATTGGCATGTGTAAATAGAATGAATGAACACTTTCATATATGTGAATTTCATCTCCTCCTGTAGTCCCAGGTGGTGTTATTTCCCTTCCTTGAAGGGTCAGATAATCAGTCGCAGTTTAAATGTCTCTGGTTTCCAATTGCTGTCTGAATTCATTCAGCTGTCCTTGATTATCCCTGCCAAGTACTATTCATTTGGAATTTTGTACTGATTGGGTTACAACACTCTCTTAAATTCTTAAAAAAAAAAAAAAAGTAGAGAAACTTTTCATGGGGCTTTTCTAAATCACATTTTATAATGATTAAAAATTCAAAAAAGATTATGCTAACTTGTATCCTATTCTTATATGTGTTTTGGCATATCTCCCTTCCACAAAATCCTATATCTTACCTTTCTTTTTTCAGTGGACTTTTTAATTGCATCATATCCTATGACTATCAAAATAAGTATCATGACAATTAACCAAAAAACCTTCCATGATTGCCTACCTTTTCATGCTTCCTCATGTATTGCACCACATGAAATACTGTATTTCAGATTCTGGGTGACTCTCATACTAGAGTATTTGTAAAAAAAAATATATATATATATATATATATATATATATAACATAATTAATTGAGCATTTCTGTTTCTCACCAGAAGAGCCAGGTGGATATCAGGATAAATGATGAGATATTTGTCCCTTAGAAAAGAATCATGTAGTATTAAAACTGTACTCAGAGGTATTAACAGTTCGGGGAACGCTGTAAAAACAAAGAAAAAAAATCCTGAATGCTGCATCAATATAATGACCGAGTGTATATAGAAGGTAGGGTATGAATAGGGCCTTATGAGTGTGAAACATCACATATATTGTCAGAGCCAATTGATGTGCTGTTTAATTTTGGTAAACTTTTCCTCCTTCCTTGCTGTTTTTAAAAGAGATGGCTGACTGTCTGGGACACAGGAGAGGGATATATTTGGAATCTGAGGAGATATAAAACTAAAAAATGTCAATCAAAATGAATTGAAATTTAAAAATCCATTTACTTTTGTGGAAGTAATTCAGGTAAGTAAGACTAATTTTTAATACTTTTATTTTCATATTAACAAATTATGTTTTCTCTCCCTCCCATTCACACCACCCCCCCATTGAAAAAGAAAGGAAAAAACTACCCCCCCTTTTAAAAACAAAGATGTACAGACAAGCAAAAGAGAAAATATTCAGGATGACCATTTCCAAAAAATGTGTCTCAATCTGCATCCTGAAACCATTACATCTCTGTGAGGAGGTGGGTACCATGTTTCACCATCAGTCTTCTGCAATAGTGTGACTGGTTATTGTGCTGATCAGAATTCTTAAGTCTTTCAAAGTTGAGTCAGATTTATTTTCAATAAGTCAGCTGCTGGAAATTAAATCTTTAAGAAGTCACCTTTGATCCTTCTCCAAAGGGCTTTGCTAGAGTGATTTTGTTTAAATGTCATTTTTTACAAAACTGAAGGAATTGCAAAGGAGTAATCTTTGATTTTGTTGCAGTTCCCCTCCTCCCCCAGTTCTCTCTTTCAACTTTTACCTTTGCTGAGTGTTGGTCCAAGTTGTTCATATAGAATATTTTATACTAGGGTAGAATACAGATCTGATCTCACCATCATCTTATTTCCAGCCCTGCTTCCTTTAGCTGGGAGCCACAAATCCTAAGGAAAGTACCTGGTTAGTGAGGGAAAAGTCCTCTCTCTCCTTCTTCACATAAGCATACATGGAGATCAAGCTTTGTCATGTTTATGCATTCCTGCTCTCCTAGAGGGAATTAAGGTAAACACAGTTTCATAGTGCAGGTTTTCATTAGCTACAGCTAATGGAAAAAAAAAAAAGTCTTGGTATAAATTACTCAAGTCTAGAGAGAATTTTCAAGTTTAGTCTCAATTCATAGTATTTATTAAGCTGATAATTTAACTGTGTCTTTTTAATTATAGAAATGCAAATCATTTAGTTAGCATACTAAAAAAAAATTACAACTATGTAAGTAAATTTTAAATAGCAAAGCTGTGGTGACCATTTAAGGAATGGCTTTTTTTCACCCAGTATTTGTCATTTTTATTTAGGAATTTCATTTTAATATTTTACTTTGTGAGTACCACTTCATATGGGTTTGTTAACTAAATGTTTTTAGGAATGATGAAGTTTCCAAGTAGTTGCAAAAGTGTCTTAAAACAATTCATTTTGGATCTCAAATTGAAAACAGGAAAAATTGGCACCCTAGATTCATGTGTTTAAGTTTTATCTCTTCTCCCATCTGATTCTTTTTTGGTAGAAATGATCATGAACAAATTTTAGATCACATTACTTCATGTCATTTATATATATATATATATATATATATATTTGTATATATATGTACAAATGTGTGTGTCTGTATATATACAGATATATACATACACACATGTATATGACCCTCTATTCAAAGTATATTATTCTCTGACCCATGAACGTGATATTGTAATTGTTACTTTGGGGACTTTCACATTAGTTACCCTCTTTTTCTGGAATGTGACTGTCTTTCTATATCTCTACTTCTGAGAATACTTATCTGCCTTCAAAGCTCAACTCAGACACCATCTTTTCTATGAAGCATTACCTGATTTTCACCAGTAATAAGCTATCTTCACACTACCCCAATTTTGGTGCTTTCTCCATAAAGTTACTGTGAATTTACTTATCTATTTGCATGTTTTATCCCCCAAGTCATATGTAAATTTCATGAGGGTTGGGACTGTCACACTTTTGTCTTCCTATTCTAAACACCTATCACAGTGTTTGGCCTGGAGTAAGGTCATTCTAAGGAAGGACATAGGATTGAAGTGCATGTTCAAGTCTGCACCAAGTTTAAATCCTTTACAATTCTTATTAGGCTTTATTTCCTATAATCCAAATGGATGAACTTATATGAATCATTATTCTCATATAATATTTCCCAGAAATTTAGCCCTCTGTTAATTTTCTCCCTTCAAAAAAAATACTTCCATTAAATATGCCTTCAGTTCTTGAAATATTAGAATGGAAAACAGGCAATCTGTTTTTTATAACTCCTTGATATAAACACCTGCGTTATAGTCACTAACAATGAAAATCTTTTTGGTCTAAGTCCAGTTGTCCAATTTTCTTTTGTCAGTATCACCTTGTGATTGTCCATTTCAATTTGCCTCCAATCTATGCTCCATGCCCAGAACATGTTGTTCATTTCCTTTGTTTATATCAAATAGGATGCCCATTTTCATAGAACCAGAATGGGCTTTATGTCCATCTGCTTCCTGGCTTTCTTTTATTGGAAAGTAACTAGGTGCTAAGAGGAAAAAATGAGTCTCTCATCATTTTTACTCATATTTGGCCTTTTGTTTTGGGGAATAGCAGTTCACTGTGTGTTGGGATCCAAATTCTCTCACTGGAAAACCTGAAAGGATCATTCTGTGCAAGCCCAATGACCAAACTGACATTGTTGGCTGGGCAGTTACATGTTTAGGAAGGAGGCCTCTCTATCAAATTATATACTGAAGGACTACTCTCACCACTCTTATACATAGTTATTTCCATGTTGTCTCCCCCAGTAGAAAAGAAAAAAAAAACATGTTTTGGCTTTTTTTTAAAGTAGTATTTGGTACAGTCCCTGAGACATGTTAAATGTGTAATAAATGTTTGTTGATTGGTCAACTGGTTTCAGTAAGTTACATGGAAAGGCTTGTAGAGTTGTATCTGTAGGTGACAGATAGGATAAGAGAAATGGGCAAAGGCACTGAACCACAGGATGGGACAGAAGCTTAGTACCTGATGCCACAAATGGAAAAAGATGGCAATACGGTAGCACTGTGTTAGTGTACAGTGTACATGGTAAACATTTAATAATTGTTCACTCTTTGGTTCATTCCATTTTCAGCCATTATTAAGCACCTTTTATTAAGAGGGCACTGTGATAGGTTCAAAAAATATGTGGTCTTTGCCTTATGTAATACAGTATAACAGAGAAGATGAGATAAACACACTAGTAACTATAATGCAAGTATAAGAAACTTTTTCCTTTCAGATACGAACTATACACCCCACTTCCTATTTGAATAGTTTGGCTGCTGAAAGGGGTAGAAAAAGAACTATACTCATATGAAAAACTAATAAAATGAAAGCATAAGGAACTAGTTTCTCAGAGTATGAGGAGAGACAGACTATCAGGGGACCAGATATAGAACTGCTTCACAAATGAACATACCTAGAAGACCTTTTTCGAGGGAAGAAAAATGACTGAGACTACAGGGTATTACGGTCCCTCAGTTCATCTGCATGTGAATGGTTTTATCGTTGAGAGCTTAAAACTGACAGTGTCAATCAAATGCTGTTCAGAGGCTATGGGAAGATTAAGGATGATTGCTTGTGTAAATGACAGGAAAAATAATTTCATAAGTTTTACCTCATAAGTGACATGTGAATTACTGTTGGTCAGTCTCTTAAAAGTAATGAAGAGACTGAATTAAGATGTCATTAGGATACGAAGGTTTTAGCTGTTGGACCAGGAGCCTGCTGATTGACCGGGGAAAGACTGGAAAATTACTGAACTCATCTGAACTGTTGTCCTTTAGTACTATCTGTAACTTGACAGAAAAGAAGCCTTTGAGATGTGGCTACTTGCTCCCTACTTCTTTCTGTCTCTGATTCCAAAAGTAGAGGCAGAAGAGGAAAGATATGCTTTGTGATTGTTTTACTATAAGAAGATATTTAATGCTGATGGGACAATGCAGAATCCTATTGGGAAAGACCTGATTGGGATTGTTTACATTGGCCAGAGAGTTAACCTGAAAAATTTAGGCATGAACTCTGTTTTGTCGTGAAAAAATGCTGAGGGCATGATTGGACAAAGCAGAATCCTGTCGAGTAAAGAGCTACCTGGGTTTGTATGCCTTACCCAAAGAATTGACCTGAGAAACTCTGTAGCTCTATGGTTTAAGAGAACTTCATGTCACTAGATTAGTATAACATTTTTTTCAGAATGCAATTAAGGATGGTTGTGAATTAAAAGAGCTCATTATTAATTCATTAACTCAAGAACAAAAGAAGAGAGGATTTGCCTAGCAAGAGCACAATGAAGACTAGAAGGGGGAGAAGTTAGAAAAGTGACTTCATGTAGTATAGATTGTTTCTGAAGAGACCAAAGTTATCAAGGCTTATAAAACAGATTTGTGAGCTCCCCCAAGAATATGGATTTTGCTCACTCATGGATCTCCCTGTTGTCATTGTATGTGTTCACTCTCCCATGTGAACAGTATGTGCATTTGCGGGAGTATGTGACCAGATTTATGGCTGGACTGTAATGTAATTAATTATTCCTATATTTATACTGAGTTAGTGTGATGTGACTTTCTTAGCTTTTATCTTATAGAAAAGTAAAAGTTTTATGTTTAGAAGCTGGTTGTGTCACAGTGATTGATTTTGTATAAATGGGAGGCCACACCATTGGTGGCCCAGGATCAGCAATGGCAGGTAGCTACCACAAAACAGGGCTACTCTTAGGCACTTGAGTTTGTCTGTACCACGTGGTACTTCTTCTCTGTGAACCCCAGAGCATGAAGATAGCCTAGAAGACTGACTTATCCCAGAGATTAAAAGTTTGTGGCTATTCACCACATATAGTATGCTACACAAAGTATAATATCAATGGATTTATTTTTATTTTTTAAAGGGTTTCTTTTGTTATGACTAGACCTGTGATGTCATTTATCAGAATTGTAGAATTCTCGTTGTAACAACTTCAACTGATGCAGATTGACTGCTTTTCCATCTATTACAGACTTAGAACTTGCTAGGGGTCATTGAGAGCATGCATGGCTTGATTCTGGTAATACAGGCAGTAGTTTTCAGTGTCCAGACTTGAATCCACACTGCTGAGAGCCTGCTATTTATTATTCTATTCTTCTTAGAAAAAAATACCACAATATTTTTTAAATGGTAGCATAGCTCTTTGAAGATAGAAATGACCTGTAGGTGGTTTTGGTTGTTTTTTTTAGAAATCTTATTGCTACATCTAGACAGTTCAAGTTAATACAATATTGATGACATCATTAAGATCTCTTGTACAGATATAACATTGTCATGATACCATAGGAAGAGAACCCCAAGCATTCCATGGCAGTACTTGTAAGGAACTGAGTAGGGTGGGAGAAGTCAAAGGATCCCATGTGGCGGTTGCAGTAAATCAAACTGTGTGAAACACAATGAAAGCACAAAAGTCTTAGTCATGGAATGCCAAAGTCTCAATTAACTCTTACATGAAGCAGAGTTACTTAGAGGATATACTCCACCATTTGCTTAAAGATCTACAGAGGAGGGAGGGAACATATTTCATTTTTGGTCAAGCAAGTTAAAGATCCATATACCAAAGCAAGCTACTATTCAATATCTGGAGTTGTTAGAGGATTTTTTCGGTCAAGCATATTATTAAAAATAAATAGAAAAATTAATTTCAAATATGCTAGATAATAAATTGATTCTTAGTTATATCTTATACTCCTCTTCTTTCTATGAGCTATTTGCTGTATTTACTAAATAGATGCATGAAGTTTTGGTCTTAGATAGAATTAATTGCAGTATTATCCACAGAGGTTAAATAAGAAATGGCATAAATAGAATTCAAACAGCTTAATCATACCCCATAGTGAAAAAACACAATGAAGACAATAACCCTTCTTGAGATTATTATTATGCCAGCAGTATGAGTCCACAACAGGGGTACACAAAATTCCATCTGGTATGTTTCACATATCCAAGCTACAATTAGCTAGAGATATTACAGGAATGCTGCATTTCCTGCTGTGAAAGAAAATACATTATTTTCAAGGGGTTTTTTTTTGTTGCTATTGTGTATTATAATAAAGGCATAATTATTATTAACTTTCAAAGGTCAACTTAGATGTACCCTACATTTTCAAATTGACCCAGAAGGTAGATTTCAGTCTTTATATTTTTGTCATCCTGAAAAAAATTTCTATTCTTTAGCAGTAAATAATTGGTACAGTCTTTATATTTTTACCTCGATACCTGACAATCCATTTGTAAAATAACGATAAATTGGATAATTCTGCAATGTAATTCAGTCAAAGTTGACTCTAGAAGACATGTCATCTACAGTAGTATTATCAAACTCAAACAGAAATGGGAACCACCAAACTATGGAAGTATCCCTGCAAACCTTGTATTTGCTTAGGTAAAAACATAATATTATCTATATTTATTGATATTTTTATTTATCTTGTTAAATATTTCTCAGTTACATTTCAAATTGTTTCAGGGGGTGTTTGGCATTGTGTTTTTTACACCTCTAATCTACAGATAATGAGTGTTTTTGTTTAGAGGAGGCCCAAGAGCAGCCTACCTCTGACCCTGTTCATCCTAGATCTTGCAAGAAAAAAAAAATTCTCTATTTTTTTTAGTTCCTACTGAAAAATGAGGTAAAGGGGACAATAGATAATCCCTCTGCAAACTGTTCACTCAAGGAATTTTCTTCCATTTTGGAATTCTTCTTTCTTGATAGCACATAGTTGTAGATGACAATTTTTATAACAACACTGAAATGAACTAAAAAAAGAAAAAGAACATATGTGTTGGAGTATCTAGAACAATCGAAAGTCAATTCTCTGACTTTGAAAATAATATCTCAAATAACAAAATCAGTTTTTACTGTCTTGGGTATGCTCACTTAACATCTGCTCTCATTGGTATGCCCTTGATGCAAAAACAGCATCATATGTAACAGCCATATGTATTACTCCAGGTGGTGGGAGTCTAGGTGTGACAGGAATATTGGCTTTGGGGGAAAGATAAATATGATGTCACAACCCTCTAGACATAGAAATGCCACCATTTTTACAGGCTCAACACAGGAGACATTTGTGTGTTTGTCATACATAACTGTATTATAGTCATCTGAAATTTTAGCATCTGTTCTGTATCAACCTTTATATATATATATATATATATATATATATGTATGTATGTATATATGATATGTAAATAATGCCTGGCACCTGAATTTCCAGTCAGAATGAAATATTGTAACTGGTGCCAGTGGTGGTTTTGAGGTCAATATAATTCTTAAAATATAAACTGCGTTTTATTAAATTCTAACTATTTTAAATTTGAGATGCTTGTAGAATTCAAATCCAAATCTGTCCTAACTTCTCTTTAAGAATATTAATCTGAAATAACATGAATCTTTTAATGGGATATTCATTCAACTAGAATAGTAAGAAATATCATTAATTGCAGAAATTATAAAAAATGATAGATATATCTACTTGGTAATTCTGTGGTGAAATCACTAAGAACTTTTACGACTTCTCATTAAAGGATTCTTACAGTCAAAATTTTGTGAATATCAATTTGATATTTAGATAGGATAACAAATTGAATGAATGTATTAAATTATTTTGAGATTCAATCCAATAATCATAGTTGCAGTTACCAGTTTTCCAAAATAAAACTTAAATTGTTAACTGAAAGAAATGAAGGTACTGATTTTTTAAAAAGTAAGCAGTTAGTCTTAGTGTGCATTAAAACCAAATTAACAGACTTTTATTTCAAGGACTTCAGGCTAGTGGTAAGGGTGGATTTTGTTTTGTTTTGCTTTTTGCCTTTTATCTATACATGGAAAAATACTCTTGTTGATGCAGATACCCAGAGGTGCTGAAAAATCTTTGTGCCTAAGGGTATTCTTCTTCTGCCATCTGGGAAACGCTATCAGTAATGGTTGTTTTTGCTCAATAATGCTGAGAAGCACCATGACATGACATGATGCATAGAATCATGAGAACCTGGATGATGTGGACTCAGGTCTCTCCTTTGAAACACGCTTGCTCTGTGACTTTAGTCAAGTAACTTCACCCCAGCACTCTGGACAAGTCTTTAAGACTCTAATTACAGGGAAGGTATTGATATGCATTTGTAGAGGGAGTTCCCTCTAGAAGTGAAAATGCAGCTCTACTTCCAATCACTACCCTGAACACTCAGCCCACAGTCGGTGAGAATTTTATCTCCAAGGGGTATTTCATTGTAGGTGGTTATTGTTGTTTTCCCCAATATGGCATCTCCTTTTGACATTGGCTCTGATCCATTCTCTTTCCTAGGTGGCTATACTGAAACTTACCTCTTCTTGGCCATGCCTTCTGGGTTCATGTAAACAGTTTCTTGTTTTTGCAACACCAGATCCCACTGAATCTTAGACTCAACCCAAGCTCTGACAGCTCCAAAAGATGAATTCCATGCATTTATTCTACTCATGATTGTATTGCACCAATTAACAGTCACTGAAGTAGCAATTTGGGACCAGAGTACGGTCCATGAACTGTAATCAATAATGCTATACAGATGCAACACAGTCTTGTTGATATAGTTATACATGTAGGTATTTCATATGTTTAAGCATAAATGACAATACCTCTTATTTTTATTAATTGTGTAAGGCATTATTGTAATGTAAATGGGTACCTAAAATAATTTTCGGGCACATATGTGGCACAGTGGATAAAGTGCAAGGTCTGGAGTCAGGAAGACTCATCTTCCTGAGTTCAAATCTGGCCTCACTATTTACTAGCTATGTGACCCTCTTTGTCTTAGTTTTCTAATCTCTAAAATGAGCTGGAGAGGAAACGGCACGCCACTCCAGTCGCTATCTTGGCCAAGAAAACCCCAAATAGGGTGGCAAAGAGTATGACATGCCTGAAAAACAGTTCAACAACAATAACAAGGAGTAATTTTCTGTGTTGTCACTCAATCCAATCTAATCTCTCCAGCATTTATTAAATAACTTCTATAAATGACTATAGGGAATACAAATAAATAAAAGGTACAGGGAGACAAAGAAAAAAGTCTGTCCTCAAAAAACTTACATTCTATCTTTATAGATTTATAAACTATTATTTTCATCAAAATTTTTAGATCATCCCCACATTTTCTTCTTAAATACCAAGTGGACTTAAAGGAAATGAGGAAGTAATTAGATCACTAGAATGTTAGTCTAAAATCTGTTTTAGAAAAAAATACGTTTACATTTTTTATTTCTGCAAGCAGTCTTTAAAAATATAAAAGAAAAAAGCACTTTTTAGCTTTGTCAGAAATTATTATTTTTCATAGCCATTTAGCTTTTTCTTCTCCTATGTATTCCACATATCCAAATATGGTAGCTAGAATGTATTAAATTTTGAACTCTGAGAAATTTACCCCAAAAGTCCACCAGGACAGACATATATTAGTCCACATGACAGAAGTCTTTAAAGTTACTGTAAACAATGTGTTTGAGTACCTTGCCAAACACCAACACCAGGAACTTGAGTTCTTGTTTTTTTCACTACTTTTTAACAGCAAGGACCACGGCATACAAAGGAGGGCCTGCTATACAGGTTCTTAGATCTCCTTTTCTAAAAGGAAAGCAACTGTTGAGGGGTCAGTAATCTATTTTAATCAAGCATATATATCATTCACTTAGTTTAGAGGAAAAAGTCAGCACCTTGAATTTCAGAGAAAATACAGAGAGAGAAATAAAGACCAACAGACAGGGCTTCTAACTGTCTGACCATAAGCAGTATATACAATATAGATCAACAGACAGATCCAAATGTCTGACCATTATAAACATACATAGTTACCAGAGAGACAAGCATCAACATCTGAGTTTTCAAAGCCAGGGGGTTCCTTAGTGGCTACCCAGAGTCTCATCTGGCCAAACATTTCCAATGAGTAAGCCCCCAAAACAAAACCTTACCTCAGAGTAAATATACATATTTCAGAGCCAGAAGGTATCATAAGCCTTGAGAACCAGTGCCTCATTAGAAATTAACAAAAAGTGTGGTCCTTCCTAGAAAATAAATCTCCCCTAATCAAGTTTTCCTTAATGGGCAAACCTATTAATGAGTGGGGGAGATCTTAAACTCACATTAACATAATTAACATTATAGGTCTTTAAACTCATAAGAGAAGATTCACCATCCCACAAAGCCCTGGGATTGTGGGCAGTACAGAAGCAAGTGTGACAATTCCCACATTTTGACCTATAATCTTTTGCATACTGGGCACGCATGTCATATATATGACCTCTAGATAGTCATTCTTTTCAGGATCTTTTACTTGTGGTTTTCTTGCATTGCCATAGAGGGTCATACTTTTACTTCATAAGTGAGCGCCCACCACTGATGTCCCCAAACCAGTGACTTGGTTGTAGCTAAAACCATTTTTTGGAAAGCTGAATTGTCCTGCTATCTCCAATATTTTCAATAATTTTGTTAATCACAACTTGTATCTTTTGTTGCAGACACAGCATAGTGTAGAACAGAGAACGCTGTGATAGGAGATCTAGTTTTTAGGCTTGACTTTGCTGCTAAACAACTGTGTGAACTTGAATAGATTACTTCATCTTTCTTGGTCTCACTTCATCTGTAAAGTTGGGGGGCTAGATAGATAAAAGATCCCTAAGATGCCTTCTAGATCTAAGATTCTTTTTCTATTATACTACTCTTTTTTGGAAACTTTCTCTAGTCAATCCATTAAGATGAAGTAACCTCCTTATTTTCCTTTCTTAGATCATAATGGATTGATAAGTATCTTGATAATCCCTCCTTTTTCTTCTCCCTGTGGTGTTGCTTTATTCCTTCTTCGTTTAAAATGTCAGAGATTGGAATGGACCATGCTAGTCCCTAAATGGCTTCGGAACATTTCTTTCTGAGAAGTATGGGCTGGTTATGTAAGATCATAGGGTGGAATTACTAATTCAAATTTAAAAACTATATTAGGCCTCAGCGGCAATATACAATGCATTGAAGGTCCAGTTTGGTTGTTCCACCATAAAATTATTTTTTCTTTTTTTAATTTTTAATTACTGAAACTTAAAGGCATAATAAAAGGGAAAAACATAAACCGAAATATAAAACAAGAAAAGAAAAAAATTCTCTGTGCACAGCAGAATGTAAAAGAGGATTCAAAATACATTGTAATAAGTTTCCATTTTAAGAAAGCCTATATATTAAATTCTATGCATTGTGCTGAGAGCTGTCCAGCTTATCTTTACTTCCTTGTAGGTTTTCTTTTGTTTTCTGCTGTGCACTTGTTCTTTTTTCCCCCTTCCTCTGCCCTCTCCCCCTCCTTAGGCTACAATTAAGCACATACATTCATACATACATACATAAACGTATACTTTCCCTAACAGATTCTACTCCTAATTTTTGTTTTTATGTTTGTGCATATCTCTTATTTCCTGTCCCTCCGGGCTCCTCTACTTTACTTCTACCCACTACTTTGCCCTCCTATTAATTAACCTACCTCCCCCTCCAAGGATCCTTATTTTTTCTACCAATTAAAAAAGGTTGTTATATATTTTTTTATCCTATCAGTGTAATTATAATTCCCTCTTGCATGTATCTCTTCCTTAAAAGAGAAGAAAAATAATTAACTGAAAGCAACTGACAAATTATAGGGTCCAGTAGCATATACAACAGTCTACAACCATAGCTCTCATCTCCTCTGAGAAGAGGGAAGCATGTTTCATAAATATTGATGACTTTTTGACAAACACTATCTTTGGTTATAGAATGAACATTGAGTTAACCCTATTTATAGGCTTAACTATATATGGCAAAGTATTGAAATATAACCAGACATGGTAAAGAGTCACAAACATGATACATGTAAATGTCCATATGTATCATCTGATCCAATAGTCCTACCTGATCAGTATGTGTATTTATGTGAAGATAATAGATTTCTCTACATACACACATGCATGTATATATGCACATATACACATATATGTATATTGATAGAAATATATAGCTTTCTCTACACACATGAACACACAGAGAGACATAGTGATCAAGAAGAGGCATTGGATGAAATGACCTATATTTTACATTTATGACATCTATCATCTATCTATCTATATCTATCTATCTATAGATCTATTCTGGCTTCTGCTGAGACATTTGAAAGGATGGTGCATCTCTTCTTCCTATGGAATACCTCCTTTCATTTTTTTTTTTAGCACTACTAATTTTTAAGCTCCTCAGTATTGAACTACAAATCTATCTCTCTATAATTTCAACCCACTGGCCACAGTTTTATCCTCTTTGGCCACACAGACTACAATGGCAACATGGTAAGAAATTTATTGCTTATAGTATTTGAGTAGTCTTTTATTTAGTAAGGCTTCCGTATCTGGTCATTTTTCTTTCTTTCCTTTAATTTTTTTTTCTCTATGGAGTCTAGGAAGGAGAGGCTGTTGCTGGCTCAGGTAAAACATGCATATTTTCACAAAAGTCATCTGAAATCCAATTATCTGTTTGCTGCCTGTGCAGACCCCAGTTCTGCACATTCATAATAATTATGTGTTGGTTCAGGTTCAGTTTAGATTTTTCAATCAGAGAACAAACTGATACTGTTTCTGCAATTACTAGAAAGGTCATGGCTTCAATGGTTTAGACAATAGAAAAGCAGAGATGAAAATAGAATCTCCAGAAGGGTTTTGAAAACAAGATAGGAGGAACGAAACCTGAGGCCAACCTAGATGTCACGAGAAAGATAGAAGAAAAAATGAGAAAGACCAAGTTGGGAATTAAGAAATGAATTAAGGCTTCAAGGTGGGAAAATAGCAAAAAAGATGAAAGGAGGTGTTGTTTTTCTCATTCAGATTGAAACTCCAGCTCTATGGACTGCCTTCCACATGTTTATGCACCTCCAAGTAGTGTCAATACTATCTGCTTCAGGTTAAAACTCTCTATTGTTGATGTGCTAGTGGGATTTTCCATTATCTTTATTGAGTTACAGAAATTGGAAGGGAGGGAAAGCACTGATAGGAGCAAATTCAGAAGTCTCATATCCTTTAGAAACTCAGTAAACCAAGATTTAGAAATCTACGAATATTCCAACAGAACAAAAACCTGGGATATCTTCTGTTTTTTTCTTATCTTGAATTTGGGAGTGGCAATTGTCATTGAATGCTCAAAAAAGCTGAGAGAAATTGGAGAAGAAGGTAGGTCTAATGAGAGAACATATTGTGCATTTCCCAACACTAAAAGCCTGAAATTCTCATTAATCTATGTCATCTTATTACTAAAACAAAGGAGGCATGGGGAAATTTTGGTTTTCCTGAGTTGACAACATGTCTTGTTCTTGTTCTATATATATATATATATACACACACACACACTTTTATTTATTTTAAGTATTTCCAAATGACATAAAAACTATTTAACAATCATTGCTTTTTATATTTATATTTATTTTTATATTTAGAGTTACAAATTTGCTCTCTCCTACCTGCCCCTCCCCTTTCCTTGAGAGGTAAAGTGATTTGATATCTATTTTATATTTGAAGTCATGCAAAACATATATCCATAATTAGCCACATTACTAAAGAACAGGTAAAAAAACACACACATGAAAGATAAGGTAAAAAAATAGCATACTTCAATCTGTATTCAGAGTTCATCAGTTCTGATTAGCTTTTTTCATCAAGGGTCCTTTGGGATTTGTCTTGCATTATTGTCTTGATCAGAGCAGTGGAGATCTTTCGCAGTTGATATTGTATACAATGTAATCCTGGTTCTACTTTCTTCACTTTGCATAACTTCATATAAGTCTCCTCAGGTTTTGTGAAATTATCCTGCTTGTCATTTCTTATAACACAAAAGTATTCCATCACAATCATATCCCATAGTTTGTTCAACTATCCTGCAGTTGGTGTGCAATCCCTCAATTTCTAATTCTTTGCCACCAAAAAGGAGCTGCTATAAATATTTTTGTACAAAGGGGTCCTTTTCCTTTTATTTGATCTCTATGGGATACAGACCTAATAGTGGTATTGCTGTGTTAAAGGGTATGCACAGTTTTATATATCTTTGGGGGTAGTTCAGAATATAGATCACTTCACAACTCCATCAGCATTAAATCAGTGTCTCAATTTTTCCATATCCCCTCCAGCATTTGTGATTTTCCTTTTTGTCATGTGAGTCAATATGATAGGTGTGAGGTGCTACCTCAGAGTTGTTTTAAATTGCATATCTTTTATTCAGTAGTCATGTAAAGCATTTTTAATGTGACTATGGAAAGCTTCGTTTTCTTCTTCTGAAAACTGTCTTTTGACTACTTATTAACTGGAGAAGGGCTCTTATTTTTATAAATTTGGCTCACTTCCTAGTTATTTGAGGAATGAACCTTTTCAGAGAAATTTGCTATAAAATTTTCCCCACTTTTTAAATTTCCCTTCTAACTTTGGCTGCATCAATTATATTTATGCAAAAGTTTTTTAATTTCATGTAATCAAAATTGTCTGTTACTTATTGTGGTGCTTTTTTTGCTTATAAACTCTTCCCTTATCCATAGATCTGACAGGTATATTTTTCTGGGATCCCCAAATTTATTGATATTACCATTTATGTCTAAATCATTAACTCTTTTAATTTTGTCTTGATATTCATTGTGAGATATTAGTCTGTTCCTAGTTTCTGCCAAACTGTTTCCAGTTTTTCAAGAAATTTTTGTTAAATGGTGAGTTCTCAGCCCAAAAGTTTGAATCTTTTGGTTTATGAGTTATTTACCACTGTATATTGTGTACCACATTTAGTTCTTATACTAGAATTTGAGTTAGAGAAATAAAAGTCTAAGTTAGCAGAAGTCATCTAGTCTGACTAGTACTCACTCTTATTTCTGTATGCTGCATTATTAGCTGGCATAGATGCTGCTGTATCGGTTTTGTCTTCCTGATTTTTTAAAATAATTATTATTTATTATTACAAAGAAAGAATAAAATATTTGTCCACTTTGCCCTTTCCCTTACCATGATGCTCAATTCAGTGCAGCTCATAGCCTAGTTACAGAAAATGCTCATTGGATTAATAGAAGCAGAATGAGAAGCAATGGCTTAAAAGATGCTATGGAAAGCTAAAAATGGCATTGCTTGTTACATCATTGTTAGACATGTTTGCAGTTGCTTGGTTTGATTAAAGAAAGTGAATGCAGCATTGGAATAACCATAGGATACTATGTCAACCTTGTTAAGAACAGTCACCCAGTGTGCCTCTGCAAATACCTTTCCCTGGGATTTAAAAAAAGAGCTAGACTATGAAGGCAGTCATAGAGTAATGATGTCAGTGTTATTTATATTTAAAATTATACTGGATATACGGAAAAGCAGGATAATGGAGCAGAATCCATGTTTTAGAATCAGGAAGGTCTTTATTCAAATCCTGCCATTGACAATGTGCTATTTCCAATCTGGAATCCACCATGGATAGAACTCTCAGTTGGACAAAATCACAGGTTTTTGCTTCCTGACTGAAATCTTATGCAGTGCAAGCAATTGTTTCTTGAGATAGTTTTTGTTGTCCAATAGAGTGTTAAATTAGGGCAATCAAGTGTTGCTGCTGTTTTCTGTCTAGGGCCATTCTCAGATTTCACACACAAAGGCAATTTTTTGAAGGATGTGGATAAGTTGGAGAAAATGTTCTTGGTTAATGAAGGGAGATTTGAATGCAGTATCACTTGGACTTTTGAGAGAAATTCAGTGGAAGAAGGGGAGTGGAAATCAACTGTACATGGGCTAGTATAACCACAGGTATAGTGATACTCGAAGGAGGAATGACTCATTCCCTGTAGCTGGTTAAGCTCAGGCACTTGGAAAAGAGTGCAACAGTCACAGGTATTGGGACTTGGTGATATGGGACTCTCCCCCCACCTCCCTGCCATGATGTAGCATCCTGGGTCAGTAGTTGCCCCATGGAAGAAGCTCTCTCACCAACCCATATTGTTAATATTAAGAGTCAAGACTCCAAATGCTCCCAGGTAATTATACTCTTGTTTGTGTGGCTTAATTTTTCACCAGGGTTTGGCAGGGTTGGGCTGAGCTGAGGAATTTCTAACCTAAGTCAAGGTAGGATAGTAGGAAAATAGGGGTGGGTGGTCAGACATCTGTGAGCATCTGTGGTGATGATGATGATGATGAGGATGAGGATGAGGATGATGATGATGATGATCAGGAGGAGGAAGAGGAAAACAAAGAAAACTTGAAATTTACAAATGCAGAATAAATGTATTTAGTTACATTTAGGCTAAACCCACAGTACCCACAAAATGTAGTTAACAATCTCATTAAGTATATAATTGTATTAAAACAAAACCATTCCTCCAAACCATTTAACCAGAATACTGTCAACTTAGGAGTAAAAGCATGAAACTTATCAAATAAGATTTATGGGATACTTAGTATTTTTCCTTTCAGCTCTGTTTTTCAGTCATGTTCAGCTCTTTGTGACCCTATTTCGAGTCCTTCTTGCAAAGGTACTGGAATGGTTTGCCATTTCCTTCTCTAGTTTATTTTACATATGATGAAATTGAAGCAAATGGGATTAAGTGACTTACACAGGGTCACACAGCTAGTAAGTGTCTGAGATCAGATTTGAACTCAGGTCTTCCTGACTCCATGTCTGATATTCTGTCCACAGTGTCAGCTCTAATAGTCACATCTGAAAGCTTTTAGGCCTGCATTTACTGTCCTTGAAATTATTTATCTCAAGCACATACTATTAAAGAAAACAAACCATCAAAATTAGTCTCTTGGGTGGTTTCACTTCCTTTTCTCCAAGTATAGCTCGAGCAAGATGGAAGGGAGAAAAGGTAATGAATGTAACCCTGTCCTTTTTCTATAGCTACCAGAACCATCCCTACCATTGTCACTGTGCACCTTTTCCCCTTTATTCAGGGAACTCAAAGTGTGTGAGAGTGGCTTGTTTTTACAGTGTTCCCTCTTGTAGGCTGTTCATAAACCACATTCACTGCAGCATCAGGTATAGTCCTTAGGTGCAGAATGTTCGCAAGGTCCACTTAAGTTATGTGAGTGCCAAGGGACAAAGAATGCTCATTATAACAATAGAACTTGTACATAGTGGATCATATGGTCATGAAAAAAGATTGTTGCTTCAGAGCTCTCAGTTTTTCAGGTGACACTAAAACACAGAGAGGCTATGGGACTTACCTGAGACAACCCATATAGTAAGTCAAAGAGCTGTGATTCAAACCAACATTTTCTGATTGGAGATTGATTGGATGCTTTTCCAACCTCAACAAGGCTGACTAACATTCATTACCCCTCTGGATCCTCACAAGAAACCTGTTTGGTAGGATAAATATAACTATCTCAATCAAATGGATAAACTAAGGCTCAAAGAGAATGCTAGTAGACCTACTAGTACTATAGTCTAGTCTCTTGACTATCGTGCCAGTATTCTTTCTTCCATACCACCCCTCTCAGACCTAGAGCAATCTGGGAAGAGCCAGATTTGTAGTACCTTAGCTTATGGGTACATTATAAGCCTTAACCATATAATGACCAGCAAACAAAATAGAACGGACACGTAGATATCATTTTATCCCTCATTAACTTTTTCTCCTTTTGCCTTCAGCATATCAGTATATTATGTATATGCAAACAGATGTTGGGATGGTCAGGTTTAGGTTTTTGAAACACAGACAAAACCTCACTCTAATCAACTATAGGATTTATTGGATGATCCATATAAACCACTTAGTTGTAGTCTCTCAGACAGAGTGAATACAAGGAGACATGCATGTATATCTGTCTTGCTGGGTCCCTATCTTTGTGCGGCTCAAGGAAGTGAGCCTGCATACATGCTTCCAGACCCAGGAAGTGGTTCCAGCCACCAGCTAGGGTTTGATGCTATTTTATGTTGTTAGACAAAAGGGACTTGGGACTATTTACAAATGCATCAATCTTGAGTGGGTCAAATAAGGCCACCATACAGGGGTTGGTAGAACTCAATTGAAATCAGAAGCTATATTCATAGATATTAATCAGTCACTCTGTCTTTATTTGCATACCCTTCCTCCCCCTCTGAGTGAATGGACTGCCTACTAAACTGCATCATTAGATGCAGAATAAGGGAGTTATAGTTCTCAAATTCTTGAATTTTTCTATTTCCCTCTGTCTTCCTAAATCAGAATTTTAAAAGGCAGTTTTCTTACCTGCTTTTGGGAAAGTGAAAGTAATTTGCTGAACATAAGAGAGTCCTTGGGCCTTTGGGACAAAGTATTTTTCCAAAGGGATGGAGTACTTATTCCTTTAAAATAAGGAACATCTGGTCTGAGAGAAAACTATAATGATAAATGATGCCATCCTGGTGAGCCAAATGTTATAAATTATGTGTATGTCTGTTTTCAAAGATAAAATAGCAACCTATGGGTGTGTTCTACTGGGATCTTAGAGGGAGATTTTTCACACTGGAATGAGGTGTTATTTTCCTGAAAAATCAGCTTGTTCTGGGCATTCTTTATAAAAATCTTGGAGATTCCTTCATTTCTCTTGCTCTGCGATTCTATAATGAAATAAGACATTCAGACACTAGAAATGTTCTCATCCTGTGGCTGGAAGGGAAGGCAACAGACATTAAGCTGTGCTAACCACGTTAACAATATTCTCTCATTTGGTCCTTACAACAACCCTGAGAGAAAAGTGCTATTTTATCCTTATTTTACAGTTGAGGGCACTGAAGCAAACAGAGGTTGTTGTCCAGAGTTCCAAAGCTACAAAATGTCTGAAGCTGGATTTGTACTCAGGTCATCCAGACTCCAGAGCCAGCTCCACTGTGCCACCTAGTTTCCTGGGCTATGTGGATTTCCACAGGTGCGCATTTTTAAGAGCTTACCTAGAGAAAAAGGCTAATCTGGATTAGAATGAGAGAATCCACATTGCATATGGAATAAAAATGCCAGTGTTATGCTTTCAGATTGGAGAGAACCCACCTGGAGATCTTTGCAGTGAAAGGACAGATGTTGGGTATTTGCCTGTAAAACTTTATCTCAGTAACAAAACTCTTCTGCCCCACTCGCCTTTTAATGGAGAGTAGTAGAAAGGGCCTTTTGCCTAGAAATCAAGACAAGTGGATCCCTATCCAAGGTATGGCACCAAGTCACTTTGTGACTTTGGACAAACTACTTAACCTTTCTCAGCTTCAGCCTCCCAAAATTGAGACAACACTACCAGCCTTACCTATATTCCATATTCTTGTGAGGAATAAGTGAGATGTTAAAGCTTTGTAAACTATAAAAGCCTTTTATAAGCTTGATAAATTAAAAAATAATGTTATGTGCAATCTCATCCTATGCCAGAATTTGTCATGTATTATTAGAACATCTTCAAGAATCAAGTGCTTATGCTTCTTGGAATACTTGTCAGATACAGTTGTCTTCAATAAAGTCAGTATTTAACCAATGAAAATAATTTGACTTGTAATGTAAGTTGGTCATAAATTCAGATCAACATTGGCAATAGTTCTGGGTAAATATGTTCCCAGAGGATCCTTTTAAATTGTTTCTGACAAGAAAGACAAAGTGTTTGATGTTTCCAGATTTTGTGTGTATTCATTTGTGTACACTATCAAGGTGCTAGAGAGTACAGATCTAGAAAATATTTTTCTGTTTATCAAACCCTTTGAAATCCAATTTCAGTAATTGGTTTGATTTGAAGTACATTTCTTTCCTGAATTTCAGATTGATTTATTAGCTGGTGTGTGAGGTTGTATTGGTATAACAGAAGGAGATGTGATTAGATTGGAAAGGACCACTCATATATGGAATTATCCATGAACAAAGTAGTTTTCCTTAATGTTATCTCTTCAAAGCACTCTTTTTCAGAATGTGCATAATTGATATTGCAATAAGGACTTTATTGTTCCTTCTTACATAGCTGGTAGAAAGAGAGTGAGCATGTTAGAGTACCAGCATAAAGACTCAGGGTTGTAAAATGTGGTTAATGATGGTCTATTTCATAAAATTTTTTATTCGTTAGAAAAAAATTATTTTCATTGTAAATGGACCAAGAAATTCAGGTAGCCTGAATCCTGCATTGTGCTTTGAGCCGCAGAAGTGATAATTAAACAAATAGTACCCAGTGAAGCCTTGTCATATGTCAATCAGTTTTTTCTATTTCAGTAATTACTTCTAGAAAATAAAGAAGTTACAGACTGTAGGACATCGGTTTACAAAGCAGCTCTCCTGTATACTGGCTTTAGGCTCCAACTGATTTCCAAAATAAAATTGTTACTATTTTTCTTGTTAACTGTAGTAGATGAATTGCCAGCATAAAGATGCCTGTCATTTATATATGACCTTCTGTTTCTGGCTAACAACATTAAGTGAGAAAAAATCAAAATAACGTAGAGTTCTGTTCACATTGGAAATATAGATTTCCTTATTGAAATTCAGTTCCATAATGAAGATCATAGACATATATTGGAAAGGGTCCATATTGGCTTTTTGTAGGAACATAAACATTGATTCATTCAATAAACAGTTAATAAAAATTTAATAATCACTTACAATGTGCAGAAGGAACCTAGGTGGCATGATGGACTCAGGAAGACCTTAGTTCAAATCTGTCCTCAGATACTTACAAGCTGTGTGATCCTATGCAAGTCACTTAACTCCCTGTCTGTAAAATGAACTGAAGAAGGAAACGGCAAACCACTCCAGTATCTTTGCCAAAAAAAACCCCAAATAGCGTGATAAAGAATTGGACACAACTGAACAGCAAACTAACAGAGAAAGTGTGCAGGGTCCTATGTTGAATAATGTGTTCCTGTGGTATGATACAATGGGGCAAAGTCCTACTTTCAGTGTCCGATGATATGAACTTGAATCCTACCTCTTCTACATAAAATGCAACGATCTTGGCCAAGTAATTTATCTTCACTAGATCTCAGTTTGCTTAACTTTAAAATCAGAAATTGTACTACATGACTTCTAATGACCCTTCTAGTCTTAAACCTACAATCTTATTCTTGTACCTCTCAGGAGTGTTGTGAGTATGCAATGAGATATGTTTGTAAAGTGCTTAGTATAGAGTCTGGTATGTAATAGGTGCTTAAGAAAGACTTGTTCCTTTTCTTCCTTCCAATATTTCAATTTGAATACCTTTGACTGAAACTGCAGAATAGCATCCACTGAATCCAGAAAATATAAGTAGGCAGCTTTGCAGTCTTCACTAGCATAACTTCCTCCATAGTAATGCTAATGCCTATACCTTCCTTCCATTCCCACTGCCACAGCCATAATTGAGGCCTTCATTACCTATTGCCTCTCCTTATTTCAAGAATTTATTTCTCTGTAGTTGGGGGACAAAATTGTAAAGGCTATAGCAAAACTAGACTTTTTGGGTTCTCATTAACTTCTTTACTCCTGCCTTGACCCATACTTGTCCTCTTCTTTTAGAATGTCCTCCATTTTAAAGGTTTCACCATATAATCAATATCCATCTTGTACAAGAACCAAATCACATGCTTTTTTTTTTAATAAAGTCTGTGCTGATTTATTAGCAAAAAGTCACCTATCTCTTCTCTAAATTGTGGACTTCATTTCTTAACAATGGTTGCACACTGTCCTAGCATTGTAGATGTTTGTGTCTATGCCTAATTCATTGTATTCTGCCATATCATGTAGCACAGTGCAATAAACATTGGCTGAATTAATGAATGGATTTGCAAAGGAAAATATATTTGATCAGCAAATATTGGTTCATTTATGTCATCAAGGCACTGATTACATCTTTTACAGTGATGATTCCTTTGGAGTGTTGGTGGATCTAGAGGCCTATTGAAATATCTTCCAATTCTCAAATTCTGGGATCAAGATGTTTCTGATCTAATGTATAAGGTCTGTTTTCTGATAGGTCAGCAGTCATGAAATAGTAACTAGTATTAGAAGACTATGTATGTGAAAATATAAATTATGATACTGCAGAAAAATGTAATGATTTTTTAAAGACTTCATTTCTCAGCATCATTTCTCTTCTGAACAATTTTGTCATGGGTTAATCCCTACCCTAAAAAGTGAAAGTGTAAATACCATAAATCATTCATTTGGAGTTTGAAAGAACCTTGGACATCACAGAGTTCAATATTCTCGTGGTTTTTTGTTTTCTTTCGGGTTTTGCCTTTTTCTTTTTTGGATGTGAAAACTAAGGCTCAGAGGTGTAAGATGAGTTGTTCAGGGTCAGACAACTCTGAAGAGATTTAAGTTGGATTAAGTTCATTCTTCTATCTGCCATGCCATTCTAGTATAGCTTGCTTATTTTTACCGATGCTAATGTTATCCTCTTTCATACAATAAACCTTTGGGAACAGCAACATTTCATCTTGTTATTGCTTCCAAACATATTAAACACTACAACTTACAAAGAACAAAATCATGCATGGGCAGATAAAAGTATTTTTTTGAATCCTATAATCGTTTTAATACTTTTAGTAAAAAACATCATTCCAGAAGCATGTTTTCCTGACAAAAGCAAGGCTATTCTATTGCTAAAGTCTTTTAGAACTAACCCTGGGGAGGTAAAGTTATGTGGGTGTGTATATACTTTCTGTCGTCTTCTCCCCAAATGTTTCATTGATTCAATACATAGTGCTACTGAAGATATGAAAAGTTGTTACTGGAGAGATTTTTACAGCTCTTCTAACATTGAAGATACAAACACTAAGGAAAACTTTGAAAGAATCATGGCCTGATTTTAGATTTGCAGAAGTGTCATCTGATAACATGCCTAAAGAAATGATAATCTCACTGAATTCTGACTAAGTCAGGTCATAATCTGGAATACTACCGTTGTCCATTCTGGGGAGAGAGAGTATAGAGTCCAGGACTTCTTAAATTTTTCTACTCCCGACCCCTTCAGTGCTTCTTAAACTGTGGGGTCAAGATCCCACAGTTTAAGAAGCACTGGATAGACTTTGAAAATGAATCCAAAGGTAAATGACCAGGATATAAAGTGGAGTGGGGAGCCTGCCATTAGGAAGAACAGTTAAATTAATATTTATTGAATGTCTTATTACTATTTATTAAACAATGCCATGCCAAGTATTGGGGAAAAGAAGATGAAACATCGCATAGTTCCTGCCCTCAAGGGGCTATGAACTAATATTTCATGCTTTTAGTTCAATAATTAATTGGGAGGAATTGTAGCCACATGGTAGAATTATGTTATTCAACCTAGCACAACCCTTTGCTTTTAGTAGGAATTGAATGTTGAATTTTAATTGGAGATCTTAGGTCAGTGATTCCTAATTCAGGTTAGAACCTACAAGGAACTACTGATAAGAGAACAGGGGGAATACCCAGTTACCTTAAGAGGTATGCAAATTTACAAAACTAAATTATTTCATTTTATTTTATTTCATTTCAATTGTATTTCACATAGGTTGCATATAAAAGTCATGTAGCGCTCTCAGGATAATAGGGATGTGCTGTAAGACAGTAGATATCAATTTTCAAGTATCTAAAGGTGTATGACTCAGAAAACGTAGTAGACTTGTTGTTTGTTGTTCCAGAGAGAAGGTGAATGTCGAGAGTCAAAATTTGACTCAGTAGAAGAATTTCCCAACATTTGAGAGCAGGCCAGTATCAAAATAGGCAGCTTGGTGAAAGATTGAGTTTCTGGTCACTGGAAGTTTTCAAGATGAGGCTGGCTGGCCTCTTTCAGAGGTATTGTCAAAGATATTCCTGTACATATGAGATGTATAAGAACATCCTCAAGATGTTTCTCCCAGCTCTAATAGTCTATGATTATATGAAAATAAAACAACTTGGTATACTCACTCTTCCCAAGTGGTTGAAAATTTTCCTTAAGTTTATAGAAACAATAAGAAAAGAAGGTAAAGTCATTGATCTGAAGGTCAAAATACTATGGAACTTTCCTCAAAAAGTTTTCAAGCCACTGACTTGGGAAAAATACAATAGATTCTTGTGAATGCATATAAATCCTAATTATTTATGTGTAATAATCTAGCTGAATCATATAGGATCTTAATGCTACTAAAATGATTGTGATATCAAAATAGCTTTCATATTTTAATGCCACATAATATCCATTAGGACTTTAATTACAATGCATTATTTATTCAATAATGAGTTTGTGGTTTATATGTATTTGTGTCAAGATACTGAAATGGATTTGTGACCTCATCTATTTGGTACTTCCCTTCAGCGATGTGGATGACAACTCATTTCTGTGTGCCCATTTTGTTCTGTGTGGCTTTCCTATGCCTCTTGAAAGTGAGAGTTTAGCTAACATCTTAGAGGCCTTCCTTGTTTTTTTTCTAATAATGAAAGGGTACCAGTGGAGTACTCTGTCTACCAGATTACCATTGTTTTTGCCACATGATCAGTCAATGTTCTCTTCCTGTAGCACAATTCCTCAATGATTCTGTTATTACTGTGTTCCAGAGTTTCTCACTGGTTATGTTTTACAGCCCACTCATATTAAGTATGCAATGCTCTATCATCCTCTGTATGGTACTTACTTTAGTTTTTCAGAAGTAGTTACATTCTGTTTCTCTCTATGTGTAGCAACATTGATAATGCTAATGTTGAAAAAGTGTTTTCATGAAATCAATAAAGGAGCTTTACAATTTCTTGACAGCAATCCAGTCTGCCTTTTCACTATCTATCTGTCTGTCTGTCTGTGTCTATCAGTCTATCATTCTGTCTGTCTGTCCACCCATCTGTCCATCCAACTGTCTGTCTTTGTGTTGTGATAAATGGTCATGAATTAAAACACTGTGAGTACCTTTGATTGTGAAAAGTCTCTCAGAATCATGGAATTTCAGACCCAAAATGCAAAACAAGCACTGTCTAGTCCATCCTCTGCTTGAGAAAGATTTTCTACTATAATGCACCCAACACATGGTTATCTAACCTTTATATGAAGGCTTTCAATGAGAGATAACTCACTTCCTCTTAAGGCAACACATTCTAGTGCTGAAAATAGCAATTTCACTTTCAAAATACAATCAGACATGGGATTCGTGAGACAAATGTGAATTTCTGAAAGTGGTATGGCTACATGTATATTGAGTGCATTGCTACTGCTGTCCTCACAGTGTTAGGTGAAAGTGAGGGGGAGACCAAGAGTGTGGTGAGTGGATGCCCTGTAGATAACGTATGGGAAGACTTAGATAAGAATCTCATATGAAGAATTGTGCCCTGCATCAATGGAAGAAAATTCTGAATCAGTAAGATCACAGATACATTCTTGGATTTGAATACTTGTGCTATATTTCCATATCGTAAGTAGATATATTCTCTGTCACCCAAGTTCTTTAACCAGCAAGTCTGAAATAGGGCTATCCTAAATTTACTGGTTGTGACTTCCTTGTGAATAAAAGGTGATGTGTTATGGGTAGAGTGCTAGGTTTGGGGTTAGGAAGACCTGACCTAAATCCAACCTCAGATCACAACTAGCTTTATGACCTTGGGTAGGTCATTGAATCTTTGCCTCAGTTTCCTCAATTGTAAAATGGGAGTAAAAATAACATCTACCTCCCAAGATTGTTACAAAAATCAAGTATGCTATATAAATACTACTTGCGATGATGATAATGATGTTTGGGTTTAGGTATTGGAGTGTTCAGTTAGAAAGAATTTCCCTCATTGGATGGGATTGTGGAAAGAATTTTCTATTTAACCACTTTACTACTAGTATTACTAGTATTTTAAAAAGAAGCTTGCTTATTCTCCTAGATATGAGGGAATGGGGAGAAAAGTGGGGAGGCAGTTTGTAATGGTCAATGGGGTATGCTGATAAATGTTTAGCAGCCAGCTCTCTTTCAAAAAAGATGATCTGCACTTTTAAGTTTAACCTGTATTTTTAACATTTTTTTTAAGTCTAGAAATCAATAAAATAAAATAAGCCCTGGTTTGTAGCACTTCCAAATTTCCAAGGAATACACGTTCACACTGAAAATTTACCGGTTGGTTCTCGTGAACCAGTATAAACTGTCTCCAGCAAACCCCTGTAAGAGTATTGGCCTTGGAGTCTCCATTTGAATTTCAGTTCTGACATGTTTTAGCTGTGTGTGCTTTAGCAATTAATTCATTTCAACTTTTGGAATTTCTGTGCTCTCACCTAGACAATGGGGATAATAGTACCAATATTACTTAAGTTGATCTGAGGAAAGTATTTCAAAAAGAATTGTATAGAGCACTGGCCCTGAAGTCAGGAGAACCTAACTTCAAATCTGGCCTCAGACACTGCCTCAAAAAAAAGGACAATAAAGATGTGAGGTATGATAGTAATGATGACAATGGTGATAATGATAATCCTTTAACATGTGGGAAGCAAACCCTTATTGAGTTCTATGCTACGTCAATGAGTAACTCGAAAGTACAGAAATCTCGATGGGTGGTATCTGGCTGCCATTTAACTACTTTGAACAAAAAGGAAGGTTTGTCTCTCCCTTTGTTTCTTTAGATCTAAGAGAAAAATCAAATGGAATATTTCATTTTTGGCTCAAAAGCAGAAGGTAGCTGGCCTCGTTGCTAGTATAAAATGTGAATTAGAAAATGCATTTTCTCCCTCAAATTTTTTGTTGAATATTTCAAAGACCTTAAATGGGCAGTACTTGATTGTAGACCCAGTTCATCATTTATAGAACATTTGTTACAAATTTTAGTATGGTTTCATAAAGCTGTCACAAGAGGAAATAAATGAGGATAGAGCTAATTGAAACAATGTATCATAAAAAGCTTAAGACTTTCTTTAGAATTATTTAAAAATGTACAGAAAATGTACCATTCACCAACTGTTCATATAACCCTGGATTATATAGGGGCTGTTTATCTACTGAGCACATTTTTCTTTTGGCCCATGTTTAGATACAAAGCAGGCTCACTGGGACTATTTCTAACCTCTCTTTTCAAGCTTCCAACTGTACTTCCAACCACTTCCCTCCTACTTGATCACTTCAAGTTTTATTTAACTAAGATGGGGGCCTTCTGTGGACATGTGAGTCTCTTGTGTGGCATACCACTTAATCTTCCTATGGCTCCATCCATTCGTTTTCTCATACTTCCTTCCCATCTCAAAGGATGAGGTGGAACACTGTTACTCCCTTTATTGTATCATTACTTCTGTTTCCTTCAGTCTTTTTCTGAACTTTGGCCCATTCATCATTTCTCTTTTGCATCTCCCTCTTGCACTACTAACTTCTCCTTTTCTGCTTATAAACATGGTTGAGTCTTCTCTAACCTGGAAAAAGACAATGTTTCCCTTGATCCTCACTGTCCCAGCAAACCATCACCCTGTAGCCTTAAACTATAAACTATAAAAAGGAATCTCTTTCCTCCCTCCGTTTTCTTGCTACTCTTAGTAGCAAGTAGTCTTAATTTTGTCCGCATCCACCATCTGAGATTATGACTTCCTTCAGCATCTCAAGTTATTTCTTCATTGTCGAATCTAATGTCCTTTAATCAATCTTGACCTTCCTTAAACTTCTTGAAGCATGTGACTTGTTGATCATTCCCATCTCCTAGGTGTTCTGCTGTCATAGTTTCTGTGCAGTCCTCTTTCATGATTTGTATCCTATTCGTTCAATATCACCTTATTAAATAAGTAAGCAGTTTATTAAAATAATCTATTAGTCAAACATCCCTTCCTTTGGTCTTCTTTGCTATTTACTTTTCCTCCTTCCAAGTGTGGATATTCTTCAAAACTCTGTGACATTATTTTCTTTCCTTGGCAACTTCCATGACCTAATTACCATTCCTATCCTGATAGCTTCCAAATAAAAATAGTTCAGACCCTCCCTCATTAGCTTTTACCTAGATTATCACAATAGTCTCCTAATTTTTTCCTTATCTCTTCTAGTTTCTATTTCATCAATCATTAAGCTGATAAATAATAGTTGTTATTTATCGTGTCACTTTCCTATAACTATCTATCTATGACTGGCCTATGAGAGAGACACAACAGATACTTATCAAATACCTAATATATGTAGGATCCCATGCCAGGCACAGGGAGAGCAAAGAACCTGATGCTACAAAAAAGAATATCCTTTAGCAGTCATATAGGAGAACAAAGAGAGAACTGTTGTGGAGAAGCTGTTGGATGAGAAAATATTCCTGGTGAAGGAGTGTCAGAGTGACAGAGAGAAAGGAAAATTGGATTGAGGAATTAATAAATCTAAACTCTCAAACCTGATATTTAAAGCTATTCATGCATGATATGGCTAAAGAATATTTTTCCAGCATTATTTTAATCAGTTCCTTTCATGAATTCCTTGATCATGCCAAACTGTGTTCCAATCTTGCCTTCTCCTTCTTTCAGAAACTGTGTAGGCTCACCTATATTCCTGGAATGCATGACATCCTTATTTATGCTTGGTGAAATCCCTTTTTTTTTCCTTCCAGGACAAGTTCAAATAGCATCTCTTCTAAAAGGCCTCTTGTGATCTTTCTGGTTTAAGACATCTCCCTGCCCCCAACACACACATAGACACGTCCCCCTCCCAACATACACACACACACACACACACACATACACACACCCATACACACGCACACACACCATTTTCTTATTTGTACCCTTCCCTTTTGTATCATCTGACCCTGTACACAGATGTCATCACCATCATTAGAACATAAGTTTCTTAAGGAAGGGATTGGGAATTTTTTTTATCATTATGTTCCCAGGGTCTTGCACATAGTAGGCACTTACTAAATGTTATGTGAATTGAATGAAAATATTCTAATTCTGAGTATAATTTGGACCTTTTCCATTAAACAAGTAATTATGGGGCAGTTGATACATATTTGGCATAGTTTCATTGGTGTCTCCATCTATGAATGGAGAGGAAAAGACATAGAATTCAAGTCAGTCCTTAATTAATTGCTTGTTAGCATACCTTGTAGGACCTTTAGTGGAAAAGCATATTTGACATAAATGAAATGTAGGTATTGTCCTTGGTTGGCAATTATCATAAACCTCTGTTCCATTGTAGTCCATTACCATGGGTGATAAGCTGCAAATCTGTGCACTTCATTTCAGAGTTGAAAGAAATTAGCTTTGTATAGTTACATAGATTCTTTCAACCTCTTGTAATTTCAAATCATTCTCTGCAGTCCTTACCTTAGGCAAAGATTCCATTAAAACATATAGCTACGTTTTTGGAATTAATTTGACATTATCAATGTATTTATTAGTTACCTTTTAATAATTCTCTAAAATTGGAGTACTAGGTAACTGAAATTTTACCAGCCCTACATAGAGGTAGATATTGTTTCTAGAAATCCCTTTAAAAATTGGAGATGTACTTCTAAATAGGAAGAAAAGGAGTGCAGCATACAAACTATTCGAATGGGCTAGAAGTTGGAAAGATATTACATACCTAAGCATCTCAGAACACCTGTGTTTTCCCAGCGGGTTATCGCTTCCCCTATCACAGGTAACTGTAAGGGCAATTATCTCCTTTCTGGTCTTTCGACTTGCAGGTAACAGCTGTTGATACATAGTAATTGAGTTTTCCCAGGGTGTCTAAATAAGAAAGGGCAGGTCATCAAGAAATACAGCTGAATCCTTTTGTGTTACAATTTCCTCGACTGAATGCTTTTTAGTCTGTTTCTTTTATTTGGTTTCCAAGTCTTAGACTAATGTCTTTGCCAGAAAGGTTGGAAAGACTTGAATTTCTTTCAGAAAGTTTGATCATTTTCTCATGAGCTACTGATATTACTTGTCTTCTAATTTGTCAGTATAACAAAAGACGGTGGATAGGAATCAAAAAGCAAGATTGGTCATTGTTCATTTACCCCGCAGTTGACAGGGAAGATGAAAACAATATTCTTGGTGGAATATATTTGAATCTCAATGAAAATTGTTACGAACCCCTTCTTCCAGGGGTTTGTAATTTTTATGACCATGGAGAACTGGTGCATGGGAACTTTTCCCACCAGATAACCAATCAAGCAATTAATCTACAGACATTTATTAAGCACTTATAATATGTAAGGCACTATCCTTAGGTCTATGTGTGTAAAGACAATATAAACCAGTCACTTCTCTCAAAAAGGTTTCATTTTAATAGAGGAGACAACATGAATATATTTAAGTATATATGGAATGTGTATAAAATGGATACAGTGTAGTTTTTTAAAAGAATTTGCTAGCAGCAAGAATTTGGAAAGGTAGATACATTGTCTGATTTAATAGATAAATGTTTAAAAGTTATCTTTGACATATAGAGATTAAGTGACTATTCTAAATCACAGTTACGATCAGAAGTGAGATTTTCATCTAGGTTTTCCTTACTTCAAATCTAGCACTTTATGAACTATACCAGGCTGCTTCTTAAAAAAGAGCATACACCCTTAAATAATCAGTCTAAATACCAATAAGAATATTTTTTAAATGAGAATTTATAAAAAATAAAGATTTTTATGACCTAGACATGGAGAAATATGAGATAGAAACATAATAGAAGAAAATTTAGAGTTATCTCTATAAAACAGAGATGTAACAGATTTTATAATATCCTATTTTAAAATTAATTTTACTACAGCCACCAAAACAAGGAATGCAAACTGTGGTTAATTGTAAAGAGTAATGGAAAAGAGCATTAGCTAGGCATGGTGATTCAAGCCTGTAATCGCTGCTACTGAGGAAGGCTCATGGATCTCTTAAGTTTAGGAGTTCTGAGATGAAGTAGGGTTAAATCCCATTGTATGTCACCAATATGATGATTTCCCATCCCCAATATGATGAACTCCCAAGTGATGGGGACTTAATGTGGGTGGGAGAACTCCCCCATTCTGGAACCTGCACAGGTCGGCAGCGGAATCAGTCAATCAACATTTATTTTCCAGTTGGGTCTGTGCGTGGCTGCTGCACTTCTAGTCTAGCTGACATAGGAAGACTGCCTCAAAGAAACAAAAAGAATGGTGGGTGTAAGGAGAGGACAGCCTGTTAACAATTAGAGATAGCTAAAAAGCAGCATTATTAATGGCAGATAGAAAAGAGATATGTTACTCATGAAGTGAGGGTAAAAGCTGTACTGGCATCTAAGTCCCAGAGCAAGATCTCTAGCGTATTGGGTGGATTAATGGAAACACATGGGCCAGGGTCACTTTGGAAGATAAGAAAGTAGCAGTCCATGCTGGTGGAGGGACTTTTTGCACAGAGGAGCGTAATAATCTCCTAAAGTACCATTGCACTACCTAAACATTCCTAAAAGTGACAATTAACCCGCTGGGCCATCTCCAGTTGTCTTGACTTTTGTCTTATAACTGGATTCTGACGACTCTGAAGGAGATAGTAAAGCTGATGACTTTGTGTAACTGCCTCGCCTCAATCCAATTCATGCACAAGTCAAGACATCGCCCTCATGATGTCATGGGTCCTCTTTGAGAATGAAGAAGAAATCAACAATCTTTGACCATCCACATACAACCTTATTTTAATAGATTTATAGGATTTCTCAATAGGATAATCATAAAGCTCTTTTTGACTTCCCAAAATCGCTATGTAACTAGGAGCCACTTATTTTGTTCCTTGCAGCATACTTGCTTTTTCTTTTGTAGACCTGTTCTTCTCAGTGTGGCATCATAGGAAAAAAAAATATTAGACCTAAGATCAGAAGATTTAAGTTATTCTATGGGTCCTATCAATTATCAGCTAAATAACCACTACCTATTTTCTCATCTGAAAAATGGGAATGATATGGCACCTGTCTCCCAGGGATGTTGTAAAGAAAATACTTTTTTTGTAAAAAGGCAAAGCATTTTATATATTTAAGCTGTTTTTATTGTTATTCCTTCAAGTGCCATTGTTTTTGCTACTTTCCCTGTGACCTTAAGAAAATTAGCTATTTCAGATTTTACAAAATATACGTTGTTATATACCTGCCACTTTTCATATTATGTAGATTTTATAAAACAAATGATTCTTCTCCTTTATTTCTGACATAGCGTATTTGTTGTTTAAAGCATTTTGAGAATGAGTTTATATGAAATGCAGAAGACAAAATATAAGTTATCATGTTCAAAACATGTTCAGACATATAGCATCTTGGTTTCTGGACAATGGACTTGGAGCAACTTGTTAAATCTTGTCCAATTTAATTTTTCCACATTAGATTATGCTTTTAATATGGATGAAAAACCAGGTCTACTCAGGTTCTTCTCTCCTGCCTGTGTTCCCCAGTGGCTATTATTTTCAGACTTCCTATAAACAATATGTTCTTTCATACTGAAAATTTACTTATTTCTTCTCTTACTTCTATTTGTTAGCTGCTTAAGGGCTGGAATTATGCCAGATTAGCTTTGTGTTCTCAAAGTCTAGCACAATATCAAATATGAAGGAGGTGTGTCAAGGTGTTTGTTGAAAAGAATTTATTTTTTAAAATGAGGAACTGCATTGTGTAGTTTTTCTTGTCTGTGATATGAATACATATTGAAAACAAAGCATTTGGGCAAGAATTTTCTTTGTTATTGATTCTGAAAGCATCCTTATAAAAGACTTTTAACTTATATTTGAAAAATATATAAAAGTCATTGACAGATATAACCATAAAGAAAACTTTGTTTAATTTTCCTCTAATTATTGATAGTAAATAAGGCTTTGGAGATGTTTGCCCTAAATTTGTGTCATTGCAGAATAGAAACGGCAAAAAAAAAAATCCCCATGGGCATCTTTGAACTACTATTTACAGATTACATTGGACAAGTTAATTAATTCTCATTGCATCTCAGTTCCTCATTTGTAAAGTGATAAGATTGTATTAAGTGACCCTGAATTTCATCTCTAAACCTGTGAGGTTGTGATCATATCAAGTACCAAACTACTACAAGACTCAGACAAGGCCTCCTAAAAGGTGTCTAAGACCTTAAAGAGTCAGGCCAGTCATTCATGTTGTAAAAAATGGAATGGATTAAGGAAACTTGTAGTCATGTCACTGCATAAATATTTGTCTGGACTCAGACTTGAATATAAGTGGAAGCTGAATTTCATTTAGGTAATTGCTTCAGTTCTTTCGACAGAATCTTAACACAGAATCCATCCTTACAACACCAGCGTTCTCAGAACGATGTTATAGGAGAAAAAAAATTGTGAGATTTGTAGGCATCACTATGTATGAAGAATAAAAATTTTCTGTGATGCACAAGGGCAATGGAGGAATAAATACTGGGCTCAAGTTTGTTACCAGTGTCCATATTGGCATGGAAGAAACACCATGATATCAAAAAATATCCTGAGGAATTGATTAGAAGAGGATCGATGGACCAATCATATAGGAGGAATATGATATAACAGACAGAAAATGCAAGTACTGTGCTGTTATCCAAAAAGTATCAAATTAAAGGACTTTAATATATAGGGGTAGATATAGTATAGAGTAGGTGTGAGAGGATAATGACACGAATAGCATAGCCAGGTACAGGCTGGAATCAAACTGGTAGAAGGAATACCTGTAGTGATGAGATCAGAGATAGAGGGAAATAACAGTGAAGTGTATTGCAGAAAGAATGATATACATCTCTAATGACTGTAGTGTGTGTGTGTGTGTGTATGTGTGTGTGTGTGTGTGTGTGTGTGTATGAGAGAGAGAGAGAGACAGGGAGACTTTAATAAACTAAAGGAATTCACATGTTTTTTCCCCGAGGATTATCCACATGTAAAATATTTAATTCAACGAAGATTTTCATCCATTAGACAAAATTCCCTATGTACATCTACAGAAAAGAATTCATGTATATGACCTTAACTAGGTCACATTAATGCAAACACTGCATATATCTACAAATACATCAAATGCATCCTCAATATTCACTATAATTGTAAATATGTGAAACCCTTTTGTGTATGAGAAGTCTAGATACTTATGGGTAAAATGATTTGAGACTCACTCTACACAAAATAAACAAATGAGGAATTTCATATTCAATACTCCCTCCATCTATGCCTGCCCCCTCATAAATATCCTTCATTTGGAATAAAGGTGAAGGGAGGCGAGACAGTTGCCATGGTAAACTTGCATTTTCAATAAGTCAAGTGAACTTTCTGTGTATGAGTCAAAACTAAATGTCACATCTGATTTTTCCAGTTCCAATATTACTTGTCTTTATTTCTGGGAAGCGTGCATATTTTCCCCCTAGATTGGGCACCTCTTTTAGAAACACCTGGCTAGGAGGGATGGTACTTGTAGACTCCCTGGCCCCTATCTAAATTTGTTCTCATCTCTGTATAAATTATTGAAGTGAAATCTAAAATTATTGAAGGCTGTTGTAGACTTTGAGGGCTACTGAAATGAACTTCAGAAACTACTCTTATCTCACTTTCCTTGTTCTTATCCTGCCCTCTTCATTGACTACACTTCCTTCCTTCCTTCTTGCAAGGCCTAATTCAGGTGCTAACTACTTTCTAAAGGCTTTCTGCTCTCACCTTGATCCCAGCTTAAATCCCTACCACCGATTTTATAACCTCGTTGTGATTTCTTCTTTGTACTGATTTCACTCTCTCTTGTATCCATAGTTGCACATGTATGTGTTCTTCTCCCCGTTAGACTGTAAGTTCTTTGAAGCAGGTGCAGTTTTGTTTTTGCCTTTACAAGGCCTTTTTACCCTTCTGGCATCTGTCCTGCACATTTCCATTACCCTTTGAGAAATTATAAACTTTATTCCTTTATAGGTTGTAGTGGGCTATGACATAAGCTATACAACATTACTGGAAACCTATCATTAAAAGAACTTTGCAATTTCTCAAAAGCAGTCCAGTCTGCTATGCTTAATCTGATCCTAGCTCGTTGGTCTTTTGCAGTTTCTATCCAAGACAGACTGACTGAGCTGTCCTGTTTGTCCATCAGACAGTTTTATTAGTGTTGTATAGTCATTTCTCAGTCCCATCTGACTCTCAGAGACCCTCTTTGGCATTTTCTTGGCAGAGATACTGGAGTAGTTTGCCATTTCCTTCTCCAACTTCATTTTACAGATGAGGAAACTGAGGCAAACAAGGTTCAGTGATTTATTTGCCCAGGATCACACAACTAGTAAGTATCTGAGGCCAGATTTGAACTTAGGAAGTTGAGTCTTCCTGACTTCAGGCCTAGCCCTCTTTCCACCATGCTACCTAGCTGCCACATGAAGAAAGATGGTACAAGAGAAATCCTATAAATGGTTTCATTTAAAGAACATATGTACAGAAACGAAAAATGGAATAATCATGTGGCAAGGGCACAGGATGATCAAGCGGCTGCCTATTTCATTAGGGCATCAAGCACATTGGCCGAACCTCACCTATGACAAACTTCTGATAGGACCTTGAAGAAAGTCACGTAGGAAATATGGACACAGATGAGTTATCAGCTTCATTTGTAGGAATATTTGCATCAGTGCATTTCAGATTCATTTCAGCATGTGACTGACCTATAGTGAGAACATGACAAATGCTTGTTGAATTATATAGGTATTGCATTTCTCTTGTGTTACGTTTGTTTATGTAAAATAAATGTCACATTACCCTGTGGCTTGTTAGCTATGAACAGATGTTACACTTATTAAAAGAACAAACCTTGCCTTGTAGCATGCCTAAAATGTACACATAGTTAAATCCCCTTTACCACTTTTTTTTTATTTGGTTGGCTTTGTTTCTCAAAAGTAAATTGAAAATTTCCCATGATGCATGCATAGTATCCTCATTTTGTTGTTAGTATAATTTTGCTTGTGTGGCAGCTGTGTAACATGAGCAAACTATAGCAAGTCCTGTCTTCTCCTTTATCTAATTCAATTCATCAAAACGTTAAATGACTAATCAGGTTCAGGCATTGAACATCTCTGGGAATACAGAGAGAGACAAGCTTGAAAACAATTTCAGCACTCAGAGACTTTAGTCTACTGGGGGTAGAGTTGGGAAAGGTGGGCATCCAAATATGTAAATACAAAGTTCACACAAAAGAAATGTCAAGGTAATTTGGAGGGGATGGAGCATTAGTAACTGGATTTCTCAGAAAAGGTGGCAGTTTAGAGAAGCATTTAATAGAGTGGAAAGGAGAACCAGAAGATCTAAATCCTACTGCTAGGTTGGCCTCTAGGAAAGCTCTTTATTCTCTCTGATGCCCAATTTTCTTAGCTATACATGAGGTGGGTAGCTGAAGAATCTGGAAGTTCTTTTCGTATTTTTAATAAAAGTACATAAAGGTCCTTAAGGGAGAAAAAGAAGTCCATTGCTTCTGTTTAGTATCGTTTCCCTTTTGTGCCACTTTAAGGAAATGAGTAGAAAATAAAATCCAAATAAATGAATGAAGTGGTTTACTTATGACTCTGTAGGTTGTTATAGACATCAGTGCAGTCCTAAGCTATTGAGGCTTAACACTGCACTAAGACTTTTGGGACACCTGTGTGTAGCATGAGAAGTGACTGTATATGGTGAAACATGGAGCAGGTAAGCAGGTGTCAATCACTGTTAGCTTGCTTTCCCCTTTTCTGTGGTCTGGGCTACTATTCCCACTGGGTGTTGTTCTTTCTTTAGTCATTCCTCTGGACTTTATCTCTGCTGCGCCATTTACTGATGCTGACTCATTTGCCTAAAGAAATTCTTATAAAAATGTTCTCTTTATCCTTTAAAATTTTTTAAATGAATAAATTATTCTTTTTTTGACTCCCAGTACCCCAGACTACAATCCCACATTGGCAAAATACTAGTTTAAAATCTCTTTTTCTTTCCTCAAAACTACTCTCAATCAGTCTTCCCAATGTTTCTTTTACACAGTGATAGCATATGGTCTAGAAATAGCTTTAACAAAACCTAAGAGATGAAGTAAACATTTAAAGACAAAATAGGAAAGCAAAATTTTTAGAAACAAATAGTAGTCTCCTGTTGCCTGAAGGGAAAATCAGATTTATGGTGTCTTGGGAGGGAGAAGAAAGATGGAGAACTGTTGCTTTTGAATGACAATCTTGACTAGTTTCTTCACTGCAGGTCCTTCCGGACCAGCCTTATGCGTAACCCATGATCAACTTGAGTTGGGAATCCAGTGGGCCCTCTCCTTCTTCTCCTTTCCACTGGCTCTCTTGATTTCTGCCTCTCCTTTATTCAAGTATGAGAAAGTTAGCTGATGACTGATTTAGTTCCTCTGTGAGTCCCACGTTCAATCAGACTTTCTTGGGGGTCATGGAAGATACTGGGAGAGCCCTTCCTCAAAAAGAAAAGCAAGCATCTAGTTCTAGTGGCCTGTTCTCCTTGGTGACCCTTGAAGAAAGGATGGGCAAATGTTATGCCACTTAACTCTGAGTGATCTAACTTCCATAGGTTCACAAAATACCAAAACTGTTAGACACTTTAGGGGTTAACTATTCCTTCCTTTTAATTTTACAAATGAGGAAACAGGTACAGTGTGGGGAAATGATTTAAACAAATGTGCTCTGACTCTACATTCAATTTTTGACTGTATACCGCATTGTAGGAAATCTTTGTTAAAAATATCTGGGCAGGAGGTTCCTCATATTTGATTAACTATGGAAATTAATTCTACTTCAGAAATTCATTGCCACCTTACTGGAGTTGATACCAAGAATTTCTTAGTAGTGCAAGTCTGGAGAAGGTACAGCAAGAGTGATGCTGTGTGAACTGGAGTAGGGAAAACTGCAAATCGTAGACTCCATGCCTTGTTCAACCAGCTTGGAAAAAAACACCAAAAATGAAAACAAACAAACTTGTGGCATTATGTGACAAATTTTGGAATTTATTAGGACATTATGTTGTAAAGTAGAGGCAGCATGTACTAATGGAAGAAGCACAGGACTGAAGTCAGGATGCCTAGGTTTTCTTTTTATCTGGCTCTACTGCAAACTGTCTGGCACAACAGACAAATTTCTTCACCTCTTGGTACCTCATTTTCTCATCTATAAAATGAAGGCATTGAAAACATTTTTCTTTAGTTAAGAATCAAGTCAGAGTCAGTGCTCTTACCACTCTTAAATCCAATGATCATAAATGCTTAGAATATTTGCATGCATTGTAGGAAAAATAATTTTCTGAAACTCTCCTGGTAAACTCATTTTTCAAAAAAACCCACAATTCTATGTTGTGGGTACTTTTCACTGTATATGTAAAGAATGATATAGTGATGGACTCTTTGGCAGAGTTAACCAGTCTGAAAGGAGAATGTGGCCATTTACTAGATTGAAGCAAGAGAAATGTATATAGTCATTTCTGAATTATTCATGCATAGATTATACGAATTCTAATTCCCCAAGGGACTCTGGCTTTGAGATTTGTTGTTTGGCAGTCTTCCATCTATTGCCTTTGTTGACTTCTTGATTTTGCTTGTGACCCAGATTCTATTAAAGAAGTCCAATAAGACAACATTATGGCCTGAGTTTTTCATCTGAGTAGATAGGAAATGGTCTAACACAGCTTAGATTGATGCTCTGTATGAATCTGAGATGAATTGACTTTCCCCACAGGCATTTAGAGTTTTTGGACAGTAGGTTAGCAAATCTGGACAGATTTCTAGCTGACTCCAGACCTTGTGCTTGAGAAGTTGTCATCTTATGAGTTGTGAGTCATAGGGGAAAAAAAATAGCTTGGGGTGTGTGTTTGTGTGGTGAGAACAGGGGGTGGGAGAGGAGAATGGTGTCACTCAAGGATAGGCTGAAACTTTACTCCAATTTTGCTGCAAATGTCTGGGTTTTAAGTACCAAGAAATGAATTTAGCTGTGACCAACAGTGGCTGGTTCTATTTCTTTTTTAATACTTACAAATGACCTTGAACAGTTTAGGAGGTGAGAAAGATATAGCGCCCTAAAGTACTTTCTGCTTGTTTGTTTGTGAGCTTCCTTCTGAATATTTGAATTTGTTCTTATTAAAACTTTAGAGGAAAGGAAGTTCTTTCTTTGAAATTTCATATTTGAAATGCCCCAAAGAGTTTGGAAACTCTGTTCAACTGTTGGTGATAAACAGTATTGTGCTCAGTTAACTTCAACTCTTTTAATAGACCAGTTCTTCCCCCTCCTTCACTAATTTAAAAAAAATTATGCTCCCTCTTCCCTGTCTGATGACCTGCTGATTCACAGTCACAGTATTTTCTAGTGTCTTTTTCCCCCTGAAAACTCACTGGTGATCGTGGTATTTACTTTCTTTTATGGTCTGTGTAGACAATATAATTGTGTAATATATTTCTCCTTAAACTGGTTGAGCTTGGGTGCCAGGTGGAAACCCTGATGAATTGAATTTATTCATAATGCCAATGGTAGTGAATGGCTGCTTTGTTTTGCTTATTTTAGATTTCATTTCCAAAGTGAGTTGGGAACTCTGTTCTCTGCCCTAGTTTATGATTATGAAAATATGCACTTTAAAGCTACTTCTCAAGATGATGTGTTCCTTACTGGTGCCCACCTCAACCTAGTACTAATTGTCTTTATTCAGGAAACTAGTTGTAAATGCTAATGACAAGAGATCATTATGTACAACTCTTGTTCCTTACCTACTGAGTAATTTAGAACTGGGAGAACCAAACTGTTTCATTGTGATAACTTCTTTTTTCCAGAGATTTCATACAGAGTTGCAGAAATTAAGTGCTATAAGTGACTGATGAGGTTCCTTGTGCTCCTATTATATTTAGTTCCTTTGTCCAGCAAACAGGGCTTGTGGTATAGGAGGGGCTAGGCTACTGGGGAGGGATGTACAAAACAAAGTCCCTTGATCAGAATCAACAGAGTTCCATTTTGGTGACAAGAATAGCAGTTATTTATCATTTAAAAAGTCTTTTAATTATTCAGTAGTTTCATCCTCACAGCAGCCTTGTGAGGTAAGTAGCACAAACATCACCCTCCTGTCATGATTGTAAGATAATAGATTTAGAAAGAGAATGAACAATGGAGGTCAACCGCTCCAACTCCTTAATTTTAAAGATAATGAAAACTAAGGTACAGAGTGGGTGATTTAAGTTGCTCATTAGCTTTTGGTAGTATGTCTCCAAGTTCAGCAATAATTGCAAAAACTGTGGCAGAAGGAAATGGAGGAAATGGGACTTGAACTATCTTTGAAACTCAGTTCTATGTCCATCAGTACTAATTCCTAACTAACACAATTCAATTAAGTAACCACTTAAGAGATACTTGCTGTGCTCATGGCATCCAAGGAAATGCAGAGTTTACGTGAGACAATCCCTGCCTTCAAGTTACTAAGAGTTTATTTGGGAATATGGCATAGTCATTAATAATTAAAATAAAAATGGCATGATAAATACATTAAAGACCTCTAAGACAAGAGAAGTCATTATTAATTGTTAATACAATGTATCACAGCAGATGTGACATCATACTTGAGCTCTGGAAGATTAGTAGAACTTCCATAGATAAAGAAATGTATTCCAATCCCAAAGAACAGGAAGACACTTGCTTTGGACAATCATAGGGCATACTTTGTAGATAGAGTAGTTCAGCTTTGCTAGATTTCATTATATCTGTTCTTTTATTCTCTCACCCATTTTCTTTTTTCCCAGTCCCAGAAAAAATGCACAGAGTAATTTGATGGAGTGGTTGGGGTAGTAAACAGCAAGGAAGCCATACACTAGATCCCAAAGTATGTGAAAGGATCTGACAAGGTGGGAATGACTCAGGTTATGAGGGGGTCTTTAAAGCCAAACTAAGTATTTTCTTTTTGAACCTGAAGTTAATGGGGAACCACTTTTTTATTAAATAGACATAGGGAGTCAACATGTTCAGATCTGTGTTTTAGGATGCTCAGTTTAACAGTGGACTGGAGGATGGACTGGAGAAAGGAAAGAGTGGCAGAGACCAGCAAGCAATCTATTTCAATAATCCATGAATGAAATACTGAGGGACTGCCCCATAGTGGTGGTCATAGGAGAGAAGGGTGATATATATGAAGGAGAGAAATGTGATAAGGAAGAGAAATGACAGAACTTGACAACTAATTTATGATATATTGTGAAACAAAAAGAGTAGTGAAGCATGACCCCTAGGTTTTGAACCTGCTGGGATTATGTTGGTGCCTTAAACATTAATAGGAAATTTAGGAAGAAGAGAGGTGTGGGAGTTAAAAAGAAAATGAGTTCAATTTTTGACATGTTGAGTTTAAGATGTCTGTAGCGCCTCTTGTTCAAGATGTCTAATAGGTAATTGGAGGTGTGAGACTAGAGGTCAGCAGAGAAGTTAAGACTGGCAAATCAAAGTAGCAATATCAAAATTAAACTATCAATAAAATAGACTATGCCAATACAATTCAATTAATGTTTGAACTTTAGTTATCTCCAGTTCCATTCTGAAATTCCAACTCTGGGGTAATGTTATAGCTTTTTTAACTTCAAAATAAGGTGGACTCTTTTTCAGTAAAATGTTCAAGAGAACTTTTAAAAGATGATATAAACTGTCTAAAGCTAACTCTGTTAATACCTTGTTGGCCCCATAAGTATGAAAAGTTTCCCTCTATAGTAGCAGTATTTCAGCACTATCCAACACTGTGAGAAGGAAATTTAGGATTTTCTTGTATATTTACAACATACAATGATAATTGAGGTTTAACCAGAATGTCCCTGTTGCCACGTGTGGTAAAGGGCTTGGGACTTCAAGTTTTTCTTTTTTGTCTGCTTGTTTTTTAAGAAATGTGGTCTCTGGGGATGGAGCCAAGATGGAGGAGCAGAAAGATGCTCATACTCTAGCTTTTCCCCCCAGCCCATAATATACCTGTAAAGAATGATTCTTAACAAATTCTAGAGCAGCAGATGCCACAGAAAAACAGAATGGAGGAGATTTCCAAATCAGGGTGAACTGGAAGGCTGACCTGAAAGGTCTGGAAGCAGAGCAGAGGCCAGCCCAGCCTTGGCCACACAACACAAGGAGGAGCAGAACAAGAGCAGGCCTAGGGAGTGGAATCACCAGCAGCAGTGGTGGTTCTCAGACCCATCAATCCACAGGCAACAAAGGCATTTCAAAGGTCAGCGAGAGGGCTTTTTCAACTAAAGCAAGAAGGGAGAAGGGTCCTCTCTTAGTTTCAGCCCCAGGCAGCAACAGCAGAGGCAGCAGCAGCAACATCCACTTTTGAATCCCTCCCCCTAAAGCCCTTGGGGGAATTGAGCTACTAATCAGAATCTCAGCCTTGAGCAAGGTCCTGGGTTAAGGAGGAGTGCTGGCCTGTTGGAGCTGGAGGTCGTAGAGGAGTAAACTCCTCTCCTTTGATTGTGCCACCTTGGAGGAACTGAGATCTTACAGGTCCCCAGAGTGTACCCTACTCTTGACGAAGGACCCAAAAGTCAAGTAACTGGTTGGAAAAATGCCCAAAAAAGGGAAAAAAATAAGACTCTAGAAGGTTACTTTCTTGGTGAACAGGTATTTTCTTCCATCCTTTCAGATGAGGAAGAACAATGCTTACCATCAGGGGAAGACATAAAAGTCTTCCCAAACATCCAAAATAGATGTGCAATGGTCTCGGTCCATGGAACAACTCAAAACTGATTTTGAAAATCAAGTAAGAGAGGTGGAGGGAAAATTGAGAAGAGAAATGAGAATGGTGCAAGAAAATCATGAAAAGCGAGTCAACAACTTGCTAAAGGAGACCCAAAAACAATGCTGAAGGAAACATCACTTTTAAAAATAGGCTAACTCAATTGGCAAAAGAGGTGCAGAAAACCAATGAGGAGAGGAATGCTTTAAAAAAAAGAATTAGCCAAATGGAAAAGGAGGTTCAAAAGCTCACTGAAGAAAATAGTTCTCTCAAAATTAGAATGGAACAGATTGAAACTAATGACTTTATGAGAAACCAAGAAATTACAAAACAAAATCAAAAGAATGAAAAAATGGAAGATAATGTGAAATATCTCATTGGAAAAACAACTGACCTGGAAAATAGATCTAGGAGAGACAATTTAAAAATTATGAAAGCCATGATAAAAAAAAAAAGATCCTAGACATCATCTTTCATGAAATTATCAAGGAAAACTGCCCTGATATTCTAGAACCAGGGGTAAAAATAAATATTGAAAGAATCCACTGCTTATCTCCTTAAAGAGATCCAAAACAAAAACTCCTAGGAATATTGTAGCCAAATTCCAGAGTTCCCAGGTCAAGGAGAAAATATTGTAAGCAGCTAGAAAAAAACAATTTGGGTATGGTAGAAAAGAAACTTGGTCTCAAGAGTGAGTTATAAAATATTGAAATAACACAATCAAGAGCCCTTTATCATTGTTAACTTATGGAATATCCAGACTTCTTATATTTAGTTCATCTAATGGTAAGGTTGTTTAGAAGCAGACTTTTTCATTAATGTAGAGACCTTTAGAACTGAGAATGCTTGCAGACAAGCCTGACGCTCAGCTCTGTCTAATTTCAGAACACCACCAAGTACATTTGAAAAACAACTGTAATATTATCACATTTTAGAAGTCAATTAGTGATGCAAATGTGAGATTAAGTGCATTTGCAAAAAGTGCACAATAAATACATCATAATGTGCTTATAAAAGTATCCAAGATTTCTAAGGTCCACTTCACCTTGGAGTCTGTGATTCTGACTATGGATACAGATTACTCCGTATACTCTTGGGCATAGTTGCTTTATTGGTCCTTACACTGGGATGGTTTGTTGGGCAGGGAATTAAGGAAGCATATCTTAGGAAATTGAGATGTAAAAATCAATAAAGAAAAAGTAAAAAAGATTTTATTATTATACAGTGGTGATTCACTTACCTAAAGATTTTCCATACCATAATAGTTTTAAGCTAATATTAATGTTTCTGGAAATTCAGTCAGGGTTCATATGTGGGCAAATCTACCTACAAGTAGGCCAGTTCTGCATGTCACCCAAGGTGGCAACAGTTAAATGTTCATGTAACACTATTGTTCAAAATCCTATTATCTCAATTTAAGAATCAGATCTCTTTGTGGTAAAGGTGTTCTACAATGGATACTTGGTCACTTGACCCAGGGTAAACTTTAAAAAAAAAAATTAATTTTAGGAAACTTTTCTAATTCTTTTATTTCTCTCTTGCACATACACAAACATTTAAAATTAATTTCTAATCTATCAAATCTAGTATGGTAAGAATTCATTCTATTTAATGAATGAATTTAAATTCATTCTATTTAATTTTATTTAAAACATTTTTATTCATGAAACACTCAGATAGCTTTCTCATTTATACTTCGCCCTTACAATAGGGAAATTGCTTCAGTATTCTAAACTTTTAAATATAATCAGTGTCAGTTTCAAAAAGAAAAATAATAGTAACTACGACATAGAACACCATCCAAAATGCCTGTTTTTGCCCTCCTGAAAAGACCTCCTTAAATCTTTATGGAATCATTCCTTAGCCTTAGAAGATGCCAAATAGATCAAGAACTGTGGGAAGATTTAATATGATATTAATGTTGAACTAACAATTGTAACACATGCCTCCCTGGCCTAGGCACTTTGTGACTTGATTGTAATTTGGATTATTTTTTTAATGAAGACAAAATTTTGAAATTCCTTTTGAGACGAATTTTTAAGATCTAGTATATTAGTCACTTATAATTTAAATGATAGGCATCAGTCTATAAATTCTATATGCTGGATCTTGGCTATGTTGATCCTAATAATAAGTTAGTACCTACATTCCTACAGTAGTCCTACCCAGTATAGTCAAGTCAATGCTTTTTGCCCAGCAAAATCTCTCAAAACCTTATGGTCAATGCTTTGGAACAAAGGTGTGGAAAACACCATGAAAATGGGTGCTGTGTATGATTATAGCAAAGCTTGGACTCAAAAAAGAGTCCATTTCTCTAAAAAAGAGAAATGCAAGAGTGTCCCACCTTTCTTTCTTTGCCAAAGTGGACGACTGTGGAGAAGAATTCTGCACAATCTATAGGACTCGGTTTATATGTCTGTTAGCTTTACTCAACTACCTTTTTAATCTCTTTCTATTCTTTGTTGTAAGGAATGAATCTCTAGGTGGGACGGGGAGGAATATTTTGGGAAATATGAAGGTAATGTAAAACATTAAAAAATTTTAGAAAATACTTGTTCAGTTGAATTTGTTTATTTTCACTCAGCTAGGGACAGCCTACATTATGCTGATCTTAGAAGAAAAAGGCAACTGTTTCATTTTTCTGTTTATCTTCAAGGCTTCCACTGCATTTTGGATATGGGAATTTGTTCAGAGAGAAATAGAGGGGAAAGGTTAGCCTATTAACATAATTAATATATCATCCAGAAAGAAATCTCCTTTTCAAAGAAATTGTTTTCCATTTAAATGAAAAAATATAGCTGATAGAATGCAACTTTGTAGGCTTTGCTTATTTATTTTAATCACCTATGATTTCAAAGATATGGAGAACTTCACTGGGTCAACTCTTACCAATGGTGACCAGCGTTTACTATGTAACTCACTGGCTTAGAGTGCTGTCTGGGTGATGCAGGCAATTGCCTAAGGTCACACAGCTAGTATACGCCAGATATGACTCCAAGGCCAAATCTCAATCTACCACCCTCTTCAACTTACTTCCCTATTTTATAGTCATATGTGACCCCCCCACCCCCCAAAATACATCCTCAATCCAATTTAAGATGAACAGAGCTGATCCTAGAAGGTAGTTTAGCTATCATGAGGTTTGAAGTTAAGTCATGTAATTTAGAGTTACTGAGCATAGCAAAGAGAAGATTTTGATTTCTTCAGATATCTAAAAGGTTAACATGTAGAAGAGATGGACCTCTTCCTTATCAATTGAAAGGGAGATGGGTAGAACTTACAGGTTAAAAACTTCTATTCAATATAATGAAAATATTCTAATCATTAGAGATAGCTATAAAATGAAGACTACTTCACAAAGTAATTAAGTCTCCATCACATTAATCACTGACATTTATATACCTCTTTAAGGATGACAAAGCTCTTTACATATGTGATATTATTTCATGCAACCCTGTGAGGTAGGGCCTATTATTATTTCCATTTCATAGATTCAGAGGCATTTTAATCTCCTTTTCCTTCTCTGCCTGAACATAGGTCACTCAGATCCCTTCAACCACCTATGAAAACCTTACCTAACCTATCTTGACCCTGTCCCAAGATGCTTTTGTGATGCTACTGTTATATTTAATGCCACTTATTGGCATTAAATATTATTTTCAACTGTAATCTTCCATAGATATAGACTATATCCAAATACTTCATCCGTAGGCTATATCATAGGTAGTAATATTTCTGACAGAGAAGCTTTTGGAATACAATAATAATGCATTCAAAACTACTTATTATGAACCAATTGGGAGATAATGCAACATTTAGAAAACACATTTCTATTGTCTACTATTAGAACTTATAACTTAGTAACCAAATAAAGTACAACTACAGATAATTATTTTGCATCGTACTGCATGATTAATGAATTACAGAGATGTAAAAAAATGCTCTCAAAGATTGAGGAGCAAAGTCATTACTAACTATGCCTTTTAGGACAGACTTCATGAGAGAATTGGTATGTGAGTTTAAAGGATTGATGAGAACTCAACAGTCAAGGAAAGGAAGGAAAGGACTCTGGACAGAGGGAGCAGTATAAGCAAAGGCTTTAAGACGGCAACATAAATGCTATGTTCAAGGGATACAAGTCAACTTATCTGTTTAGACTACAGAGTAAGCAAAGTGATACAGTATGAGATAAAGGTACTAGGTTATAATGTGCCTTGCAGGTCAGGCAAAGGAATTTAGAATTTTATTTTTGAGGCATAAAGATGGGAGAAAATACATTTTTTTGAGATGAAAGAGTTACAAGATCAGCTATATGAAGGCTAAAGATTAGTCTGCCAGGGGTATGGAGAATAGATTGGAGGTGGGAGAGAATGGAGGTCAGAAGGCCAGTGCAGATTACACAGGTGGTTGTGAGGTCTTGTATAATACTGGTACTTGTAGTTGTGGGAATAGAACGCCTTGCTTTTACTCCTGTCATTATTATTGCTTCTTTTCCCCTGTAGGAAACAAAGAATCCCACTGAAAAGCATTTGGTATTTTATAAACATTAATTGATTACTGGCTTTCAATAGAATTGTTTGTTCATTAGCACATGTTGCCAACTAAGCAGCAGAATTATTCCTTCCATCACTTACAGGGGCATCCTGCAAAGAGTGGGAATGTACGTGCCAATCATCCAGACAAGCTTTCCAAATTTCATTTTTATTTGAAAGCAGATGGGGAAATAGAGGTGTCAGTTATATTTTTGTTTTGTTATATAAAAGGGAGTTAAGAATTGTGCCAATTAATGTCAATAAACTATGAATGTTTAATACCCCATAATGTTATAATTTTTACAATATTTCTTGCATTTATATTTTTTTGTGTTTTACATAATATTTTTATGGAATACTTTTAAAGATGATGTGTTCAACTTTAATCATCTTCATGTATGATCAGAGTGAATATTGTATTAAGAAACAAGGAGAATATCAGCAAAAATAATTTTCAAGATTTTAGATGAATTATGTGTACCAATTATTCTGAAAATGAGTTTTTGTTATATTGTCTGATGACCTGACCATTTCATTAGAACCTCGTCCAAATCTTGAGTTGTCACAGTCCTAATTGCTGTTTTTAAATGTGATGATAATTCAAACTTTGATTGCTGGATGGACATAATATACTCTTACTGCTATTATCAGTAGGTGAACCCAAAGACAAATTCAAATACCTAAAGAACACAACCAAGATATTAGCCCTTCGTTATCTGAACTGTGACCTGAGACAAAAAGTAAGCTAGATTTTTACTTTTTTCATAATTTAGTTAAGTGGCAATTGATTGTTACATGAACATTTAATCAGTATACTACAATGGAAGAGATATTTTGGGAGTATTATACCAGCTGATAGCCCAGATGGTACAGATGGCACAGGGCTCTTTAATGGGATAGAGATAATATATTGGCATGAAAAGACCTGACTATGTGACCTCATGAACTCTTTTTTTCCTCTTTTAGAAATATTCTAGGCTATGTTCATGATCAACACTTTTGTTAAAAGGTTCAGCCTCCAGTAGTAATCTGAAACCAACTTTTTCCAGATGTAATATGCTGTCAAGTCTATCTATTGATAGTTGGTAAGATGAAACTCTTATACATGATAGACTATAGACCAACTTTATAAAATTTTGCTATGGTATTTTGTAGCTTATATTTTATTGTTTTCCTTCTCTAAAATTTAGTTTTATGGACACTAACATTAAATGTCTTATAGTACTTATTACGGTGTTGGACACCTCATGGATACCTAATGAGTGAACTATGGTATTTCCAGTGCTGTTGATGGTAACTATTAACCTCATTGCTGTGCATATATTATCTCAGGTGATCTTAATAATGAGGACAGAGAGGTGTAGGGTGGTCATATTTGCCCATCCTCACACAGGTAGACTTTAATTAAGGTTTTCTTACTCCAGGTCAAGTGGTCTTAATGCTAATGCGCTGTCAAAGTACACAGAAATCATCAGAGCATCAGAGCAACACACTTATGCCAGAAGACACTGTAACACCAAATGGAGATTCCATAGAGTGTCTGTCTAGGTAGGCTGGAAGCCAGTAAAAGAATCAAATCTTTTGAAGACAATGAAATTTCTGTTCTTTATTCATGAATTCAAATCAGATCTTCAACATTTACTAGATATATAAGCCTGCACAGGGATCACTTAACCTTTGTTTGCCTTCATTTCCTCATCTTTAATATGAAGATAATAACAGTACCTGCCTTGTGAAGTTGTTGTGAAGTTCAAATGAAATTATACTTGTAAGATGTTTGGCACAGTGTCTGGTAAATAGTAAGTGCTGTATAAATACTTATTGAATAAATTAGAGAGCAATTATTACCTACATTTTCATATAATGAGGCTAAGGATGAGAAAGATTAAGTGACTTGTCCAGAGTCCTACAGCAAGTGTGGTGTCATAATCAGGATTCCAACGTAGGTCTTCCTAACTTCAGTACAATGTACTCTGTTCAGTGGGCCCTTGAAGTACCCTAACTCCTTCATGGACTTATGATTAGGATTGCTCTTTGAAAACCTTATGTCCCTAGGAAATGTAAGTTATTGTTATAACTGGAATCCTTGCTCAACTTTGAACTATTTGACATTTTAATCAGTGATTTAGATGGAGACATCCATATTGTGATTATTGAATTCGTGGCTAGGCAGTAGATCTAATATTTTGAGTGATAGAATAGGATAAGAAAGATTCTAGATAGACTAGAATATGCTCCATGTCTAACAAAATGAAAGTTTATAGGAATACAAATGTAAACTCCTAAACTTTGGTAACTAGATCCAGCTGCACAGTGTTAGAGTAACGGGCACAGAGAATGAAAGCTGTGCACTTGAGAAAATGTAAAGAGTTTAGGTGATTACAAATTCAACATGAATCACCAGAACACTGTGACTGACAAACCACAAACCAAACAAACAAAAACTCTAATAGAATCTTAGATTGGATTAATAGACATGAAAACAGGTTACATGGAAATCAGTTGAAGATTTAGAGAATATTTAGCCAAAAGAAAGACAGAGGAAAGGATGTGATTCTGATCTTCCAAGATTTAAGAACTGTCATCTTGATGGCAAGTCTAGCATAAGTGGGTGGAAGTTACAGTGTTAGTTTTAATTGGATTTTAGATTAGAATGCATGATTACTAATATTTAATTGTAAAACATTGTCTGGAGAGATAGCAAACGTCAAATGGCCACATTTTGGAAATAGAGGTAGGCTTCATGCATATGGTATGAAGTTGTACTGAGTTACACCTATAAAGTTCCTTCTAATTCTTAGGTTCCAAATTTCAATGATTCAAAGTAAAAAGAAATCAGAAGCAATTACATTTGAAAAATGCGGTGACTTTTTGTCAGATTAAGCTATTATATGAATCTATAAACTTTGGGAAAATATAACTATAATTGAAATGATGATACAGTTTTCATTTTGAGATTTGTTGCCCACTACAGGACTACAGGGTATTCCTAGTTGTTTTGATAATAATCTTGGTTCTGAATTGGTGTAAAAAATGTTTCATTAAAGTAAGTAATAGCACAAAACTGCATTAAAAAAGGCAAAGTTGCTGAGCATTTTTAAATATGGAAAATCCTGTGTTTCTTTCAAGTATATAACATTACTGCCACCTATCATTTCTTTTTTAAAAAAGAGAGAAAAATTTTATTTCATGGCTTTTGGTTAAAGTATACTTGAATAAGAAGATAAACTGAAATTTTCTTTGGGATGTTTCTTTTTTAAAATCTTTTTTAATATTTTATTTTTCCTAATTACATGTAAAAACAATTTTAACTTTTTTTTCAAATTTTGTTACAAATTCTCTCCCTCTCTTCCTTCTCTCCACCTCCCCCCAGTAAGAAGGTTCATTGGTTGGTTGTTGTCCTTAGTCTTGAAAGAGAACCAAAATGACATCACCATGATAAAGTGAAATTTCAGTGTGTCCACCTGTGGTTTAATCAGAGCAACATGAGCTTGGAATGCTTTACCACAGGTTGGGCACAGATAGTCTGTGTGAATATTTGGAGTGGATACCCTATATCTTCACATCCTACATTTACTTTGTGCTGTCTCAATTCCGCTTTGCTCATAGAGAACATCACCCTTTCTGATGTAGGCATGTCATGTTGAGCAGTCCTGTGCCGGTGCCTCCCATGTTGCATGGTCAAATCCAAAGTTCATGAGAAAGACCTTGAGAGTGTCCTGGTATCATTTCTTCTGGCCACCATGTGATCACCTGCCATATGTGAGTTCTCCATAAAATATTCTTTTTGGCAAGCATACATTTTGCATTCAAACAAGGTGGCTAGCCCAATGGAGTTGTGCTCTCTGAATCATAGTTCGAATGCTTGGCAATTCAGCTCGAGCAAGAACTTTGGTGTCTGCTACCTTATCCTGCCAGGTGGTCCTCAGAATCTTCCTAAGACAATGCAAATGGGATCGATTCGGTTTCCTGGCATGGTGATGGTAGACTGTCCATGTTTCACAGGCATATAACAATGAGGTCAGTACTCCAGGCCTCCTGGAGTTGTCGGAAAGCAAATACTATATCAACTGTTCCTCAGCCCTTTCTGAAGCCACACTGACTCTCAGGTATATGACCATCTTCCATGTGAAGGATCTGCCTATTAAGGAGGCCTGTGGGTTGAGGGATCTGTGAACCACTGCTACTGCAACTAGAGATTCCACCCCCAAGGGCTGTTCGCCAGCCACACAGCCAAGGCTGGGCTGGGCTCCGCTCCATGTCTGGTGCAACAGATGTTTCCCACTGGCCTTTCAAGTCACCCTAGGCTGGAAATCTCCTCCACTCTGTTGTTTTCCACTTCTGCTGTTCCAGAATTTGTTGAGAGTCCCTCTCTACAGGTATTTTATTGGCTGTGTGGGGAGAGCCAGCATATGTGTGTCTTTCTACTCTGCCATCTTTGCTCCACCTGTTTTAACCAATTTCAATGAAAATTTCACTCCCTTCTGCATTTCCCCCATTTCCACCTTCACAGTAGTATCTCTTTCAGGTCTGTTTTATGTCAGATACCAATTCTACCTCTCTCGTTCCCCTTTTCCCATCGCATTCTTCTTTCTCATTCCTTTTTTTAAAGATATTTTTAGTATAGCATTCAACTCATACCTCTACTTTCTGTCTATGTATATTCCTTCTAACTGCCTTAATTATAAGAAAAATTTTAGGAGTTATAAATAACATTTTCCTATGTAGGAATATAAACTGTTTTACCTTATCAAATTCTTTATGATTTCCCTTTCCTGTTTACCTTATTATACTACTTTTGCATTTTGTATTTGAAAGTTAATTCTTTTATTCAGCTCCAGTCTTTTCAATAGGAGTGCTTGAAAGTTCTTTATTTCATTGAATGTCTGTTTTTTCCCCTGAAGGATTATACTTAGTCTTATTGTAATCCCACCAATTTCCCACTATTTGTCTGATTAGATCTTTGCAGTGGAAATCTCCCACATTACAAATGGGTCAGGTTCTCTTTATAAATCTTCTCCTTCCAATACAAATTGATACGCTGAAAGAGATTGGTAGAACCACAAAAATGATTAGAAAATATATGCAGAAATATATTTCCCAAATTCCTGATATTCCTATTTCTTTGGCCTTGAAAGTTCTTTCTTCCACATTATTGGGAAGGAAATTAGAGAGGTATGAGAGTCTGATCATTGGGCCATGCTGGTCACAAAAAAACAACAGATGGCCACTGTACTGAGACTGCGAATTCAGTGTAGCAGTTACTGTGGCAGTTGCCAGAACCTGTATCAACTGTAACTAAGACAAACCAAACCTGAATTTCAGACCTGGGACAGAGATGCAAGTTGCCCACTGTGACTACAGGAGCTAACAGTACTGAGGTGAGTCAGCTATGGAGTAGACAGGTTCTGAGATGCCTAACCTAGCAACAACTAAGAATTATATAAGTGGGTAATTAGACAAAGGAAGGGAGCTCTGCTCCCCCCCAAAATCACTTTGCCTCCGTTTGGCACACATCTCCTTCTGCTATGCCTGTTATCTCTTGGACAAAGAAGAGGAAACACCAAACATAGGAATGGGAGCTTATGGGCAAAAATAACATTTTCCTAGATGAAAAGTGCACTTTGACAATTAATTATTGCAAAACAGTATAGCAGTGAGCTAGATTGAGGCTACTTATTGCTCATGAAGTATGTAACCTCTGTCTCAATCTGTTCTCATATATTGGTACTTGAATAAGTAATGGAGGACTAAAATAGTCAATGACTTTTAAAAATAATTAGTTTGTAATTATAGACATGATAAGACATTTCATTTTCATCATGTAATTCTAGAGTAGCAGAATCCACAAAATGACAGAGTGGAAGAGATTTCCAGTCCAAGAAAATCTGGAAGGCTGACAGGAAAGGTCTATCACACCAGGCTCAGAGTGGAGCACAGCTCAATCTTGGCCATGCATATGGCATGGACCAGACTGGAGCAGGCTTCAGGGTGCAGAATCCCAGGTAGCAGCTGTGGTTACCAGATTGCTCAACCCACAAATGCCAAAGACAGTGTCAAAAGTCAGAGAGAAAGCTCTTTCACCTGAATGAGAAGGGAAAATGGTCTGGTGCTGCTGACAGCAGCCACTGCAGCACCCGGTTCCATTTTTGGAACCTTCCACCTGAAGACCCTAGGGGAATTGAGTTGCTGATGTGGGTCTCAGCCCTGAGTGGTTGCTTTGTGGTGAGGAGGAGCTCTGGTCTGGGGGAGCTGGTGGAGGCTCTGTAGAGGGAACCCTGCTCACAGATCCTGGGCAGAAAAGCTTGTGGTTGCTCCCAGACCAGAGTGCAGGCCAGGAGAGGAGTAAAAATGCCCCAAAAAGCAAAAAATATAAAACTGTAGAAGGCTATTTTCTTGGTGAATGGGTATCTTCTTCCCTCCTTTCAGATAAGGAAAAACAATGCATACCATCAGGGGAAGACATAAAAGTCAAGGCTTCTGCATCTCAAATATCCAAAATAAATATGCAATGGTCTCAAGCCATGGAAGATCTCAAAAAGGATTTTGAAAATCAAATAAGAGAGGTGGAGGGGAAAATTGGGAAGAGAAATGAGAATGATGCAAGAAAATCATGAAAAACGAGTCAACAACTTACTAAAGGAGACCCAGAAAAAAATGCTGAAGAAAATAACACCTTTAAAAATAGTCCAATTCATTTAGCAAAAGAGGTCCAAAAGCCAATGAGGAGAAGAATGCTTTAAAAAGCAGAATTAGTCAAATGGAAAAAGGAGTTCAAAAGCTCACTGAAGAATATAGTTCTTTAAAAATTAGAATAGAACAGATGAAAGCTAGTGACTTTATGAGAGATTACAAAACAAGAAATTACAAAACAAAATGAAAAGAATGAAAAGATAGAAAACAATGTGAAATATCTCTTTGAAAAATAACTGACCTGAAAAATAGATCCAGGAGAGACAATTTCAGAATTATGGGATTACCTGAAACCATGATCAAAAAAGAACCTAGACATCATCTTTCATGAAATTATCAAGGGAAACTGCCCTGATATACTAGAACCAGAGGGTAAAATAAATATTGAAAGAATCATTTTGGTTGCATACCTTAAAAGTAGTTTGGCATTTTGTACTTTTTTACAAAATGGAGGTGGGTACAGTAAAAACAGATGAAATGAAGAAAACTGGCTCTAATCTAGGAATATCTGAGATACAAAGCCTTGAAATGTTATCATGTGTTATGATTCATCATCTTCCCCTATAATCCCTAGCCAAACAATCATGTCTTGTCCTAAGTAGCATCAGATAATCCCAGATGTTACCTTTTTTTTTGTGATATGGACCTGCAGCTGTGAGTGTCAGATTTCTATTCTTTTGAATGTTAACAAAAGGAGTCTTAAGTCACCCATAAAAGTCTCAATGCATAACAAAGATCAAATCTTTTTTTTTAATTTTTTTATTAATTTTATTTATTTTCAGTATTCTACAATCACTGCCATGTAACTTAGAACTATTTTCCCCTCCCTTTTCCCTTTCTCCCCTCTCCTTCCCTGAGACAGCATACAACTTTATACACATACATTACTATTAAATACATTTTCACTATAGTCATGCTGTGTAGAAGAATTAAAATGAATGGGAGAAATCATATAACAAACTAAAATATAATATGCAAAAAAATGATCTGCTGTTTTCTGCCATCCAATTTCATAGTTCTTTGTCTGGATGTGGAAGCCATTCTGCCTTAAAAGACTATTGGGAATTTTTTTTTAAATATTTGCATTGCAGTGAAGTTACAAGTCTACCAGAGAAAACTCTCACACACTGTGGTCCTTGCTGTGCACAAAGTTCTCCTGGTTCTGCTCCTTTCAGTTAGCATTAGATCATATGATTGTTTCCAGACCTCTCTGAAGTCTTCCTGTTCATCATTTCTTTTAGTGCAATAGTATTCCATTACATTCATACACCATAATTTATTCAGTCATTCCCCAATTGAAGGGCATCCCCTTGATTTCCAGTTTTTGACCACCACAAAGAGTGCTGCTATAAATATTTCTGTGCATGTGGGACACGTTCCCATTTTCATGATCCCTTTGGGATACAGTCCTAGAAGCGGTATTGCTGGGTCGAAGGGTATGCATATTTTTGTAGCCCTTTGGGCATAGTTCCAAATTGCTCTCCAGAATGGGTGGACCAACTCACAGCTCCACCAGCAATGAATTAGTGTTCTAACTCTCCCACATCTTCTCCAACATTTATCATCTTCCTGTTCTGTCATGTTTGCCAAGCTGATAGATGTAATGTAGTACTTCAGAGTTGTTTTGATTTGTATCTCTCTAATCAGTAGTGATTTAAAACATTTTTTATATGACTATAGATGTCTTTACTTTCTTCCTCCAAAAACTGCCTGTTCATATCCTTTCACCATTTATCAATTGGGGAAAAAGGTAAAATCTTATTATCAGCATTTCTCTATTATTTGGCTCATGAGACCTTTGAGTGTCAATGAGTCTTTTCTGTGTTGCTGACCAAAAGGTGTCTGTGGCTTTAGCCCATTATAAATCGTTCTTATGATTAAACATCATGCCATCCATCCCAGAATTTCATTGTGGAATGGAGGTGATTCCAGATTCACAGTCAATAGCATTTGTTTCCTACTCTAGAAAAATTTTATACATGGATCTCACAGTGGATTATATTATTTCCTTAAGGATGGTCATTACTTATGTGACCTTGAGCAAATCCCTTCCCTGGCTCTTCATGTTCTCATTTGGAAAATAAGGGGGCTTTACTATAAATAGATGGCCTCAGAGGCTCTTTCTAGCCCAAAATACTTCTCTAAATTCTATAATAAATCATAGGAAATTGTGAAGGGACTTGGCATTTAGAACTGGTCGGTTGTTGTCCTTCATCTTTGCAGAGGACCAAAATGACATCACCATGGCAAAGTGAAATTATAGTATATCTGACTGTGGCTGATCAGACCAATATGAGCCCAGAATGCTCTACCGCAGGTTGGGCACAGATAGTCTGTGTGAATATTTGAAAATTTGCACATCCTACATTTATTTTGTGCTGTCTCAATTCTGCTTTGCTCATAAAGCACAACACCCTTTCTGTTGTGGGCATGCCATGCTGAGTAGTTCTGTGCCAGTGTCTCCCATGTTGCACAGTCAAATACAAAGTTCTTGAGAGAGACCTTGAGAGTGTCCTTATATCACTTCTTCTGACCACCATGTGATCACTTGCCCCATGCAAGTTCTCCACAGAATGGTCTTTCTGGTAAGCGTACATTTTGCATTCAAACAAGAGTGGCTAGCCCAATGGAGTTGCACTCTTTGAAGCATAGTTTGAACACTTGGCAGTTCAGCTCGAGCAAGGACTTCAGTGTCTGGTACCTTATCCTGCCGGGTGATCCTCAGAATCTTCCTAAGACAGGTCAAATGGGATCAGTTTCCTGGCTTGGCACTGGTAGACTGTCCGTGTTACACAGGCATACAACAATGATGTTGGCACAATGGTTCTGTAGACATTCAGTTTGCTAGTCACTCTATTACCTCTTCTCTCCCAAACTTTTCTTCAGAGCCTCCCAAACAGTGAGCTAGCTCTGGCAATGTGTGGATAGTGTGATGGTGGCTGATGGAGCACCTGTGTTTCCTTGGTGTTCATTAGTAGGCCAAAATTAACACAGGCAGCAGAGAATTGATCCATACTTTGTTGCATCTCAGCTTCAGAGGCTGCATTGAGTGCACAGTCATCTGTAAACAGAAAATCATACAGTAACTCTCCCTCCACTTTGGTCTGGGCTTATAGCCTTTTCAAATTGAAGAACTTATCAGTATGGTAGTTTGCCTTGATGCCACGTTCATCCTCATTGAAAACATTCGATAACATGTCTCAAGCCATCATGCTAAAAAGCAGGAGAGCAAGTACACGGCCCTGTTTCATTCCATTGGTGACTGGGAAGGCATGAGAGCATTGTCTATTTTCTGGGCAAACATGCCATCGTAAATTGATATACAATATTAATGAACTTCTTTGGGCAGCCAAATTTTGACATAATTTTCCATAAGCCCTCATGACTAAGAGTGTCAGAGACCTTGGTCAGATCTACAAATGTTGTGTATAGACCTCTGTTCTGCTCCTGGCATTTCTCCTGGAGTTGTTGGGCCGCAAACACCATATAGACTGTTCCTCAGTCCTTTCTGAAGCCGCCCTGACTCTCAGGTATATGACCATCTTCCAGGTGAAGGATCAACCTATTAAGGAGGACTCTAGCAAGAATTGTGCCAGCAATGACTTAGAGAGTGACCCCCTCTGTGGTTGTCACAGGGCATTCTATTCCCTTTACCTTTATAGAGATGGACAATGGAGGCATCTTTGAACTGCTGAGGGATAGCCTCTGCTTGCTATATAACATGCGTTTAGAACTGATGTCAAACCAGATGGATAAATAACCACCCTGCCTTCAACCTCTTAACTGCTTCTTCCCCTCCCCTACATTGTCTTTCTGGACATTTTCTTTCCTTCTTCAGAGAAATTCACTTTGGGAGTAGGTTTGGGGTTGAGAGTATTTATTAAAGGGCAGAAAAAAATTCTATAAAATTGCACAAGTAACAAATTACTCTTGATAGCCCTGTTCCTTCCAGAATTTTTGATTATGACAACAGAGAATCTGGGAAAATGTATGTAGGCTCCTTGTTTACTATGTCCTATTAGTGTGTCCCACTAAACCTGATGTCATATTCTCATCATGAACAACTTCGTGATTTCCTCAGCCTTACTTGCCCCCATGAAAAGCTTTAACTCTGCTAGCTGAAAAGATTTTTCATAAATGTTTTACATTTAAAGAGGCAAAAAAGAATTATTGCCAAAAATATATGAGCCATAGTTCAAATTCCTTAGCGAAGGTAGATTCCCAACCATATGAATGCATATATTTTTATCCCTTCACCTCTCTAGCCCTGTCCTTTTAAACTCCATAATGTCTTAACTATCTACCAGAAACATCATTAGAATATATATTTTATTGTTTTTAATCATCAAAAATCTTCCTCTCTCTCACGTACTATCCTCCTCCTCAACGTCCCAATTGAAAGGGTAGCATATTTAATCATTTGTCCTCTACAATTATAGTTGATAATCAACTACTCAGAGTTCCTGATTCTTTCAAAATTGTTTGCCTTTATTTTATTGTTGTCATTGTATAAATTGTTGTCTTGATTCTGTTTATTTCAATTTGTATCATTTCATACAAGTCTTCCGGTTTCCCTGAAACTGTCCTCTTTATCATTTTTTACAGATCAATATTCCATCACCATATGCTGTCACCATTCCAATTTTCCAGTATCACCATCAATATTCCAATATACTATAACTTTTCAGCTATTCATCAATTGATGCATTCCCTCAGTCACAAAGAATGATAAATATTTTTGTAAATCCTTAGAGTTTACTAATCACTCCCTTAATTTGCCCTCTCTGGTTTTTAATCCACTCTGCTATATACTTCTGTTTTATGGGTGAGTTCATCCTATTCAGATCCACAATTATAATCACTGTGTATTTCCCTTCATTCTGCTTTTTTCACCAGTTTTTCCTTCTTTTTCTCACCTTTCACCCTGTCCCTCTTCCAAAATGTTTTGTTTCTGAGCACTTCTTCTTCAATTCTCCTTGCTTTTTATCAACCACCCTCTCTTCTCTTATCTACCCTACCTCCTACTTCCCTGTAGGGTAAGATAGGTTCTATACCAAATGAGTTTGTATTTTATTCCCTCTTGAAGACAATTCTTATGAGTGTAAGTTTCTAGCATCACCCACCTCTCCATGCCATTTCCCCATCTACTGTAAAAGCTCTTTCTATCATTGTTCTTTTATGTGAGATCATTTACCCCATTCTACCGTCCCCTTTCCCCTTTACCCAGTGCATCCTTTTTTCTTATCATTTAATTTTATTTTTTAGACACTGTCCCATCATAATTCACCTTTGTCTATGTTTAGTCATTCTAACTGCTATAATAGTATGTTTTTCACTTAAGCAGTATGGATTTTAAAATTAATATAAATTAAATTCAGTGAATAATTATTAAGTGTTTATATTTTGTAAAGCACCACTCTATGTATTAGGAAAGACACAAAGTTAGGCAAAAGACCCTTCTTACTGTTTTGGACTTTAGGTGTAAGGAACATTGCTGTTAAACAAAGGAAGCTAAGGTCTAAGCATGGATTCTAATATTCAATATTGCTAAACCTTTGTTCATTTGGAAAATGAAGACAATAGCTACATTTCCTACCTCACACAGTGGTGAGAGAAAAATATTTTGTAAACCTTAAACCAATATCTAAGCAGGAGCTCTTTTTAAAAAAATTTTTTAGGCTTTGTGACTCACAACTAAGGGAAAAGACATGTTTTTCAATTATCTAGGCTGATCAATAATTAAATATTTAGAGATTAGAATTGCCACAAGTTTGCTTGACATACTAAATAAAGTAGAAGGAATTTCTGTCTAGAGGGTGGGGAAATGCTGACAAAAAATAATAATCACTGATTCACTTTAGTGAATTTAGTAGGTGTAAGACAACTGGTGTCCTGGAGCAAGAATAATACTTCATCATTTCCTTCACAAAATTACATATTGTCCTTTTTATATTAGATCCTTTATTTTGGGAAAGAATTTCTTTGAGAAATTCTATATTGAAATAAATGCTATTGAATTATATCTCTAATTCCTTTAGGTCTCATTTTATTATAGGCTCACTAATTTATTTTCAGGTCATCTTGTGAAAAATGTTGAAGATAAAAACCTATCATTCCAAATGGAGCATGCAGATGTTTTGGGAGACGATTGTTGTCTCATGGAATATAATTCATTTACTTTTCCTGTTTCTTGTCTTCAGTTTCATTTTAAAATCTCTTGTCTTGGGATTTCACAGTTTTTAGAAAACTTGTTATAAATAACCACAATAACCTCACAGTCTGCAATGATCGGATCTAGTCTGCGTTTGCACTTCTTGCTATAGCCCTAGAAAGAGAATGAAACGCTACCTGGGGTCCCTGTGCTCAGCCCTGCTAAGCCATATCTACTGATACTGAACTGTAGGTAAAACTACAACAAAAACAACAGATGGGCAGTGGTGGTGGAGAACAAAGCCCTTTGAAGTATTCAGAAAATAGATTCTTCTGTTTTCCCACCATATATGTACTTTTTAATATAGGGAAATTGGTCATCTATTAGGAGATTTGTGAGTTGTGGGGAGCAAAGGAAATTTAAGAAGTGAAAGGGTTTTTATTAACTACTATACCTTCAAAAGTTGTTGGTATATCATTTTTATACCTTAATGATCATAGATGTAGAATTGACAGGTCCTCAGAGGTCATTTAATTCAACTTCAAACCCTATATTTTAATAGGTTAAGAAATTGAGGTAGAGAAATTTTAAGATGATTTACGTAGGTAGTAGTATAGAGGTTCAAACTCAGGTTTTCTGACTCTAAATTCAATGCTGTTTTCATTGGTCTATGGTTAAAAAGATGACTCAGAAGGAGGCAGCCAGGGAAAAGAATTGAGTTGGAGTCCTGCCTCTAATTCTAGGTGGCAAAAATTTTAATAGAGCTAGGTGGAGTCCATTGTGTGCACCTAAGTACACTGTGGACAGGGGGAACTGAATTCCAAATAAATAAGGGGACCCACATACATTTTAAGTTATAATTATTTTTCCTGACTTTTCTGGCATTACTTGTGAAGACTACTTTCTCCATACACAGCTAAGTAGCACAAGGTTGAAAAAGCATTGCCCCTAGGAGGGTAAATCTTTGGGTAGGGGTTCGGACATCCTGAGAAGAGTAGAAGAAGGACATATTTATCGCCTCCTTAATTTACCTCATGATTTTCTGAAGGCTTAGGGAGTAACTGTCATCATTCCATGTGATGGCATAACTAGTATATGTGTTAGTTTATATAGTATATATTTATATAACTATAAATATATACTATCTATATATGTATGTATGTTATATATATATATATATATATATATATATATAGTGTATATAATAATGTGTCAGTGTTCCCTATTGAAAGAATTTATGTTAGATGCAATTTCAGCCATAAAGCCCCAGAGGATCATTGTTTTAGTGCTGGTAAGGATTTTGGAGGTTACCCATTTTAATTCCTTCATTTTACAGATGAAGAAAAGTGTAACAAAATTGAATGTGTATTCTACCACAAGTGGTAGAGCCAGGAGTGAAACTCAAAGTCTTTTGGATTCAGAGTTCATTGATCTTTTTATGTACCATAATGCCTTTGCCTCTTTAATCTGTATTCCTTGACCCCCAATTCCCCTTCAGCTTCCTAAGATCTTACTTATCAGACATCCTTATTCCACTTCTGTTTTGACTTTTGCTTTGTCTAAGATCATAATTGATACTCCTGCCCCACCTTTAACTACAGATGAGGCATAATAGGTCCTAGTCCACTCCATTATGCTAACTCTGTGTGTGTCTTTTGTGAAGAAGATACTGTTAGATTTTGGTTTCTAATCCATCTGGCTATCTATCCTCTTCCATTTTATGGGTAAGTTCATACCATTTGTATTCACAGTTATGATTTCTAACTGTACATTTCCCTCCATCTTATTTTCTTCCATTTAACCTTTGCTTTTTTATCCTATTCCCTTCTGAAAAGTGTTTTGCTTTTGACCTCTTAATCTACATTCTTTCTTATACAGACACACAAACACATACACACACACATACACACATACAGATACCTTTTCTCTTTGTTAGTTCCCCTCCAGTTTCCCTGTTGATAACATGAATTTCTGTACCAAACTCTGTGTATATACTCTTCCCTCCTTGAACTTTAATAATCTTCAGGTGAGAGTGAGGTTGAAGCATTACCCACTCCACCCCTCATATTCCCCTTCATTGTAAAAACTCCTTGTGCAATTCTTTTAAGTGAGATAATTTTCCCTATTTTTCCTATCCCTTCCCTCTTCTCCCAGTTTCATTCTTTTTTGCCCTTCCATTCTCCTTCTGAGATTATCCTGATAAAATAGACTCAAATCCATGCCCTGTGAGTAGATTCCTTCTAACTGCCTTAAATATCATTTATGTTCTTCAGCTTTCACAGATCATTCTAGGGGCCTGTAGATTTTTGGTGCTTCTAATGTGATGTTTGCTGTCCACTTGGTCTGTACTGTCATCCTTAAACAAGTAGGGCCCATGCTCTCTTGTGACGGTGGCAGTTTCTCTCCACTCTATAACTGTGAACAGAACTAAATAATTGTGACAAAGCTACCAAATAGCTTTCCATATTGGATCTAGTGCTAGTATAGGGGTTCCTTGGGATCTCTTTCTGACTAGGTATTTATTTACCTAGTCTTCATTTACCATCCCTGAGTATGGCTCCTTCCCACAACTTGTAACTGATGCTGCTTCAGGCACCCTAGGCTTCCAATTTTCTTCCAATATCTTCTGCTTCTGCCACATCGTGGTCCCAACCAACCACTACCTTAGTATCTATAGATCTCCCTTATTGTCTTTTAAAGCTATTCTGGACCAGAAAAATGATTCACTTTATTTTTTTCTTATGTTTTTCCACTCAAATTCTGTTTGATCTTTTCTGTGGTCATTTGGTAGGAGAAATTTGGAGGAGAGGTTTTGTAGCTGTGACCTTTCACCCCAACGTGTTGTCCACACTCTTTCTTATTCCCCTTCTAGACAAATTTCCAGGACTATTCTGCTTTCACTAGATCCAAGGCTGGCTGAGATACCTTGGGACTGACATCATCCATGATTTGTCCATGTTTTATTCCCAAAAGGTTCTCTTCTTTACTGAGACTCAGTCTATTGATTTGATAAACTAATGCATACTAGTTTCCTAATGGATTCTTTGTTCTGAGCATGCTTTGCTTTTGGATAGAAGATATATTTTGGAGACAGTGTCTTTGCCCTGAAATGATTTTGGTGCATTACAAGAACTGAATCTATGATTCATTCTTTTGAATGCATGCTAACCTCTGGACACATTTGACATTACTAGGCATTTTCCTGGATACATTATCTTAGTCTTTGTAAAGTACAGGTCCCATGAACATCATAGTTGGTTAACAGATGTTTGTTAAAATTAATTGTATAATATGCAATGAAGCTTCATTTATTTTACCTCTAATTATTCATTTTGTGAATATTCAGAGAGAGGTTCAGTTAAATGTTATATTTTAGTTGATCAATGACTTCAATAATCAATGATCAATGCCAAGAAATTTTCATGTTTTTTAAGAAAATAAAAAAAGAGTTTCCAAACAATTAACATTTTTGATATGGCTGCAATGAGATGCTTTATCTGAAAAATAAAACTGCATTCTTGCTTTGTTTAATTTTTTATGTCTCTTGTGTGTATGTCATAGCCATTTCTACATATATCTCTTCTCTATTTCTCATGACTAAGGAAAAAATTAAACAAAACCAACTGACACAGTGACTGTATTTGACCAAATATTCTATATTATACACCAGAGTCCCCTACCTCTGTATCAAAAGAGTATACTTTTTTTTAGAAATACTCAAAGTATTCCACTTTTTTATTTTATTTGTTTTTGTTCTTGCTATTGTTGTTGCTTCCCCATCAAGCAATGCCTATGATATTAGCAAGTTTGGCACCTGAACACTGCTGAACCTAAAGAACTTGAAAAAAATGGAAATGATTTTATGATGCTGGCAGTGAATGTCAGAAGTAGTGAAAAGCAAGGTTTGTTTTATGTCCCAACTCTAAATTCCTCCATATTATTAGCTAAGGACATTTTAATGATCTGTTTTAGCAACTAGGATAACATCCAGAACATCTAAATCATCACAGATTCATGAAACATTACAGGGAGCCTTAGCAATCATCTTGCCTAACTTGCTCTTTTATTTATAGAAAAGGAATCTGAGGCCCAGGAGTTGTGACTTGGCCAAGGTCATGTAGGGAATTAATGGCAGTGCCAGGGATTATAAAATAGATCTTTCACCATCTCAGGACAGTGTTCTTTCCATGTCATGATTTCACCAGTTTAGTGTTGATTGCATTTATCATTTATTGGCTCTATTATTTTTATTTTTTTAAATCCAATCTATAATAGATACATAACCGTGGTCACTTAATCTCTCACCCCACCCAGACACTTCTTTGAGATTTTAAGTGAATTAGTGGAGAAAGTTTCTGAACAGTGCTCTTCATGCCAAAGAAATCACAGGTCTGGCACAAAATAATTACCTATATGTGTATGTGTACATACACACCTGAAAATACAGGAGACAACTCAATTATTTATAAAACAAATAAATTTAGATTCATTCATTACTAATTTACAGCATTGTTAAGGAGTCATTAATAGTATAAAAATACTAGAAGAATGTCCTAATTTAACAAAGAGTTTTTAGTTTTAAAATGATGCAAAAGACAATAGTTTTTAGCAGTCACCATGTGTGCTTGCTTAGTGTTTCCTTTAAAATGATAAGTCAAATAAATATTTTACAGGGGATATTAAGATGTTCTAGATGGAAAATTCAAGCTACTGATGGTATGCATCAGAACAAGAAATGCTTCCATGCAGTACTTTGGACCTGTTCCAGTAATTGAATCCTAATGTTTGCCAAATGCTCAAGTGGTGACCTTTATATGATGAGGCCTTTTTACATCTTCCAAAAAATATTGCAGGATTGTATTTGCAATTTTACACTTGTTACTTTGGGCTCGATTTCCATATGGCATATATGGTAGAGAACAATTATTCATTTGTAGCTAGGTCACTCTTGACCTGAACCATTATGATCTTTTTATACATAATTTCTTTTGGTTATTGGCAAACTCCTCAGATTACTTCATGCACATCAGTTTTATCATAATCTCCTTGTTTTTATGGATTATTCAGTATTCTGCTACTACTAGCCTCTAAGTCCTCTGTATTTTCAGTGTGCACTATTTCTCATCATTGGCATGTAGAATTAAATTTTAGCACAGTTTTTATCTATCTATCTATATCTTTCCCTTGGTATTTTTCTCTTCACTTTATCCCATCTCTTAGTTTCTGCCTGACAGTATCAGTTTTCACTCATTTTACATGTGCTTATTCTGTGTGTATATGTATAAAAATTTTATTTCTGCAATGTTGATTTTCTTCCTAACATCTACCCATTTCACTGTTACATTAACACATTTGATTTTGACCTCTCTAATTTCAACAGGATGAATTATTTAATTATTACCATGAAGACATTTATAAAAAAAGTCACCTCATTGTGCAGAGCTAAACTCTGCATGAATGTAAATATTCAAGCCTGGCTCCTGTCCACTGAAATAACCCTGTCTATTTCACTATGGAAGACTGTAAGGGACCTTAGACATGGAAAGCAAAAACGTTAATCCTAAATTCTGGTTGGTTATGAAATATCTTCTGCACATCTTATATTTTCATATATGAATTTATCTAAACATAAACAGTTCAGTGACTTTAAAGAGTCAATTCAGCAAATATTAAGTTTCTCTGTACCAGATACAGTGTCAGGTGCTGTGAACAGAAAGATGCTTTGAGTATGGTGAAATGTAGATAGCACTGGATTTGTGATCAGAAAACCTGGGTTCAAATCCTACCTTTGATATTATTTATCCAAGTAACCATGAGCAAATTACTTCATATACCAGGGCTTTGGTTTCCTCATTTGTAAAATAAGATCGCTTGCAGGGCTAGATACTTTAACAGATTCCAGAGTCCCTGCCTTCATGGAATTTACAATCAATGAGAAAAGTAAAATCTCCATGTCTGATTCCTGAGGTTATAGGTTCATTTCTTTTTATAGACTTGTTTGCCTATACTTATTTCTATACTTATCAGTTTGAGTTTGCATTCTACGGATTCCCTTCAACTAACAGGTCTAGCAATCTTTTATGCTTAGTCTGTCAAGCAATAAGCATCTATTAAATGTTTATTTTATGTTAGGCACTGTGCTGAGCCTTAGGAGTAAGGGGAATACAAATAATCTGTGACCTCAAGGAGCTCACATTCTGTTGGTGACCTGTAAATAACTAAGACATATGCAGAGTAGACAGAAGATGATCTCAAAGGGGAAACCAACTGGGGGCACCAGGAAAAGCCTGCAATAGAAAGTGAGATTTGGAATCCCCCCTAGGATCTGGAGGTAGGATCTGGAATCAGGAGAAACTAGAAACTTAGAAGTAGGACTGAGGATGGAGAGCTTTCCAGGTATGGAGAATGGCTAGTGCAAAGGTAAAGAGAGAAGAGATTGAACATTATGTCCAAAGAATGGTTTTAGTGATACTTTTGAGAACAAGAACTATTAATTTTTTTCTTTGTATCCCCAGCACTTAGCACAGTGTCTGCTGACAGATAATAAGAGATAGTAAGTGTTTAATAGATGCTAGTTGACTGATTAAATAAAAATTTCTTACCAGTGTCCAATCTTTTCCTGTAGAATCTCTCTGAATATAACTAGGCTGGCCCTTCGGTAACAACTTGTTATAAGGGCTCTATTTGAAGCCTCTACGATGCATTAGAAGCTGCCAGATTGCGGTCTCTCTCAGGACAGCTTTTGAGAATCCTGAATCATCACATTAAATGAAGCATTTGAGTGAGACCTGACCCATGGCTCTAATTGTATGTTCCATTGATTCTGTATCTGCTATCTGCCTCTCCTTTTATGCATTCCTACAACCACCAGCCTCTTTGATTACTGTAAAGCCTTCAAAGAGTCTTTAGTCTACCTTTTACAATCCATACTTCATAGTACTGCTGGATATTTTCCCCTCATGCACAGACTTAGGTGATTTCTCTTCTCAGAATCCTTTAACAGTTTCTGATGACCACCAACAAAAGATCATTTGGGCTCCATCTTGAGATGTTGCTCACCTTTCCCACTTTTATTTTCCTCTTTTTCATGCTACTACTAGAATTAGACTAAAGAAAAGTGGAAGAAAATGGAGCCTTCCCAACAAGGTGTTGGAGATGGTTTTTGGACATATTAGACCAGTCATCTTAAGTTCTAACAGTGGGAATGGAGAGAAGTAAGTTATCCAGTGATGGCCATGCTTAGAAGCTTCCCCTGAGCTGGGCTGAAAAGAGTTGGAGCTAAGAAACTAAAGGATAATTAGAAACTACTTTCTAATAAAGCACTTTGGGAAGCCACATAAGTCTTGGTAGTCTGCTGAGGCCATGTTTACATGGGTAAAAATTGAAAAATCAAGTAAAAGAGCTTATGTGTTTGTACAAATAGGTCTAGGATACAATTTAGTTAAATACAAGTTATTATAACAAATTGTATATTAGGATCTATAAATTTCTATGCATTTCCCCCTAGGGTACACAACTTAATTCTTACATGGGGATTAATTTATTCATTGAGATGGTGAGACAGTCAGCATCATTAAATAAAATGAACAGTATTTAGCAAAAAATCTTTATATTTTGCATTAAGGGGCATTTACTTTTATTCTTCTTTACTGCCTTACTGTGATTTACTGACAACGTTATAGATACAAATGGACTCCTCATTCTCTGTGATGAAATCCAGACTTCTGATCCTAAACGCTGAAAGCATGCTACAATCTGCTACCTACTATTTCAGCAATTTTACATTTCCCTAACCCCAGAAAAGCTTTTTTCACTAACAAAACTCTTCTGTTTAGTTTCCCAAAAACATTTCATTCATTCATTCATTCATAGATTCATTCATTCATCCACTCCATTTACTTATTCATCCAGTACATACTATGTACAGAATACTATGTTTGCTACTTCATTACTTTCGACTCTAGAATTACAACATTTTAGCACTTGGAATGCTAATTGTTCCAGAAGATAGGCTTTTGTTTCACCAGCTAGATCATAGACTTTTTGAGAATGTTTTCTAATTATTCTTTTATTTTCCTTCTCATTTGCTTTACATTTTATATTATACATAATAGGTCCACAACAAATATTTTATGAATGACTTAATTATACTCTCCACCTAGACTGCCTATTGGCATCTCTGTGTACATAAAACTGAACTCATTATCTTACATCATCATTCATAAGTCTTTCCCTTCCCCAACTTTCTCAAATTCGTTAATTGTACAACTGCCCTCCTATTTCTCTGGTCTCATTACCTCAGATTTAACTTTGGATTTTTCCTGTCTTTCACTCCCTATATCTAGTAACTTGCCTTTAATATGTATAGTTATAGTGTGTTTTCCAGCTACATCTCCACAAGGATTTTACCCTTAGGATGATAGCTAAGGGAACAGGCTAGAAGCAGTACTCTTTCCCAAGTTCTTAGGTTTGGAGTCCTATGTTATTTCCATCAGGGTCTGAGGGGAAATGGTGGTCAAAGTGGTGGTGCTGGTAGTGGTCGTTTGAGCTGTCTGATGCGTGGTGCTGCTTTCTCAAGGAATCCTCTCACTTCAGCTAGGCTGACCTGTCGAACTTACATATGGCAGTTGCTTAGTAGTTGGTATGTAGGACTGTTCCTTTTCTATTCCTCGCATTCAGCACTCAATTCAGTTTGTTTTAGAGTCCTGTTGTCTACGTCAGGGTCTCAGGGGAAATGGCACTCAAAGCTGGTATTCCTGAAAGTAGCCTGGTATGGTAGAAAGAGTTGTATCTTAGATGTCAAATGACCTAGATTTCAAATCCTATTTCTAATGCTTGTGACTTCTGTGAACCAGGGCCAGTCATTTATATCCCCATCCCCATCTCCACCTCCGTTTCCTCAACTGTAAGATCAGAGAATTGAACTAGAGTAAAAATGATTCCACTCATCATTGGTACATGGTGTGTGTGCTCACATATGGACAACATGAAATCCAATAGACCTGAAAGACAAACAGCTCTTGTTATGAAATAACTCAGCAGGTAGCACATCCAAATATCAGCCCTGAGTGAAACAAAGCTGGCAAATGAATGGCAGTTTACTGAAGTTGGGGCTGGATACACATTTTTGTGGAGTGGCCTCAGTGATAGGGAGCATCATGAAACCACTGTAGGGTTCACAAGCGAAATTAACCTAATCAGAAAGTTTTTGTGCCTCCCGAAAGGAGTGAATAATAGACTGATGACCATGTGATTGCCATTGCAGGAAAAACCATCCCACCATCATCAGTGCCTGTGCTCTCACCATGAAGAACCCTGATGAGGTCCAAGAAAAATTTTATGAAGATCTGGAGACCATCATAATCTACATGTCAAAACGGGAGAAACTTGTAATTCTGGATGACTCTAACATCAGAGTAGGCCCAGATTATCAGAAGTGGCACATTCTGTCACACAAGCCAAGGAGTCCTTGGGAGGAATGGAGTGAGAAAGAGTGACAGTGACTGTCACTTACTGCACTTACTGCTGGAGACTTGTGTATCTCATGACCATCTCATCACTAACACTCTCTTCTATTTACATAAATGCAATAAAACTTTGTGAATTCACCCTTGCAGCAAACATCGATATATAATATATTGTCATTTTAAGGAGAAGAGACAGAATGTGAGAGTGGTGTATGGTGTGATGTGTGGTACAGAGTGCTGGACTGATGGCAAACTTATTTGCTCCAAGTTAAACATATCCGTTCAACAAAAAACCACCCAAAGCAGGATGATTACCAGAAGATGTAATATCAACAGATTACAGCAATTCTGCACACACAAACAGTTTGTTGCTAACTTAGAAAGATAAGCCAATACATGGTTAGCAACAGTGGAACAGAAAAGGAGTAGGCAGCCTTCAGAGACTTGATGCACAGCACTGCATTTAATCACGTAGGTCAGAATATTTACAGCATAAAGATTGGTTTGATAAAAATGATAGAGAAATTCAGAAACTGCTAAACAAACAGAAAACCCAAATGGAGAACTCAGTAGGGTTAACTCACATCTTTAAGAATGCAGTAAAAAAAAGTAAAGTGCAAGCAAAACTTAGAGAGATGCAGAATTCTTGTCTCAGTAAGAAGGCAGATGAAATTCAATTTTATGCTCATAGTAACAATCCAAAGTCTCTTTTATGATGCCCTGAAGACTGTTTATGGGCCAAAGACTTATGGTGCATCTCAACTACTCCAGCAGTGATGGAGCAACATTGATTAATGATAAGGCCATGATCCCAGACAGCTGGTCTGAACACTTCCATAGCATTCTCAACAGATCATCATCAATCAGTGTTGAAACCACTGACTGTATAGCTCAGGTTGATGTCAACCCCCCTCTACCTGAACTTACAAGGAAGAAGAGGTTTTTGAATGCAATTAGGCTCCTCTAGTGTGACAAAGAACCTATTTGCTGATTCTATTCCAGCTAATATTTCTAAGACAGGTGGTCTACTGCTCATACAAAAGATGAATGAAATCTTCTGGGGTATATGGCAAGAGGAGGTTATTCCCCAGGAATTCAAGAATGCCTCCACTGTCCCTAACTTTAATGGAAAGGGAAGTAGTTTGTCCTGTGACGATCACAATGGGGGTGGGGTCCCTGTAGTCATTAATATCAAGATTCTTACCAGAGTCCTCCTCCTTAATAGGCTGATCCTTAACCTGGAAGATGGTGATCTGCCCAAGAGCTTTTGTGGCTTCAGAAAGGGCCAAAGAATGGTTAGCCTTTTCAAGTTAAAAAATTTACCATTCATAAGGTAGCTGAGCTTGATACCATTTTTTATACTCATTAAAGGCTTCTGACAACATCACAGAAGATATCATGCTTTTTTAAAAAGCAAGGGAGTCAGCACACAGTCCTGGAATTTCTCTTTGAGTTATAGAGCAGAAGAGAGATTTGCACACAGTGTTCATCAATCTGACCAAACCTTTGATACAGTCAGTCATGAGAGCTTTTGGAACATTATGGCAAAACTTGGTTTCACAGCGGCATGCTTTCACAGGTTCTTGATAATGAACAATGCTCTTATGCTTTCTTAGTGACCAATGGAATGAATGATACAGAGCTGTATGCTTGCTGCCATGCTTTTTAAAAAAGCATGATGTCTTCAGCAATGTTATCAGAAGCCTTTAGTGAGTGTGAAAATGGCATCAAGGTCAGTTACCTTACTGATGGTAAATTATTTAACTTGAAAAAGGCTGTAAGCGAAGACTAAAGTGGAGGGAGAGCTGGTGTATGACTTTTTGTTTACAGATGATTGTACATCAATGCAACCTCTTAGGTCAAGATACAACAGAGTATAGACTGATTCTCCGCCACTTGTGCTAATTTTGATCTGACAGCTGACACCAAGAAAATAGTTCTCTACCAGTCAACATCATCACATTATCCATATATGGAACCATCGGTTACAGCAAATGGATAAATTTTGAATGTTGTGCATAAGTTCACTTGCCTTGGTGGTATACTTTCCAGGGATGTACATTTAAATGATGAGGTTGCTAGAACTAGCTCAAATTTGATAGGCTCCAAAGGTGGGAGAGAAGTATTAGGCTGACTACCAAGCCGAAGATCTACAAAGCCATGGTGCTGATTTCTTGTTTTGTGCCTATGAAACCTGGGCAGTCTACCAATGCTTGCCTGAAAACAGACCTTCTTCCATTTGAATTGTCTTAGGAAGATTCTAAAGATCATCCGGAAAGATAAGGTACTGGATGCTGAGGTGATTTGTTGAGCAGAGCTGCCAAGCATTCCAACTCTACTGCAGAGAGGACAACTCTGATGAACTGGCCATGTTGTTTGAATGCCAAATGTCATTTACCTAAAAGAGCATTTTTTGGAGAAATCACACATGGGAAGTACTCACACACAGGTCAGAAGAAAAGATACAAGGACACTCTTAAGGTTTCTCTGAAGAACTTTAGAATCCGTTTTGACTCATGAGACATACTGGCACAGGGCCACTCACCATGGCATGCCCTCATCAGAGAAAGTGCTGTAACTGCTCAAAAGAAATGTGAGAGGCACAAATTTAGAGACACTTCTACCTGAAATGTTCATGTGGGCTATTTGTACCTGACTTGTGGTAGAGCCTTTCCTTTACTCACAGTCAGACCCAGTTGATTTGGGGCTTACTGGCTAGGTTTCTTTCTCAAAGACAAAGCCTTAAACTCAATTCCCTCTGATTCTCAGGCATTGAACAAGCATAAGCCCTTGCCCAAGCACCACTTAATGGTTATTTGGGGGCCCTTCTGGCTCAGGGGGTATGTAAATAGTAACTATTTCTCTTTTGGCCAGCAACCTTAAGAGTCTTCCCCTCCCACTTTAATTTTTTTTAATTAAAGGGACCATCCCTTGATTCATTTCTTAAAGAGGCTTATTTCCTGAATAGGCATTGCCTCATTCAAAGTGAGAACTTGGAAAGACCTTAGCTTAAAGGGGCCAAGGTCTCCCATTACATCCTGGGCCAACTCTAGTCATCTTGATCATTATCTGGACACTGAACCCAGATGACTCTGGAGGAGAAAGTGAGGCTGGTGGCTTTGCACAGCCCTCCTTCATTCAAATCAAAGTCAATTGCACATCATGTCATCATCTCCCTCATATAATGGCCCTCTTCAAGAATGAAAATCATACACAAAACTATACAATCTTGACCCCGATATAGTGATGTCATGTTGATCTTCTTTGAGCATGAAGGACAACAACCCACCAACTTATACTCTATGTAGCTTGCTTATTGTACGTAGTTGTTTGAACATTATTTCCCCAATGGGACTGTAAGCTTCTTAACGGCCAAGAAATGTTTATTGCCTTTCTTTGTGCTTAGCACAGTTCCTGGAACCCAGAGGGTTTATTAATGACTGCCTGAGATGACCAAATACTTATACTTCATATTTGATAAGGGTGAAAGTATTATTTATTTTTATTATTATATTAGAAAAAGGATGGTAGTTTATTATAATATGCATTATTATTGCATATATTATTATATATGCAATATATATTATTATAAAGCATATATTATAATATGCTTTAAAAACAGTGAACACTTCCCATAAAACCTTATGGGTGAACCTATATATATACATGCCTTCTTAGTATATGGTTTCTTATCTTGGCACCTGGTCACCGCCTTGCCTCTGGACAATTCTTGTTGTTGCATAACTCAGTTTTCTGAAAGGAATACTTACAGTAAGACCCATTCAATCTCTTTTCCTTGGTATAGACATGAATATATTTGATTTTCCTTATTTCCTAATCTCTCCTAATTCTGGTTTCTCTCCTTCTTAGTTAACTGGGAATATCAACAGTGAACACCCATAAATTTGAATATTTTAGTAAAGAGACTTTCCCCCCTAGAATCAGTGAGAAAATGTGAAAATTAAATATACCAAATCTATAGTATGAAGTGACTGAATGCAAGAAATAGTTATTTTTCAAAGAAAAAAATCTTTACCCACAGTACTGCATAATGGCATCATTTTTTGTTTCAACTGCTATTGACTCAGCGAAATAAAACTTGGGTAATTTAAGTAAGTGATGACAACATAGAATTGAGAGGTTTGGCCCTTTATTGCTATTATCATTTTAATCTGTACAGTAATGCTGTAGAAATATCCACTTCAGGGGAGACATAATTATGTATACGTAAGAAGTCTTGCTAGAGTGGGGAGATTTTATTTTTCAGTTTGAGAACAGCACCCTCTGCTGGAAATTTAAAAACATTTTATTATCTTTTCAAAGACAAATGGGGGGAAAAAAGAGGGTGGGAGGAAGGAAGGAAGAAAAGAGAGAAGGAGAAAGGGAAAATGGGAGGGAAGGAAGAAAAGGAGGGAGGGAATAAGGAAGGAAAGAAAATAAGGAGGGAGATGGCAAATGGAAGGAAAGAAGAAAGGAAGGAGGGGGAGGGAGGGAAAGGAAGGAAGGGAGGAAGGATTTATTTAGTTCCTGCGGTGTGACAGACTGCTATTTTATTGTTTTATCATCACATCCAGTGGAGGTAGATTCAGTAAAATAAACCATGAAAACCAGATTTTGTTTTCTAGTTGATCACAACCGAGATTAAATACAGTTGTTATTCAACACTTTGATTAGATAAATTTCATTTTAATATCAGGTTGGGGAGTGGGATATGAATCATAGATTTAGAGCTGGAAGGGATCTTGCAAATATAGTCCAACCCATTCATTTTATGCATGAGAAAAATGAGGCTCAGAGAGGCTGAGACCTGCTCAAGATTACACAGCTAGTATGAAAGGTTTCAATCTATGAAACCATGGACACATAGGAAAATACCCTTTAAGTACACTGAGAAGGCTGGACTGATGAGTACATTCCTTGATTTTTTTATAAAAATATTTATTATGAGTATTTTCACTGTTAGATGAAGCACATTTCTAATGCCACCAAAAAAAACCCTTCAAAATATTGTGAGGGTCATCCAAGAAGTGTTCCACATGTATCAGAAGAAATATAACTAGGGAAGGGTGAATTGGCCTTATTCCTTAGTACTGAAGTTCACAGGGCATAAGTCAGTTTGTATTCACTCCTTCAATGGAGTAGACAGAAATAATCGACAAATTGTCTCTATCTACAATCGGTAAAATTAGTTAGACTAATTAATTAAAGTAGGAAACTACCGGATAGCTTCTTCCTCCCTGCTGTTTTACAGTTGGCAGATTCCATCTCCCATCACTCTCACATGTTATGCCACTTGCCTCAGTCTCAAAAAATGGATACTTAGAGTTTTGTATATTGAGAAAATTTTGGCCAAAATGTATTAGGATTTTTCCCCCTTGTGAAAATAGGTTCGATGCTTACTGAGAATGGTTCTCATTTTTCTATCAGATCTATCTGCCTGTCTCCCCATGATCTAAACTTAATATGCCCACACGGAATATCGTGTGGTTCCTATTTTATGATCTTTTCATTTGCCCAGGCACATAATGGTTTTGCCTGAAGCGCTTTCCACTTAAATGACACTGAATGGGCGTCTCAGGGCTGTTTCATAACCAAAATAGCATCTCAGTGCTTTTCTCAGTTCTTTAAATGGATGTTCGTACTGGAAATGTGAAGAAACCCAATTTCAGTTTATTTTCTTCTGGGCTCACATTCAAGTCATTTTTACTAGACACCAAATACAAACAGAGTTTGATGTTCATTTCCACAAGTAGTTGTTTAAAAAGCCAAACTCAGACAGATTGTTTTTTAACTTATGTTTATTTAACTAGAGGGAATACACAGGGGCAGTCTGATATGCTGTAAAGGGCATTGACTGCAGCCAGATGACCTGGTGTTAAGCCTTGTGACCTTGAATTATTTATTTAATTTCTTCAAACCTCACTTTCTCCATTTATAAAATGGTGTTGATAAATTTCTCCTGACTCTCTCATAGGTCATTATGAGGAAAGATTTTTGGAACCTTAAAGTGCTTTAAAAAACTGTGAGTCTTTTATTATGTATTTCTGACTGTCCTGTAGTTATTATCAGCCATAAAAGCCTTTGTATTCAGTTTCTATAAGTGCTGAATTAATACAGTGATCCTTCCCTTTATAGGGACTAAGCATTTAGCAAATATGGTGTACTTAAATATTTGGCATATTACCTTTATGGAGAAAACATTCCAACCTTTAATTTTTCTTTTCTTTTCTCTTTTTTTTTTTTGAGATATGAACAGTGATTGAAAGTATGTTTAATTCCTTCCTAACTTAAACTTTGATTCCACAAGTAAATTACACATTACAGAAGCCTTCCTTTTTGCCTCTAGTTACTCTTATCATTTACTAAATATCTATGCTCATCTAATCTTTAGGGTCTTGCTCTCTCTCTCTCTCTCTCTCTCTCTCTCTCTCTCTCTCTCTCTCTGTCTCTCTCTGTCTCTCTCTGTCTCTCTCTGTCTCTCTCCCTCTCTTACCCCCCGCTCTCTCTTCCTCTGTCACTCCCTCCCCTTCTAAATTCTCTTTGTCTAATCAAAATGCTGCGAGAATAAAAGATGATCTGGAGAGCCCATTTTTAAGTTAGCTTCTTTAACCAATGAGTGAAAAATACATGTGGAACTATCTCCACCTAGTGGATACGTGGAAACAGTAACCAAAGAAATAAGATCAGTATTGGTAGAAATGGGAGTTAATCTGTTCTGTGAATAGGATGAGATTTTATGAACTATTTTTTCCCTCTCTTAAAACAAAGATCTGAAGGAAATGTTTCTTTCTCCACCTTAGTTAGCGATACCGTGTCTTGCCTTGTAGACAAGGCCACGTGGATTAGCATTTGCCAACTAGACTTGAGGGCAGAGATTCCATCTTTTATATGTTATTTCCACCACATCACATTTGACACATAATATTAAGATGTATTTATATTGCCTTAATATTTACAAAGTGTTTTCCACGTAATGCTACTTCTAGATGTGTATGAGAAGTACTGTCTCCATTTTTACAGATGATGTGGCTAAGGCCCATGGCCATACAGTTGCTAAAAGTTGTAATCAAGATTTGAACTCTCCTAAGTTCCTGTTTCAAAGTCCAGGGTTCTGTCCCCTCATTCTCCCCCAACCCCAATTCATGATGATGTTTGCATAGTAGGGAATTGATTAATAACATATCACAGATTTTCATCTAGAAGAAAAAGACAACAAACTTCTAAATGCTTAAATTTGCCCAGAAATGGAATAATCCTCTCCTTCTGCCTGCCAAGTATTCCTATCTTTATGCCCTTTCTCTTGGAGGACTAGTGGGATTTCTCCTCACTAAAGCCATCTACCAAAGGCCCTTTCATTTTACAGTTGAAGAAAATGAGTTCCAAAGAAATGAAAAAAGGTCTGCTTATGGACAATTAAGAAATAAAGGGTAGAGCAGGATTCAAACCCATGTTTTCTGTCTCTAAATTGAGCATGTGAATTAAGTTCCAGTATTTCTTCATTTACCAGTGTAATGAGAATAGTAATTAATTTCTTGAATAACATTGATATCAGTGGCTTTCACAGGTCCTGAGTACACTTCACAGGGCTTGTCACTTTTTCACTTTTCTGGTTCGTTGTCCTGACCAATAAGAATAGAGGTCTTTTTATCTGAAGCAAACTAGCATCTTATTACCAGCTTCTTTTATAAGCATATGCTTCACAATTTTTCAGTTATGAACAAATTTATCTAAAGATTATGGATTATGGTACATAGACTATTGGGCTTATAGAAGAGCCATAGAAAGTAATCATATCTACTATGGCCTGGATACTCTCAGTTATATGCAGTATTGCTTCTGGCAGGAGTTACTCGGGGTCATTCCTCCACAGTGGAGTTCCTCTTCCTAGGCTCCCTTAGCTATCTCTGCAGAGATGCTGTGCCTGAATGAAACTCATCACCCCAGTTCCATCTCTCCACTTCTTACAGTTTGTATTTCCTTTCATGCAGATGCCACCAATCATTGCTCCCTACAGCAGATTTCCTCCTGTACAGTGCAGCAATTTTCTGTCCTCTTAGTTTCCTCGAACTTCCAAATGATGGTGTCAGATGTCTTTATAAAATTACAGAGTTGAAAGAAACTTCACATACCATCTATTCCAGCTCACCATACCTGACTTCCCTATACCCCTTTACAATAGAGTCAACAAGTAATCCTTCAGTCTTTGATTAAAAATTTCAGGTAAGACATATCTGAATATAGTTCCAAAGAAATGAGACATGTAGATGGAATTATCTAGCAGGCAATGGGCAAGTCCACTTCTGGTTATGTCTAATTTTTCATGATTTTCTTTTTCCATAGTGTTGAAATCTGCCTTTCTCTTCAGCTTTCTTATGTTATTCTTAATTTTACCCTCTGTGGTAGAGGGAATAAATCTCTTTCCTTTACATCAGTTCTTCAATTGCTTGGAGACAGATATGTCTTTCCATAATGCATTCAGTCTATCCCATGCATGGCATATAATCATACATTGAGAGCTTAAAGAAACTTCTGAAAATATCTAGTCTACCTATCTCATTTTACAGAGGAGGTCCAGGGGGTTAAGTAATGTAATAGAAGGTTACGTCATATATGTAGTATGTAGCAGAGCTAGGATTCAAACCCAGGTCCTTTGTCTCTGTAAAAGCAAGGACTCCAACATACATAGGAAGGCCTGATGTCACAGGCTTTTTGATCTGCTTTTCTAAAAGGAAAATAACTTGAGGGGGTCAGCAATGACTTTAATCAAGCAAATGTATCATTAACTTAGCTCAGGAAAAAGTCAGCACCCTGAACTTCAGAGAAAATATAGAGAAGTCAAAACCATTGACAGGGCTGATTGCCTGATAGATCAACAGACTGTCTGACCATACATAAAATGTTATCAAAGAGGGAAACACCAGCATTTGGGTTTTCAAAACTGGAGGGCTGCTTAGCAGCTTCCCAGAGTCTTATCTGGCACATAAACCTTCTTCCAAAAACTAAGCCCCAGGTTTTGACACCTAAATCAGGGAGAGACAAAACAGAGAGAAAATTATAGACCAATTTCGCTAATGAATATAGATGCAAAAAATTTAAATAAGATTCTAGCAAAAAGAATATAGCAACTTATCACAAGAATAATATATTATGATCATGTAGGATTCATACCAGGAATGTAAGGCAGGTTCAGTATTAGGAAAACTATTAACATATTGATCATATCAACAACATACCTAACAGAAACCACATGATTATCTCAATAGATGCAGAAAATACAAATGACAAAATACAACACCCATTTTATTAAAAGCATTGGAGAGCATAGGAATAAAGGGAACTTTCCATAAAATAATAAGCAGTTTCTACCTAAAACCTTCAACAAGCATTATATGCAATGGAGATAAGCTAAATGCATTTCCAGTAAGATCAGAGGTGAAATTAGGGTGTCCATTATGACTTCTATTATTCAATAGGGTACTAGAAATGTTAGCTGTAGCAATTAGAGAAGATAAAGAAATTGAAGGAATTAGAATAGGCAAAGAAGAAACTGTTATCACTCTTTGCATGTGATATGATGATAGACTTAGAGAATCCCAGAGATTCAAGTAAAAAGCTACTTCAAATAATAAACAACTTTTGCAAAGTTGCAGGTTACAAAATAAACCTGCACAAATCTTCTGCATTCCTATATATTATTAACAAAGCCCAACAGCAAGATATAGAAAGAGAAATTCCATTTAAAGCTATGGTAGATACTATAAAATATTTGGGAGTCTACCAACCAAAACAAATCCAGGGACTATATGAACACAATTACAAGACACGTTTTGCACAAATAAAGTCAGTTACTCATGGGTGGACCAAGCCAATATAATAAAAATGACAATTGTACCTAAATTAATTTACTTATTTAGTGCCATACCAATCAAACTATCTGATAATTATTTTCTATAGCTGGAAAAAATATCAAAACTCATCTGGAAGAACAAAAGTTCCAGAATAGCAAGGGAATTAATGAAAAGAAATGCTCGGGAAGGTGGCCTAGCTTTACCAGGTCTCAAATTGTATTATAAAGTAATTATCAAAACCACTTGGTAGTGGCTAAGAAACAGAAGGGTAGACATGTGGAATATGCTAGGTACTCAAGGCACAGTAGGCAATGAATATAGCAATCTACTGTTTGATAAACCCAAAGACCCCAGTTTCTGGGATGAGAACTCACTGCCTGACAAAAATTTCTGGGAAAACTAGATAAAAGTGTGACAGAAACTAAGCATAGAGCAATGCCTGATACCATACACAGGGAATAAAGTTCAAATGGGTACATGACCTAGATACAAAGATTGATACTATAAACAAATTAGTGGAGCAAGGAATAGTGTATTTATCAGATTAATAGAGAAGGGAAGAATTTTTGACTAAAGAAGAGATAGAAAGAATTATGAAGTGCAAAATGGATAATTTTGATTACATTAAACTGAAAATTTTTTGCACAACCAAATCAAATATAACCAAGATTAGGAGGGAAGCAGAAAACTAGGAAAGAATTTTTGCAACTAGTGTCTGTGATAAAGGTCTCATTTCTAAATATGAAGACAACAGAGTCAAATGTACAAGAATACAAGTCATTCCCCAGTTGATAAATGGTCAAAGGATATGAACAGGCAGTTTTCAGAGGAAGAAATCAAAGATATCTATAGTCAAGAAAAAATGCTCTAAATCACTATTGATTAGAGAGATGTAAATCAAAACAACTCTGAGATACCACATCACACCTATCAGATTGGCTAACATGACAGAACAGGAAGATGATAAATGTTAGAGAAGATGTGGAAGAGTTGGAACACTAATTCATTGTTGGTAGAGCTGTGAGCTGATCCAACTATTCTGGAGAGCAATTGGGAACTATGCCCAAAGGACTACAAAAATATGCATACCCTTTGACCCAGCAATATTACCTCTAGGACTGTATCCTCAAGAGACCATAAAAATGGAAAAGGGTCCCACGTGTACAAAAATATTTATTGCAGCACTCTATGTGGTGGCCAAAAACTGGAAATCAAGGGGATGCCCATCAATTGGAGAATATCTGAATAAATTATGGTATATGAATGTAACAGAATACTATTGAGCAATAAGAAATGATGAACAGGAAGACTTCAGAGAGGCCTGGAAAGACTTATATGATCTGATGCTGAGTGAAAGGAGCAGAACCAGGAGAACTTTGTGCACAGCAACAACCACAGTGTGTGAGGACTTTTTCTGGTAGACTTAGAATTTCATTGCAATGCAAGGACTTAAAAAATTCCCAATGGTCTTTTAAGGCAAAATGCCTTCCACATCCAGAGAAAGAACTATGGAATTTAATCACAGATTGTAGCAGATCATTTTCTTTTGTATTATGTTTTGGTTTGTTATGTGATTTCTCCCATTCATTTTAATTCTTCTATATAATATGACTATGGTAAAAATATATTTAATAGGAATGTATGTGTAGAACCCATATAACATTGTATACCATCTTGAGGAGGGAGGAGGGACATGCGGGGAAGGAAGGGGAAGGGAGGGAAAGAAAAAAATCTAGATTGTATGGTAGTGATTGTGGAACACTGAAAATAAATAAACTTAAAAAAACTAAGCCCCAAAGTAAGACCTCACCTCAGAGTCTTTATACACTTTTCAGAGCCATAAGGCATCACAACCCTTGAGAACCAGTGCCTCATTAACCAAAGATGTGGGCCTTCCTACAAATAAAACTCCTAATCAAACTCCCCTTCATGGGCAAGCCCATTAATGGGTGGGGAACATCTTCTTTAATCACATTAAAATAATTAACAATACAAATACATAATTTCTAGTTAAAAGACTTGATAAATTCAATGAAAGGCAAGATTCAATCAGAGACATTTGATATACTAAAACAAAAATAGCAAAAGGTCCTACTTTGCTTGCCATTACACTGTACCCTTCCAGGATCTTTGGTCTTAGAATCTAAATGATCAAAGATCTTGGAACAAATACAAGTGTTATGCTTTGGGATCCCAAATCCAGGTGATTTAATCAGGTCACATGGGCCCATTAGTGGATGGCAAACATCTTCCCATTACGAAGCAAAATTATTTTAACAGTAAGCAAAATGCATTATCATTATAAGTTCTAAATCCAGTGTTCCGTCTACTGTATCAACACATTCAAAGACATTCAACATTCTGGTTACACATCTATACTTAAATCCTTTTCTCCTTTGTCCTATCACTGCCCATTGCTTACCAAAATTCAAATCTAGTTATTCCCACCATCCGTCTTGAGCAGCGTGTGAACAGAAACAGAATGTCAGTGGAAGAAATAATAATATTCTTATCGTATTTTAAGGTTGAAAGGGACCTTCGCTTTACAGATAAAAATCTGAGGCAAAGAAAAGTTAAGCAGTTTGTTTAAGGGTCACACAGGAAGTAAATGTATAAGGCAGGATTTGAACCCAGGTCTTCCAGACTCCAAGTCTAGTGGCTATCGATGGTCTTACTCATTTAACTCCAGAATTATTGTTCAGTCTCAAATGATTCCTTACAGTTGCGGGTTATTTTTCTGGGTTTTGCAGCTCTAGACTTTGTTTAGAGTCACCATTTAGAGCCCTAATTTTTCAAGTGCTTTTTGGATAGCTCCGTTTCCATGCGCCAAAGACATCTCAAGTTCAATGTGTTGAAAATAAAATTTATTATCTTCCTCTCCTTATCTACATTTCCGCTTAGCTTCTGTATTTCTGTTGAGAGCTCCAACACACTTCTAGTCACCAGGTTTGAAACCTAAAACTGGCCGTTGACTGTTACTTTTTCCTCAACTTCTCCTACAACCAATCGTTTTCTCAAGACTTGTCTATGTTAACATGCATGTATCCCCTTCTAAGCCAGTAGGAATCCTCATATATTCTCATGAGAACCACTCTAATGACATAATTGGTCTCTCTATGTCCATTTTTCTGGAAAGTATGAAGCCTCATAACCTCTAACCACAGTCTCTGTAGCCTCTTAATTGGTCTCCCTCCATCCAGTCTTTCTGCTCTCTAAATTTTCATTCCCATATTTATCAAAGTAATCTTAATATACTTGTAAAACAGCAATAACAAGTTAGTTTGTGTATAGTACTAAGGTTTGCAAAGCTCTTTATATATACTCTCTATTTGATCTTCACACCAACCTAATGAGATAAGTGCTGTTATCATTCCTACTTTATAGATGAGCAAACTATGGTGAACAGAAATTAAGCATCATGTCCAGGGTACAGAGCTAGTAAATGCCTGAGGCTGGATTTGAACTTGCATCATGACTCTAAACCCAGAACTCTGCCCAGTTCAGTGCTGATATGCTGCCTCAATGACAGTGTTATTACTTATTAAAAATCCTTTTTTCTTCCTCTGGAATAAAATAAAAAACTCAGTCTGGAATTTAAATTTCCCCATGATTTAAGTCCAACTGACCTTTCCACATTCAGATTACTCCTTACTGCCACCTCACATTCCATTCAAGTTTGCCTACTGGTTTTGCCTGAATTTCCTTTTCCAACTCTTGTCTGTGTATGTGTGTGTATCAGTGTGTGCTTTGGTTTGTCTGCCTACTTAGAATGTACTTCCTATTCTTTTGCCTTTTTGAATTCCTTCACAACTCTTGTCAAAGTGTCATTCCTATGAGAGGCATTGTTCTGGTGGGCTTAGGTTTTATTGCTTTCTTCTCTTACAAACAATATTGCTTTCAAATATCTTTTAACATGTTATGACCTGGAATAGAATAAGAATTTCTCAAAGACGTGTATTTAAAAACAAGGACAACAAGAGACAAAACAAAACAAACGTTTGTCCTGGTATCCTTGGTGCCTAATGCAGGTACTTTCTACCAAGTACTGTCTGTGGTTAATGCCTTTTGGTTTAATGGTATTGTTAAGTTCCCAAAATGTGACAAAGAGAACTGAATACAGTACTCCTTTTGTGGACTGGCAAAGCCAACACTGCGAGGCTATCACCTCCCTAGCTTTGGACAGTATGCCTCTCTTAAGGCAATGTAAGGGTTTGTTTCGTTGGTTTACAAGGCTACCAACTGGTTCTTTTGCTGAATTCCCAATCCATTATAAATCAAAAGTTTTTCAAACAAACACACTTGTTATTAGTTCAATGTTACCAGTTTCATTTTAGTTCAGAACAAATTTGTAATTCGAAACGCTCTTTCTCATTTATATCTAAAAAATGGATGTTTAACTTTGTCTTTGTTATCATTGACCCCTTTGGCAGCCTGGTGAAGCCTATAGGACCCTTTCCAGAATACTGTTCTGTTGCCTAAATTTGTAATTGTAGGAAATGCTGAATGTCAGAGGTTAATGAACATATATGTATATATGGTATCTATGATATGCATCTATGTGTACTTTTTAAAAATATACTTTAGGGAATTGAGCCCACCATCATAGACAAGGAGCTCTCCAATTAATAATGTCATAGCAGTTTGCTCCAGATCATTTTTATCCTGCTTTAGGATTTCTTAGAAGTTTGATTCATATATATCTATATATCTATACCTATATATACATGCATACACACACACGTATTCCTATCCAAGTTTATAGAAACCCCTCCTCCATGTGAGTTGTATCCATGTGAATCCAAAGTTAAGTTTTGATAGAGATGAAAACCCCAAGAGACAGAGTTTCTGGGTAATTAATAATCAATTTATTAATTAGCCTAGCCAGCAATCAATAAATTGATGTCAATAGTTTCAGTAAGAAAAGACACCCCCTAGTGGAGACCCTGAGAGCTTTAAATGCTTTTCTGAAAGAGAATGCCCCTGACTAGTGAAAAATCAACCCTGATTCATGGACGTTTAATAAGGAGGTGGGCTAGAAGTCTTCAGTTTCTCCTCCTGAGATTGTGGCTTAATCTTAAGACTCAGCAGCCTGCAGCAGTTTGGACAGGAGAATCCATCTCCATCCTGACTTCTTTGCTTGGTTTTCTACTTCACAAGCTGAGTCACCTTAAAGTCTACTTGAGTGGTACAGCGACAGAGGCTTCTTGTCCCAGGGCAAAGGCCTCACCCAGACTGCATTCTCTTTATACTCTAAACAGAAGTTAGATATTCTGGGTAGTGGGGTCCTGCCTAAGACTGAAGAGCACCTTTCCAGAAGGCTAGAAGTAATCTCATCAATCAATCACATTCTTCAGGGACTGACTTCAGTAAGAGCTGGTATTTAATGAGGAAATAGGAGAAAAGCCTTGATCCCAGTTGAATAATTGGTTATTGATATGATAGTGTAATACTTATTATTTTTCTTCTTTCCTGTCTAGAAGTTCAGTAAAGCACCCAGTCCCTAGAGTTTTCCCTGGGATGGCTATGTTAGTTATTCAAATTCAAACCCTGGGGTTGCTTTTTTTTTTTTTTTTGAGGGAGGAATGCTTTATTTCCATCTTCCATTTTCAGAGGGTTCACAGGTGATTTAAGGAGTCAGGCTGTGAAAGAAGCCAAAGGAAAGGAGGCAAGCTTCCATATCCCAACACCAATGGTAGAATGAGCCACAATCTAGCATTATGTTCTCTGAAACTGACATCGTGGGGACACCAGGGGACAGTTCAGATTGTGGATGGGCAGCAGGTCTTGTCCTGCAGGGCCCCATGCTTACCAGCCCAGATTGGGGTCAGGAATCCTGCCCTAGATTGGAAGAGTCAATTTAGGTTCTTGATGCTGGAGGGGACTTGGAACAATCCCAGGTTCAGCTGCTTTGAAACAGGCATCATAGGAACTTCAGGGGACAGCTCAGAGCCAGGCTGGGCAGAGGCCATTGTCCTGCAGGACCCCATGTTTACCATCAGCCATCCTGGGGACAGCATACATCTGAAAAGTGCTAACCAGGGAAGAAAGCCCTAGTCAAAGTCTGTTCAAGGTTAGGGAGGACTGACCCACAGATGCCAGCCCAGATTGGGATCAGAACTTCTGCCCTATATTGGAAGGGTCAGTTTAGGTCCCCAATGTTAGAGGGGACTGGGTACAATTGAGGGTTCAGCTGCTTTGCAACAGGCATCATGGGGACTTCAGTGGAATACTCAGAGCTAGGCTGGACAGAGGTCAATGTCCTGTAGGGCCCCATGTAATACCATGCTTGCCATCAGTCATCTTGGGGACAGCAGGCATCTGGAAAGGACTAACCAGGGAAGAAAGCCCTGGTCAAAGTCTGTTCAAGGTTATGTAGTGGCGCATGCATGGCAGCCCAGATTGGGGTTAATACTCCTGCCTTAGATTGGAAGAGTCATTTTAGGTTTCTAATGTTAGAGGGGACTTGGAACAGCTCAGGACGCTTGTTGTTTTGAAACTGACATCATGGTGAGTGGAATAGGTTTAGTGAAGACTTCTCAGATTGTAATTCTTCTCCCAGGGGTGAGGTAAGACCAAGAGACTCAAGGTTACAGTATTTTTAGAGTGGAATAATTCCATATAAGGGTATAAAACTGTGTAGTACATTAGGGTCTCAATGATTGGATGAAACTTACATAATTCTTTGATGTCTTCATTTCAAAAGAGATTGGCTAGATTTCACGTCTAGAATGTAAGATCATATTCTCAGCTCATGAGGATACTGGTCAGTGGGGAGGGAGGAACTGAAATGGACGGAGTAAGAAATGCACAGGCAAGAATCAATTGGGAATTTCGAGAGTGTCTTTATTAGCCAGGCTGGCAGCTGCCTCATAGAGAAACCCAGAGGAGACAGCCCCGAACTAAGGTGGGTGTGTGCATTTTAAACATTTTGGTGCTTCTCAGTACAGCCTTGTGGTTTCTACAACAAACAGTTCTGAAAGTGGTTGTCAGGGTGCTGCCAGGCAAGGGACCCCAACAGAAAGTAGGTGGCAGGAAAGGGACCCAATCAGAGAATGGTTGTCAGGAAGGGGGTACCCAATAAAAAGTGGTTATCAGGGAGTGGGGTGCCCAGCAGAAGGTAGTGGCCTGGCAAAGGGGTCTAACATGAACAGTTCTGGCAAGGGGGGGGCCCAATTGTTGCCATGCAAGGGGACTCAACAGGAAAATGGCTGTTAGCAACTCAACAGATATTTCACAACCTGGGGTGGAATAACGTTTTGACAGGGGCCCAAAAACAGCCTGTTGCTAGGCTGGTTATCCAACCCTGCCCAGCAACCTAACAGATATCTCTCAACCTAGGGGCCCCAGGGAGGAATAATGTCCACTTCAAGACTTGAGTTAGAGTCTATATATATCATTGCTTCTCCTTTGTCTTCGACTTTTCCTGTTCCAGGTGAACTGGTACAGGAACTGCCCCACTTCTTAAGAATCAAATAAATAAACTCTCTGTCATCACTTTGGGAGCCCTCTGAGTAATTAATTAAGTAGGCATCTGAGCCATCCCACACAATGGTGACTTCAGCAGACAATTCAGGTTCTAGATGAGCAGTAGGTCTTTTCCTGTAGGGCCCCGTACCAACACTGTGCTTACCATCAGACATCCTGGGGACAGCATGCATCTGGAAAGGACTAACCAGGGAAGAAGACCTTGATCAAAGTCTCTTCAGAGTTATGGAGAACTGATTCACGTCTGCCAGCCCAGACTGGGGTCAAGGCTCCTGCCCTAAATTGCAAGGGTCACTTTAGGTTCCTGACGTTAGGGGGGACTTGGAACAATTTGGGATACTTGTTCTTTTGAAACTGACATCATGGAGACCTCAGGGGACAGTTCAGTTTCTACCTGGACAGCAGCTATAGTCCTGTAAGGTCCATTGCCAACACAATCAATTTTGAGCTCCAATTTGAGAAGGTGATGGGGCTTTCTTTTCACCCAGGCTTTGTGGCCTCCTCTGCTGACCCTCCTCTTCCTACAGGCTGGACCCACTCCAGAGATGACACGCTCTCTGTTGGGGTGCTGCTGCCAGTGCAGACCCAGCGGAGAGTTTGGAGGATAGTGCTCTGGGCCCCAGCTACTGAGTGGGCACAGGCTCTTTCCTCTCATGGGCTTCAAGCCCCAAGGAGAACATCCAGAGAATCCTGGAGGTACTTTCTAAATCATGTCTCAGAGGGTAGAGGTATCACTCACTCCCATGCTGCACTGCTGAACTCCTGGGGGAGAAACTTTCACAGTTCTTCACTTTGATAAAGATAAATATGGATAATGTGTCACTATAATGGCACTTGTTTGCCTTTCCTTAAGATTATAGAATCATATATTTAGATTTGGAAGAATCTCTGAGGCTAGTTAATCCAGTTCCCTCATTTTTCCAAAGAGGATACTGAAGGTCGGATAATTGAATGGCTTTATCTTGGGTCAAACCAATGGTAAATGGTAGAGCCAGAATTTAAGCACGGAACCTCTAATCTCAAATCTGTCACTTTTAACTGGCCAATTTTCCATATTCCCAGTGAGAATTTTAGTTCCTATTTACTAACTGCATCTCACAATTGCCTAATAAATTTACAAAATTTAATTTTGAAAAATAACCTAGTTACCAATTCCTCCCCCCTTCCCCTTAAGACACTAACTCAAAAAATTAAAATTTTGTTCATATTGCACGTTGTTCAGTTCTTCTGGTGGAGGCACACTAGACAAGAGCACCTCTTCATCTCTGGGACTTTATTTCACTTTCCTCTGGGAAATCTATAGAGCATGAAAGAATCTATAATGGCAGGCTGTCTTCAAGTTTATAAGTTTTCTACCTTGATGATTTTCCATCAAACTTGGAAGAAATCCTAGAGCAGGATAAAATTGATCTGGAGCAAATTCCTATGGAATAATTAATCAGTGAGCGCCTAGTTTATGGTGGTGGACTCATTTCTCTAAAACATTTTTTTAAAAGAGTCCCTGTAGAATTTCAGCATGCCCAGTTGGAATATTGACACTGGGATGGGCTTCATCTTAACAGCCTGAATGTTACATCAGTTAACTGTGAGATTCTCTCTATGGCCATATCCTTTCATTATTCCTTCTTCCTCTGTCATTTTAAATACACAAAATTCATGTACCTTGGTTCCCTGGGTGCAACCTCTGGTTATTTAGCTTTTTAAAAAAAAATGTAAGTGTATGAAAAATAGCAAAAAAATACCCCTAATTTAGCGTTTCAGAATTATTATTAGGTAAAGAGTTAACAGGTATGCGTCCACCTTCTTTCACATTGTATGACAGAGTTTGATCCTGATACCTGAAATACGTCTTCTCCAAAGCATGTCATAGTCAGTATGGGGTAGTACAATGCACACTAGATTTAGATCTGAATGTCTATGTGCAAATCTCTACCCTCATACCATCTGGATCGCTTTGGGAAAATGGATTTACCTCTCAGTGTCTGGTGTTTGCTTATCTATAAAAGGAGATGGGTAGGTCTTGAAGTCCTTTTTTACCTCTGGGATTATAGGACTATAGATTTAGAGCTAGAAGGAACCTTAGAAGCCATAAAATTCAACCCTCTGTTTTACAGATAGGGAAAGTGAGGCAGAGAAGTTAAATGATTTGGCCCATCTGAACAGATTGTAGGGATGTGAGCTCAGGTCTTCTTGGGTAGTGAGGTCAACACTGTAATCTTCACCTACCTGCTTCAAAAGAAATGCCCTTGTTATTTGGTTCTACTTGGACTCAAACCCAGTACCTTCTATATGTAAATCTTCTTCATTGACCTCTTAAGTATTTACCCATGACTGATTAGCTTTTAGTCTCTAAACGATGATAAAAGACACTCAAAAATTTAAAGTGACATTTGGTGTACTTCTCCCTAGATTTTAGAGTATTTCATAGAATCATAGATCTAAAAGTGTCCACCAAAAATTACCTAATGTAGTCTCTAAAGAGTTGTCCTGGGAAGAATCCTTTCTAGATTTTGGAAGCCCAAAGCCTGGAGGGTCCCTGGTATGTACATAAAGATCAAAAAGATGTCCTGACATTTTGGCAGAGAAAGGTCCTTATTTATCTGGGACTCCCTCTTTATGCCTTACTCCTCTCCATTGATTCACAGCCACCCCCTCCCCAAAGTGTCCAATATTTCTGTGACCCAGGCTGTTCAACTCCTATCCAGCCTCTGATCCCAAAAACTTCATCACATTTTTTGTTTTGAGGCAGGACCCAGTCTCATCATTTTGGACCTAGATTATCCAGCTCCTACTTGTACTGGGGTAGAGAGACCAACCTAGCTCTTTGATTCATAACTATTTCATTGAAAGTACTTACCCTAAGTAATTAACCCAAAGGGTGTGATTCATTAAAATGTATATTGGTCTTGTTTTGAGTTTTTTCATAGTAGTATATAAACAGATGAGAGGGATTCGTTTCTTTCGAAAGTTTTTACTAACCCATCAAAAAAGTAATTTAGAATCAAGCACTTATTACATTCAAGGCACTGAGCTGAGCATTTTACAAGCATAATTTGTGTAAACAGATGGCCGAAGGGATCCATGACACAAAATGGTGGAGAACTTTGCTCTAGAATCAGTGTTCTTTCTATTTATCAATGTTGTCTTAGAGATTCCAGTCTAATATTCTGAAGAAACTACTCCGGGGCTTCTGGACAGAGGTCCATAAACCGTGATGGGGAAAAAATACATGTCTATTTCACTTTGACTTTTTTTTGGTAATCCTATGTGTTTTGTTGTCTGCATTTGAAAACATCCTGGGGAGAGCTTCATAGACTTCACCAACCTGCCAAAGGGGTCTAAAATCCAAAGAAGGTTAAAAATCCTACTTTCCCTTTTCTTTCTCAGTCACTACTGGTCATCATCATGCTGCTCCTAATGTTTCACCTTAATTCTCACCCATTAGTCCTTGCTTTGAGAGTTCCTGCTTGCACATCATACTACATTAATACCCACTGTCCATTGTCTTTGACTTCCTGTCCTTTGTCCAGCACACAATGAGTCTAGACTCTTGACATCCTATGTGATCTTTATCTGCTGCTGCCTAGCTTTTCTCTACCTCCTTTCCCTTCTAAAACCACATGTTGGTTGCTGACTTAGAGTCATAGATGTTTAGAACAACAAAGAAACGTATAATCCTATCATTTTACTTATGGTGAAACTGAGGCACAAGTTGGTATTAAGTCACCTGACTTCATCATATTCTTTTTTTTTTTTTGGCACTGTGCTCTGTGACTACTTCAGGGCAAAGTCCTTGGCATTGTTTTTCTTTGTTTTAAATACTATGACCTAAGTGAAATGCCAAAAGGAGATTATTACCTTTGTGTACAAACTTGCAATACCTAACTAGTTTTATTTAACTGATCTTAGTAGTCAAGGTATGAAAGGGGTCAGGGATGATCAACCGACAAACATTTATTTTTAGAAAACTTCTGTTGATCCTAGCTATATTCAGTATCATTTTTTGTGAGGGACATCCAGGGGATAATATTGGGCAGCATTGGGACCCAACTGGAGCAGTCATCTGTAGCTTATTGGGGGTCGGGTAAGTGGAGAGTACCAACAGGCAAGTTCCAAGAGGGCTGTATAGAAGAACCAAGAGTTTTGGGAAAGGGGTTAGTGGATAGTAATTAACAAAATGGCGAAGTCCAAGCTACTAGTGATTATGAGTAAGTAGGGTTTTCAGTAACTTGAGCCTCCCATTGTTCCTCAACTGTGACCCACTCTGCCATGGTATTTTAATGCAGCTCCTAAAATCTTTGTATCCAGCACTCATTCCCTGGTAGCTCTGATATATAGCATCATTCTTCTGGCATAGGTCATTTTTTCGGATAAATGCTTTGTTTGTCAGGGGTGCCATCTAGCTCCTACAAGGGAGAATGGTTCCAGCACTTCCTCCTCCCATATTCCACCTTACAGATCTTTTGTTGCAGTACTAGATCTTGACCAAAGATATGAGAAAACAAATGAAGAAGGTGGGTAGTTACTATGGAGGCAGCTCATGTACAACTCTAGTGGACATCTTGCTCCCAATAAGCCAGTAGAGGGGAAGCAGAGTAAGGTCCCCATCTAGTGAAACTCCTCCATAGAAGCTTTTTTTGAGAAGGTGGGCAAGAATTAGAATAGAAAGCGTGAAGTCTGTATGAATGGAGAGAGTGCTCTCCCTAATCCTCCAACAAAAACATAAATCTGTGACAGAATCCAAGTAAATAAATGATGCGAAAAAAATGGGGGGGGGAGGAAATTGTTAAGGAAAATGTTTTAATTTACAGACAATATTTAAAGAAATAGCACATGAGATAGACAATGTGTAAACGTTAAAATATTCACTGAGGACTTTCTATATTCTTAATAAACCAATTTAGGCAGTCTGCTAACACTGTACATTTCTAAGCTGCTAAATTATTTGCACTTATCTGTTGTGGAACCAAATTTTCAAACATAAAAGCTAGCATGTAGAATATGTACTTTTGCATGAATAATGTATCTGTCCTACAAGATGATAGCGTCAATGCTGTTTATTGATGTGGTTATTAGTGATTGAAATTTTGAACCATTGCAGCTTAGTACACAAATAGCACAGTTCATTCTATAAATGAGCTGCCTCACATATACCTACACTGCAGCCATTTGGTTAGGTTTAATCTATTTTCCACAGTTTTGTATTGCTTTGTGCTAAAATGGGCTGCTTGTCAGCACATCAAAGTCATTTGGAGGTAATTGTTATATGAAAACCTAGTTATATTAATCTCAGTGTCTGGTATAGACTGGTGGAAAATGCAATTTCATTTGAAATATGTTATGAGATATGTTTAACTATTTCATTTTGAGACCAGATTTTATTTTTAATATCTTGGAAAATAAAGTTATCTTGGAAGCTCAGTTAAATGAATACAAGTATTGAGACCTCAGGTCTCCTCCCCAACATGACTTCCCTTCTTAGTTTGTGACTGAAAATCATGTGTTGGATGGAGGGATTATGCATGGCTAACCGCTGTGAGTATTGCTTGTCTGACTCCTTACTAGGAAAAAGACTAATCTAATGGAGTGTGTGAGGTTGATATGATGACCCAATCATCCTACTGGGGTCCATGACAAAGGTCAGATTTCAGGGGGTCTGTGAACTAAAAAAATATACACACACATATGTATACACATATACACACATATGTATGCATGTGTCTTTACATACATATGCATATGTATGTCTGCATCTATTTTTAAAAATAAGGCTACTGTAGAATTTCATCATGAAGGCCAGCTTTCATGAATCTCCACTGATGTATGCATATGTGTATACGTATTGTGCATATACATTTTTTCCTACTAATCTTTAGTTTCATTTTTAATCCTTTGTATTTACTTTATCCATTTAAAAATATTATTCTGAGAAAGATTCCATAGACTTTGCCACATGGCCAAAGGGGTCCCATAAGATACTAAAAGTTAAGAATTGATGATCTATTGCTATAAAAAGCCCTGGCTTTGGAGTTAGAGGACCTGAGTTCAAATCTTAGCTGTCATTTATTATCTTTTTGAACTTGGGAAAGCAACTTAAAAACTCTGAGTTTCATTCTGAGTGTCATAAAACGAGGGGGTTCTATTAATGAACTTCTATGAACCCTTCTAGGTCTACATCCATGATACTATTTTTATGACTTCAGAACATGTTATCTTGTTTATTAAAGTATCAGTAAATCAAAGCAGTTGTTAGTGGCATGACACCACCACCCCCTTCCACCTAGGACATGTTAGTTCCTCATATTCTGATTAATCCTACTGCTATAGATGCTAAAGAACACAGAACTAATTATCATATAAAAATATTCTGAGTACCTCAATACTGAGACTTTCCTTCCTTAGACTTCAGTTTCTTGATTTGTAAAAATAAGTGGTACCCCCTACCTGATCTCTAATGTTTTTTTTCCCAGTCCTAAATTATGTTATTTACAGTATTCACTACAACTCCATGAAAAGAATGAATGTCCAAGTATTATTATCAACATTTTACAGATGAGAAAATTTTTCTTCATACTTGGACCTAGACCCAGGGTCTCCCTACTTCACCACCTATGCTATTTTTACTACACTGAGCTGCCTTGAAGTTAAGTTACAGGTTGATAGAGAAGATGGGTTGGAGGAAAACAAAGGTGATAATTCATTATTTGATGTGTAAATGGGTATTTTATTTGTAGAGTCTTTATTTTGTCTTGACATGGATACTTATGAGTCTTAAATTATCATAGCATAATGGCAGCATTATGACCAATTGTATTAATAGACACAATAAAGCTCCCTTGCTAAGCATTTGCACATTAGGTGGTAATAGCTCCAGATGACTCTTTATAGCCTTCATGTTTTAGTGATTCATAGACTGTAGATTCTAGGCATGACAGGTATCTTAATGGACTTTGTAAGAAAAAGAAAATAGACAAGTATCTCTCCCACTTCCAGAGATATTCACAGAAACTTACTTTCACAATGCAATTCCACAGTAGCTTTAAAATAAAATAGGAAATATGCAAAACAAGACAAAGAATGAGTCAATGAAAACCAGCAAATAGAAAGCTGTTGACTGGTTTGTGCCTAGATTTTAACTTCAGTATTCTTTCTAAAAAACAAAAACTGACACCAGCAGGTGGCATCACTGAATAAGCTGTACTTTTTTTCTATAAATGAGAAATAGTTTTGAGAGCAAGGCTTAGTCTTCCTCTTTATTATTCAGATGTACAGTGAAAACATCAAAGAGATGTTCTGTTTTCTAGAAATAGTCGGAATTTAGCCCAGTATTTCTTCTAAATGAACAATCTGAAAGACAAGAAGAGGTAAACAAAATATATTTAGAAAAAGTAGTGTGATGATAAACACACACATACGCACATGTATATATGTAATTTAAATTTTGATTAATAGTAAAGATATTGATTAAAATTAAATTATTATTAATAAAACATTTTATACTGCAACATGAGAACAGAAATAAAGATATGGCAGTTGTAGCTCCCTAAATTTGCCCAATAATCTATCTTATCATAATAACAAATCATATTTTATAGCATATTAATGTTATTTAATTTGATCATTGCAACACTGTAACAATAGATAGAGAATCTAGGAAGATCTAGATTCAAGTCTTTCCTCTGACACACTGATGTGACCCTGGGAGTGTCCTGTCAGGGTTCTAGGCAATTGTCTAAAGCTCTAAGTTGCAGAGGAGGGCCCAGATTGCACTGGTTGAGGGAGTTTCCTCATCTGAAGAGTTTTCCATATGAAATATAGTCCATTTCTCCTCTTCTTTTACTCACAACATCTCTATTGAAGTAAATAATCTTCCTTTTATAAATTAAAAAAAAGCGGATTAAAGAGATTATCATTTTCACAAAAGCCTTTAACTAATGTAAGTTCATATCCTTCCCCCCAAAAAATGCATGCTTGCACATGCACACACACATGCACACACACACACACACACTAACACTAACACACACACCTATCACTGATGGCTGAGACAAATCGATTGAATCAATCAATCAAAAGTAAACCAACTATGAATAACTTCCTAATCACTTTGAAAAGTGGTTTAGGGGAGATGGATATAAATAGATGAAACCACATAGGACAATATCTTCTTCCTTGAAGATCAAGTCACACGTCTTGGGCCAGATATTAAAAAAAAAAACAAAACACACTTTGGAGTCAGTCAATTGAATGCTATGTGGCTCTAAATTAAGGACCAAGGAGGATTCCAGTCCCCAGAGCAACAATTGCCCTCAAGGGAAGAGAGATGTCACCCAAGAAAAGACAATGAGATGAAACTGACCAAGTTATAACCTTGTGATTTTCAACAATTCAGAAGATTTACAGGTCTCATCAGTATCGATAGCAATATCCACCAAAGACAGTAAGTATTGTTGTCTTTTGTTTTCAAAGAGAACCAGTGGCATCATGGGGTGATGTCTTGACTTGTACTTGACTTTAATTAAAGTGAGGCAGACTGGCACAAAGGTGTCTGCCTCACTCTCTCTCCCTGAGTCATCAAAGTCCAGTGGCAGGACAAAAGTCAGTGCTACTGTTGATGGCGTCTTCAATGTTTGACCAAGCTCTCAACACTCCTCAGTGCTTGCTTCAGCCACCATGGTGGTCATCGCAACAACAAACACATCTATCTGTTCCACCAGGGGAAGTCTCTACAATCTTGGGGTAGACATCCCCCTAATTCACAAACATTTTTGAAGCCTATTGGCTAACTTCAATTTGGGTTAGCCTGTCTTCTGAGATGGTTTTGTTGTGGTGTGGCCACTGTTCATGCTACAGCTTCTGGGAGTCATAGATGAGAGTTGGGTAAATCAGGTGGACACAAAAGGTAAATGAGCAGCCCTGAAAAGGACTGGGGAAGCCCTCACACCAGAGGGACATTGTCAGGAATGGAAAAGCTCACTGAGGAAAAACTTAAATATAAGAAGAAAAGGTAGCTTTATCTCTGTATCAGTACACTGACTGTCAGAGCCCAGCAGAGAACCATGCCTAAGGAGAACTCCGTGAAGACTCCATGAAATGAAAAAAGAGCTTTTTATAAGCCAGATCTGTCAGTTCCTCCTTTATCACAGAGGTTCTATAATTTTTAGTATAAGTTTAAAACAACTCTTCTCAGACAGCTTGTTTGTATAAGAGGGAAAGTATCTATTCAGCTGGGAGACGGAGATTGGGCAGCATTTCTATAATAATTTTCCTTGCCACATCTGCTTAGTGAGTACTCTTTCTAAGACCTTACAGAGTGACTCTGTGAGGGCTCATAAGTCATAGTGTTAGAAACTCTCATGATATTAGAAATCAAAGTATTAGAAAGCTTTATGGTTGTTCCTAGAATGTTTAGGGTATAATAGTAAGAACACTGTAGGGACCTAGTCCACCAAAATGAATGGAAAATGAGGAAAGTTACATTGAGGGGGTGAATCACAGGTAAACACAAAAGCCATTATTCTAACCCAAGTAAGTAGGGAAATTGGGATTCTATTCCATTCACCAATCAAAAACCCTTTGTTCTGTGCATGTGTATGCCAGAAATTGCGATGGGCGCCACCGATGTAAAACCAAAAAGTGTTTCTGCTCTTAAGGAGTATAAAAGGGAACCATCATGTGCACAAGTAAGCACATAAAGTACAAAATATACGTGTTTTAAAAGTTTAAAATATGTTAACTTGAGGGCACACTAGCTGATGGGATGAGGGGAGGAATCAGGAAAGGTCTTATGTAGGAAATGATTATAGATAAAAGGATTGAAGGAAGTTAGGAATTCCAAGAGGCAGAAGTCAGAAGGGGAGGCATTCCAGGCATCCTAGAGAGTGTAGGAAAAAGTACAGAGGTGATGAGAGATGGAATGTTGTGTGTGACAAACACGAACAACATGGGCTTTACCACAGATAATATTGTAAAGCACTTAGCACATAGTAGGCTTTGTATAAATACTTATTAACTTTCTTTTCCCCATATTGGATATGGTAATGACCGAAAAGCATGGGAGGTGGGACAGAACTGTGTACAATGACATCAAGTCCAATAATCCAATTTGTGCAATAATGACATATTTTAAAATCAACTTTGCAAAATTTTAGAACTATTTTACCCACATCTGGTCAGAGAGGTGATGGATTTAAAATTTGGAATGAGGTATATATAGTTTTTGACATGGTCAGTGTGGGGATTTGTTTTATTAGCTATACATATATATGTCATGGGGGCCTGATTTTACTATTTGCTCATTTGATGGAATAGGAACAGAAAATAAAATGCCTTAAAATTATATGTATGTGTACACACATATATAAATACATACACATATATGTGTTCCCAGAATAATTTGTTCCTCTAGAGCCCTGGAAATGATATTTTTATTGTTACTTAAATAAATCCCTGAAATTCAGTATCCTTGGAAAATCTGTCAGCATGATATGAGACAACATACACTCACACATACACACACAAAATATTTTTTTGTTTTATTTTTTATTCTCTTTGAACATATTACTTAGTCTACCTACTTTCTTTGCTGGACTTCTTGTGTTGATTCATTTCAGTTAATAATAATCATAATATCAATTTCTAGTCATATAATATTTTAAGGCTTACAAACTGCATTCCTCAAATGAACTCTGTGATGTGGGTTAGAATATCCCTGCCTCCCATTTTAGAGATGAGAAAATTGAGGTTCAGTGAGATGGAGTAATCCACACAACTAATAAATAATGGAGCTGAGATATCAACGCAGATTTTCAGACTCCCTAGGCAATACTATCACAGTCTCCTGTAGTGCACTGTCTATCTTTTGAGGGGATTTGGGGTGGGATGGGGAACTGCTCTAAGCAAGTAACAAGGGTTCAGTGTTAAAGCAATGGGCATTCTGCTACTCAGTTCTCAAACTCAGTCCCCTGAAAACAATTTCAGTTGGCTCATCTAAAATTGTCACTTAGCACCCTGTTTTTCCTCCTGTTGCTAGGCTGCTGGAGGTGTATTACATCCTCCCTATGGACCTTGAAATAATTTACTCTCCACCTCCCTCTAAAGCTCTTTTGGAAAATGGGTACTTACTGTACACATATCATTTTAATTCTTCTATCCTTTAATGCTTTTGTGAAATATTCAAGCTTCTCTTAGGGATTATTTTTTAAACCTATTGCTTCGTGTTTACCTTCAAAACCACACTGTTTATTCCCTAAGTGCATAAGCACGTTTAGCCAAAAACATTTAATTGCATATGTTTTCCCCAAAGCAGCATCTCTCGTACTCAAAGCATTTCGTAGCATGTCATTATAAATTCACATGCTGTCGCCTCAATTTAGTGTGTGCTAGTTGTTTAATTTTGTTTTTAAAGTGAATATAGTTATATAATCTGGGACATTTTAAAATAGTAGGATGGTAGGATTATTTTCTGGTTTATGAGATGTCATTATTAAATAGAGCAAAAATATATTTATTTACTAAGGAAGAACTGTGTTTCCAAAAAAACATTTAAAATATCTTTGACCATTGTCCAGACGTTTTCCTTGGGGTGTAGTAAGCTCAGAACTGCTTTCCTTTTTTTTCATTGTTCAGTTGTTTTCAGTGCTATCAGACTTTGTGACCCCAGTTGGGGTTTTCTTGGCAGAGATACTTGAGTGGTTTACCATTTCCATCTCCATCTTTCATTTTACCCCAAGAGTTTACTTGTGCTTAGATTCAATATACTGTACTTTGTTTCAGCAACTGAAAATTTCTCCTTTTTTGCATTCAGTGATTAAAACAATTTTTTACTTTGTAAAAGTTTAATTAAATTAGGGAGAAAATATGGTGATATTAAAACACACCAGATGTGATATAAAATGCAGCATACTGTTCATCTACCAAGGTCAATTCCTAATCCAAGGTACTCATCTCACTCTTCCCTAATTTTAGCACTGAAATAATTGTGGTGCTGAAAATTCACAATCCTTGAACCAGCTAATTATTGAGAACAGTTCAATCTAGGTAAAAAAGAAAGGAAGGAAGAAAAGAAAGGAGGAAGAAAGTAAGAAGGAAAAGGAGAGGGAGGGAGGAAGGAAGGAAGGAAGGAAGGGAGGAAAGAAGGAAGGGAGGGAGGGAGGGAGGAAGGGAGGAAGAAACACACATGTTAAGCACTTACAGTATACCAGGTACTGTGCAGAGTGCTTTACAATTGTAGTTAGAGTCTATTATTATCTCCATTTTACAGTTATGGCAACTGAGGCAGATAGAGGCACTGATTTGCCTAGGGTCATACAACTAAGAAATGACTAAGGCCTGATTTCAAATCTTCTGAATCCAGACTCTTATCTTCTGTACCACCTAAATGCCTCTAAACAAATAAGACATAGATTGGGCTTGCCACTGATATTGGCTAGGGGAGCCATATCTCAGACCTCAGTGATCATTGCATCTTTGGGTGGTCTAATAGCTGATTTATTCTTGCACAGAGGAGTAGAGTCCTAAGAGGTCTACACTGATGTAGTTCAACTAGAGATTGTTCATATGGAAAAGACTACTATACCACTTTGTTTCCATTAACAGGGTTCTAGATCATGCATACATGACTACATCCATGTTTCTTCCTCTTCTTCTCTTCCCATATCACATTACTTTTATCCTCAGTCTAGCTCACCAAGCTGGTTGCCTTCCTCCTTGACATCAAATGTCCCAGGAAAAAGAAACAGATAGGGTTATGTCAGCAGCATCAAGATTTTGGCATGGTATTTAAAATGACTCTTTTACATGAATTTCATTAAAAGACTGAGCCAATGATATTTTTTTAATATGCATGGCATGATACTGTAGGGGCAAAGCTCTCCCTTTCTGCCACCTAGTCTCCCTCATTTCACACATGGTACAATTCAGACCTTGACTTGTTATTGCCCCAAGTGATCACTGTTGTCATCGTCACCATCACTCATCGTCAACAGCAAATATTCCTTGATTAAACAGTCAATTATATACATGACAGAAAACAACAACAACACGGAAACAAGGAAACCCCAGTATGCTCTAGCAGTTTGCCCTGATCACCAGTTTTTGGAAATTACGTGGTCATCTGTAAGTGGTTTGTAAGTATGGAGACAAAACCTAGAGGGTTTTATATACTAAATCCTTATTAATTATAGGTCTGTCTGAACAAATAAATATTGCTGATTAACTGGGTAGGAAACTGTACTTTCCTGTTAAACCTATCCAATTCAATGTCACTATTTCTTAGAAGGTCCCTCGCTTTTATTTTTTTTCCTCTCCTAAAAGACTTTGTTCACTTTCAAACTGTGGCCCATTTCCCCATGCTACGCGCCCCCTGCCCTTCCCTCTGGAGAAGTGAATAGTAAGGAAGGTGTACAAGCATCTAACTGATCAGCAGACGCACCTCAAGGTCTGAGTATGAGACAGGTATCCTTGGAGACTGCTAGAACAGGGTCCTTCCAACTCTATGGAAGGAGGAGACATGAACAGGATTGTAAACAAAGGTGCATAAGCTGAGAAGGGCTTCCCCTATTCACAGATGCTCTTTAATCGTATAAAACTTTAAAATCTGGGGAAAAGACAGATGTTTGTATATTTTTAAAAATCTAAAGTGGTAGAATAATAGGTTGGGCTTTTGAGCTATGAGTTTCTGTTTTAAAAAGGCAGAACCTTCTTCCGACATAAAATTGAATTCACCAAGTACTTGCTGACCTCCAATTATATGGATGCTGAGTAGGAAGTTAGCTGCTACAAAAGAATGAATTAAAAATGAAGGTAGGGTTCCCAAGCTCAAGTTGCTTAACATTTCATTATTTTGATGGATCCATTCATTATTTCATCCCACTAGGTACTACTGTACCTTGAAACCCAGTCATGCCGATCTATCTTATTAAAATTCTTTGTCTTCTCATAAAACAGACATATGGAGTCTTCCCAAAATATTCACAAAAGTGAAATATGTCAATATTTTCATACTCATAAACTAAATAGGAATGCAATTTCTGGGGAATAGTGTAATGATTCTTCATTGGAATTCCAAATAAATAATCTAAATTAAAATCCTGGAGTTTAGATAAATTATTTCACTCCCCTCCCCCAGTCTCAGTTTACTCATTTATAAAATGAAGGAGGTTGGAAAAGATGACCCCCTAAGTCTCTTCAGTATGCAAAGATATGACCATTCATATGACTGAAACCTCAAAGCTAAATCTCAGGGCTAACAGTTTATCTTAGTTTTAGATTCAGAGACTTTGCTGTTCAGTCAGTCAGCAAGCATTTATTCAACACCAGGGAATATACCAGAAACTGAGCTAAGCACTAGGGATACAAAGAAAAGCAAAAACAAACAAACAGAAAAAAATTTTAAAAATGAACAAAAAAGCCTCCAAAATGGTGAAAATGAAAACTAGAAAGATCTAAGAACATCAGCTGAGTGCTATAATGTTTCTCTTGGTGGTTGACAATTTAATAGCATTCTGAGTTAAAAGCACATAATAAAAGTACTAAACCAAATCCCCACCCACCCCACAAATCAAATCAGACTAACTTTATAAAAACTTGATGGTTTTTTTATTACTTCCCATTTTTAAAATTTCTCCCGGTTTGTTGTCTCCAAGATCAAGTACATCATGGATATCAAATTTCTACTATTTAACTTCATAGACATGCAACATCCTAGTAAATTACACATGGCATGATGACCCTGAGAGTTCCCACTGGACAACGTTGTGCCTTCGTAATTTCACTGTGATCTTGGAAGTTCAACTACTTGATCAGAATAGGGGGAAAAAGGATGTTCAGATTACAAAGTATTTAAAATCAAGAAGAAAGCTGGAGCAATTAGCACATTTTTTTTTTTAAAAACAAATGCTGTTGGGATGAAACCCTCACCTCCTTCCAATTAGCTCCCCACCCCTTTTCACACTCAATACTATTCACACCTAAGCTGTTATTGTAAGTTCTAACTAGGAGAGAGAAACGTATAGATACAATAGCCAGCAGCTATAATTACTTGCTTTATAAGAGATACAATGAAGATCCATTTTCTAATCACAGCCCTAATTGTTACAACCTACGGGATTTGGGGAAAGTTATTGTCACTCCCAGTTTAAGTTTCCTTATGTGCAAGATGGAGGAAGGGGAGTTGAACCAGACTACCTATTAACTGCAAGGATGACCATCCTATAAAGGGGTACTTTATTTCAGTCATTAAAGATAGTCTCAGCCTTAATGAACTATGACCACAAGATAGCCAGAGAATTTCCACATAATGTTGACTCACAAAGAAGGAAGGAATTATTATGCATACAATTTTGCTAAAATGAAGAATTAATAATACCAAATTATAGAATTTGATTGTGCTTACTGCAGTTCCTGGAACACAGAAGGCTCTTAATGAATGTTTATGGACTGATTGACAGTGAGCCTGAGCATCCTGATTCTTAGGAAGGAAGGATAGAGTAGTAGAAAAAGTTGTAGACTTGGAATCAGTAGAACTGGACTTGAATCCTGTCTGTGCTATCTTATGCAAGTTACTTAATTTCTTAAGGGTCAGTAGGCTTTCTACTCTGCAACATAAGAATATTGCTCCAGATGATCTATAAGGTTCCTTCCAGCTCTGTGATTCTTTGATCTAAAGGGAACTTGACTCTGCATGGTTTTGTGAAGACCTTTCTCCTGATCTCTCACTCTGACATTCTCATACCAGAGAAGGGCTTTGCTAAGCGTATTTGGTCCTCTGTCTACAGTTCCTTGTTTTCATCTATCAGACTCATTTTACTTATTTTTCTGGTAAGAAGAAAAATAATCAGAATCACCTAAAATATGCACATTCTAAAAGCTCATTTTCTGTGACTTGAAAGATGAGTGCTATGAAATCATCTGAGCCATTGAGAGACTAAATCACTTGCCTGGAGTCACATGCATATACTTAGCATCAAAATCTAGACCTAAACCTCCAACTCCAGTACCCCATTCCCTCACTACATTGGGCTGCCTGTTAAATAGAACATAAGTAATGAAAGTCAAACTCAAGATAACAATTCTTTGCCTACTTGATTTAATGAATTTTCTATATTGCTTTAATGAGGTACTTAGTCAAAACACTCTAAGTGCTTCTTAAACCAACTGCCCTATCCTTTATAATTAGTACCACTAATGTGTGGGTTTGGTGTTGTGTTTTTTTTTCCCCCACATTAATGTCTGTTCTAAAATTACTTACAAAATCTCTCCAGGAATAGAATATTTTCTCATTGATATAATTATGCTCCCAGAATACCTTCTTCGACAATGGAATAATAATAAAAAAAAGAAAAACAAAAATAAAACCCATGTCTTTGAACAATCTATCAAGAATTTTGTTTGAGAAGAATAAAGAAAAAAAGAATGAAGATATAAATCAAAGAAAATATAAGTTACTTGGGATGAGATTACTAGTGTGATGTTTAAGGATTCATTGGATCATGTCATTTTTTTATTCAAGACTCTTTAAAGGTTCCCCATTGCCTACTGAATAAGATTTAAACTTGTTAATTTCATGTCAAGACCTTCCATAATTGAGCAGTCATCTTTCTAACTCTAGTTTATATTACTCTCTCCCAGATATCCTATGTTCTAGGCAAACTTAAATACTTACTGTTTTCTGTAACTGAAGATGGCTTTTACAGTGGTTAGAACACTGATCCTAGGATCAGATACCTAGAAAACAAGGTCCTTGGAGGATTACTTAGCTCTCAGTTTCCTCATCTATGAATGAGTGCCTGCTGATATCCCTTCCAATTTATGACCCTAAGATTTGAACATCCCTGGATCCTCTTCTTGCTTTTTGACATCTTATCCATCATTTGAATGCTATATGAAACCTGTGTATGGTGGAGTTACAACAGCGCTAGATTATGAATTGGGATATTAATTCAAATCCTCACTCTACCAATGTCTTTGTTACCTTGGGTAAATCACTGTATTCTCTGGGTTTCAGTTTCCTCATCTGTGTGGGGTGTGTGTGTGTGTGTGTGTGTGTTCATCCTTTGTTGCTGAAGAAGACCATGCCATCAGAGAAATAATGATACGACTTGCACCTGACTTGGTTTTGAGTGAGGGTCGGCTGTGCATGTCACCAGCCTCACTTCTCCTCCACAGCCATTTGAATCCAGTGACCAGATATTCATCAGGATGTCTGGAGGTGACCCAGGATGAGACAGTTGGGGTTAAGTGACTTGCTAGTGAGTGTCAAGTGTTCAAGGTGAGATTTGAACTCAGGTCCTCCTGACTCCTGCACTGGTGCTCTATCCACTGCACCACCTAGCTACCCTAATAAGGAAACTAGATTAGCTCAAAAGTCTTTTTCCAGTTATAGATCCTACTGTCCTCCCCAACATTTCCAACCCCTTGTCAGACAATAAAACAATCTTCCATCCTTAGATTTCAAAGCTCCCAATACTCCTCTCATCTTGTGCCCTCCTTTCTCATGACCGATGAGATCCAAAGCTCAGAAGGCAGTAAATAGACTGTTTGGCTTGTCAGCAAGACCTGAATTCAGCTGCTGCTGTAGATTTTTAATTAGCCGTGTGACTGGTGAATTAGGTATTCAAACTGTGAATCTTAGTTTTCCTATCTGTAAAATACGGACAATGATAATTCTTGTCTCAGAGAGTTCATGTGAAGATCAAGTGAACTAATGTGTGGAAAATGCTTTAGAAATCTTAAAGTTTTAAATAAGTGGAAATTTTAATGTTTATCTTTGCATCTCCCCCAGTGCCTAACAAAGCGTTCCTCATAAAGTATTACTTAATCAGTAATAGCGGAATTGGCCTGAATGGCTGTCAGTTCTTCACATTTCAAGGTATTACACTGGCAGCATGACTGTTCGTGGATATCAACGTAACTACATTTATTTTTTAAAGCTTTTTTGACCAGCAGCCCTTTCCATGTTGGGTTTGAAATAAAAAAATAAAGGCCCCTGAAGGGATTCAAGTGTGTGTATGAGGGTGGGGGAGAGGGGTTGTGAGAGGAAAAAAAAGAAATGAAAAGCTGGAAAGTCATAGTGGTGCGCATTCCAGTAAATTATTCAGGAGATGACTAAGAGAGAGTGGTTTGGGCCAAGTCGCAGAGTTAGAAGAAATGAAATAAATCTGGGTACATCCTCTGCCTACAGCAGTCAGGATGACATTTCCAGGAGTTGCCTTTGGGGATCTTTAGATACCGTAAGTAAACATACCTTTTCTTTTAGGCAAGTGTGTAATTCAAAGACCATGGTAGCTATGGATAGAGGCCCCTCAATCTCACTGAATACCACACAATATTCTCCCTCCTGACTGAGTTCAAGTATTCTTTCAATCCTTTCTCCTGTTGCCTGTCTCCCCAGGTGTCCCCTAATCAAGTCAGATCAACAGATATTTGTTAAGTGCATGCCTGGAGCCTTATAATGTGCTAGGTACTGAGAGAATTTTAAAATAGTAGATGATAAAGAACCCATCTTGAAGAATTTAGTCCAGTTAAGTCATAGACTTTATAAGTAGAAATTATACAAAGTCACAAATAACTGAATGTTAAATTGTATACTGGGGTCTATAGAATCCAGTCAATCAGTCGATCAACAAGAATTTATTAAGTACTTGGTATATGCTGTTCTAGGTACAAGAATAAAGCAAAAAGAATGAAAATTCAGGGAAAAGAAGATGATTGCAGATTGAAGTAACTGGCAAAGTTTCACAAAGCAAGTGACATGAGTTGAATGAGGAATAGTGTTTGAACATAGGAGACAGAAAAGGCATATTTAGGGAGAGAATGGCATAAGCAAGTGATGGAGGTAGGAATAATTATGCCTCATCTAGAACAGTAGAAAGACTAGGCTTTATAAAAGAGGATTTTTACTGGGATGTAAAAAGTGGAAGAGAAGTTTGGAGATATAGAATGGGGATTGTTTCCATATATCTGCCTTCCATTGAATCATTACATCACTAACCTTAAATTGCTTTCTCTGGTGACATCAATCACCAAACATTTTTGTATATAACATGCCAGCCAACAAGGTAGTAGATCTTGGGAATACAAATTTAAAAATGAAATAATCTCTGCCTTTAAGGAGCTTACATTTTCAATAGAAACCAATGGCAGTTCACTACTTTATTCAAGCCTATGTCTGTTTTTTATCCATCATAATTCTTGCCTGCTATATCTGCCCTCAGATTAGAAAAAAAATCATCTCCTTACTTTTCATAATCAGAGGTGCCCTCCAATGTCTAGATTATGTTAGGTAAAAGAAATAGCCAAGAAAAATGCTATCCCCATCCAGAGAAAGAACTATGGAGTCTGAATGCAGATCAAAGCATACTATTTTTACACTCTCTCTCTGTCTCTCTATCTATAGATCTATCTAGTGTTTTTTTTTCTTCTTTCTCATGGTTCATTCCATTGGTTCTAATTCTTCTTAACAACATGAGTAATGTGGAAATTAAAAAAATAAACATCAAAAAAGAGATATCCAAGAAAATAATATCAACAATATTTTAGTGTACCTCATTGGTATATATTTTTCAGAGAAGTAATAATTTGTGATTTTTTTGTGAGACAAAATGAGAAAAACCTCATCAAATCCATCTTTGCATGATCACTTCAAACTTTCATCATAGCAAACTCAACTATCTCTTCATCTCATTTCCTTTAAAAAAAATAATTCTTTGACGGTTGCTCAATCCTTATCTTTTATGAACTCTCTGAGTAGTGGAGATTGGGGACCACTCTCTTTTTTAATGTTTTCTACTCTTCTGATTCTTCTGTAAGTCTTCTGATTCTCCTCCTACCTTCATCAAGTCTTCTTCCTTGTTTCCTTCATGATTCTTACCATTTCCTTAAAAAATAAATGTTATCCAAGTTTCTTCAGCTAACTTCTCTCTTTGCCTGTCTTCTCTGATGATCTTATCAGTTTCCATACTTTTAGCTGTTAGTTCTGGGTGAAGGATTCTCATAATTTCATCTTCAACTGTGACTCAATATTGACTTGTAATTCCAATACACTACTGGGAATCTTCAAGGTATAGTAGTTTAAGGGAAAGGAACTTGTATTTAAGACATGGTGCTACAAATCCATTTTCTGCCACTTCCTCATGCTATGATTATAACCTCATCATGTAACTTCTGTTGGTTGGTTGGGTGTCACTTGGAGTCAAGAAAACTTGAGTTCAAATATGGATTCAGATACTTGGCTGTATGACCTTGGGCACATAGGGTCTCCCTGACTTAGCCTCTTTAGGTTCCTCATGTATGAAATGCAGATAATAATAGCAAGTACGTCACCTTGTTATTGTGAAGATAAAAATGAGAAGATATTTATAAAGTACTTTGTAAATCTTAAGTCACAATATCAAAAAAGCTAGCATTATTATCATTATTGTTACTGTAGCTATAGGAGTAGTGGGAGGAGGAGCTGTTGTTTTTGTTATCTTTTTCAATTGCTGTCCATCTAATATTTAAATGATAAGGGAAGTGCCCACAGAAACCTGGATAGATCCTCTGGGGCAATTTATTGGAGGATATGGGTGAAAATTGCACAGAATGGTTAGGTATGGGTGGATTATTATCTGTATTGTTGGAATTGATAAGACTACAGACCCAATGGAGTCTTGATTTCTATGGCAAATTAAGTTCCACATATTTAAAAATCAAACTCATGATCTTTCCCCTGAAATGTGCCCCTGTCCCTGACTTTTCAATTCTATGTCACTTCAATGCTCAAAAACATTTTGCTTACCAAAAAAAAAAAAAAAAAGTTCAGAATTCTTAGTCTTGAAATCAAAGGCCCCTATAACTTAGCTCTAACCTCCCTTTCTAGACCTGTATCACTTCACCACCACCACCCCTTCCTCTCGTTTGCCTTCTGGCCAAGGTCCTGTGGACATATAACTCTTTCTTACAAGACCTTACTGAAGAGTGTAGAATCATCGAGTTTGAGTCAGAGAGACCTAAGTCATCCACTACTAGAACTCTTCTGTTTGTAGATGAGCAAACTGAGGTCTAGAGAGACCAAGTGACTTACCCAAATGGAATGTCATGCTTAATGTCCTTTCATAAAGTCAATGATCCTGATTTAAAGGAAGAAGATTATCTAACTATATGATCTTGGGAAACTCATCTAACCCCTCTGAACTTCAGTTTCTTTAGCTTCTAAATGAGTAAGATGATTGGACTAGATAATTTTTCTACCCGTTTTAGCTTCAAAATTCTGTAACTTTTTAACTTAAAAAGGAGGGAAAAAAACCTTGATTGCAGTAGAAAACACCTGAAGGGACAGATGGCATATACCTTTCTAGGGTATTGCTTTAAGATTATTTGTAATACTTTTAACCCCTTCAATTGGTGATAAATTGAAATTGCTTCTGTGTAATGGTAAATGCATATAAAATGCATCCAGCTACAACTGTGGAGATGTAGTGATGATGGGAAGCAATATTGGAGGAAGTGCGTAAATGAGATGACTGCTTAATCAGGATGAACCAGAGCCTGCCAAAGTGCCCAAATTAAGTGTCTCCTGCTCATCTACCTTATCAACGTGTTGTGCAGCTTAATGAATATTTGTAAGGCGTTTTAAATCCTTGGGGGAAGAGCACCACTACACAGCAAGTGATTGCTACTGCTGTTAATGGTAAGCCTTCTATCACTTCCAGGGACCTTTTTATTCTTTGTTTTCCTAAGCTCAGCGTCCTGTCGAAAGTAGCCTTGGTGGGATGTTGACTCTTATGTCAGAGGAACTCTTGCCATTTCTATACGATCAGAAAGAAATTTCCATTGAAATCAAATAAAGCAGTTCACCCAAATCACTTCCCAAGGTCCCTTTCAGCTCTAGGTCTGTGATTTTGGTTTATGAATTCTACATTGCCACTAATACTTGTTATACAAGCTTGTCACAGGAGCCATAACAATTCTAGAATATAGATTGTTATGACTATGCTAGTCTTTAGTGTTAAAATAAAAGAATAAAATGTAAATATTTAAATGGTTGCGGATTCTGTCTAGTAGTGTGACTTTTATGATCAGTTGGATGGGCTAAAGGGAAATAACTTTGGAAGGATTAAGAATTCTAGAGGGGAGGCAGGGAACAAATCCAGGCTTTAGAGAATTGATCGCAGAGTATCTCTTCCCTCCCTCTTGCAGCACAGAGTTAATGGACCACAATTCAGTAGTGAAGCCTATGTCACCAGATATGACCAATATCCTGTTCTGTTATAAACAAGAGTTCTAGGTTCTATGGTGGGGGTAGAGAAGAGGTATTCTGGGGGATGGAGGAATAATTTGAAGGGATAAAGGAAGAAAATGCCTTCAATAATTTTTTTTAAAAAGCTTTACAAAAGATTTTAGAAGAGGAATGTATGTATATCCTGCAAAAATCAGTGCTTGCTTCCTAGAAATATACAGTTACTTTTATAGCTTGCATTCATCAGAGCTAGCTAGAGTCATGAGATTTTGTAACACTCCTGGGGCTAGTTTTTTTTGTTTTTGTTGGTTTTTTTTTTTCTGTAAAAGGTCACTGAGATGATAAAACCCATGTTTATACAATCCTTTAAAATTTTCTGTGTTTCTCTTACAAAAAACCCTATGAATCTTGTCCTGTAAGCATTATTGTCCCCATCTTACAAAATAAGGAAACAGTTTCAGAGAGAATAAATAACTTTGCCTGTGGTCCCAAGGAGTGATTTAAATCCAAGCAGTTTCATTATAAATATATTTTATTTCATCTCCTCCACCCTGAGACTCCTGTATCCTGATTGGTGGCTGACTGCCGAAATTATTATTTCTGGAATGGGCCCAGTCATGCTTCACTAAACATTCAAAGCTCTTTTTAAGATTCTCCTCATCATTGTCACCTGCCTTCTCACAGTGAAGAGATCATTGCCCCTAAGCCTTACTCTGGTTACTGCATAGCGTATCATTTCATGCTTTGCCTCTGCATCACCAGCAGCCTTGCTTTTCTCACCTACTTTCAAGTGCCATCATCCCTTCTGTGTTTTTCCCCCCTCATTGTAAACCCTTCCATACCACTACTAAGCCAATATCTCAAAGAGATGAAGAAAGAGGAAAAAGATTTCTGTACAAAAAAAGATCTGTACAAAAAAAGCTCCTTTTGTAGCCGAAAAACAAAAACAAAACTAGAAACTAGTGAGGCGTCCAACTAGTGGGAAAAGGCTAAGCAAATTATATATTGAATGTAATGTAATATTAGTGCCCCATAAGAAATATCAAAATGGATAGTTTTCAAGGAAACTTGATAAACTTCTATTAACTGATGCCAAGTGAAGTGAGAACAGTTGATTCTGTGACAATATTATAAATAAAACAATTTTGAAAGACTTTAGGTCTCTGATCAATGGCAAACCATGATAGTACAGGACTGACAAAGAAACACGGATACCCATCTTCTGCCAGAGATATGAAAGACTTCAAAAGCAAAGTGAAATATATACTTCTGGATATGACCAACATGGAAATATTTTGTTTGATTAAGCATATTTGTTATGAAGGATCTCTTTTTCTTGTTTATATTACAATTGGGATAGCAAATAGAAAAGAGTCTAAATACTTATTCATCAGAAAAAATTCAATGAAATTTTTTGGGGAAAGAATACAAACATCTGGAGGGTAAGGACTGTCTTGTTTTCTTTTACTAGATCTGCAGTGCTCTCTCTCTCTCTCTCTCTCTCTCTCTCTCTCTCTCTCTCTCTCTCTCTCTCTCTGTCTTTCTCTGTCTCTCTCTCTCTCTCTCTCCCCCCTCTCCCTCTCCCTCTCTCCCTCTCTCTCATGATTTCTTTAAGTTATCTTAAATAAGAGTTGACTTTTCAGCAGTTAGTCATTGATTTTCCTTTAGAGTCAAACCCTTAATATACAAGCAATCCAGAAAGCCATTTAAAGTGGTCAGTTCAGATAATTACTGAACTAACACGAATGCACTTGCACTGATTTAATATTGAAACCAAAATGGCACCTGTCTTTCTCCAGCATATAGCTTACTGAGCTTTTTGTTGCTGTTGTTAAACTTTGTGAAACATTAGCTTGCTGGCAGAAAATTACAAAATATAGAATTTCTAAGGAGATAAAAACAAAGTAATTTCATTTTTATAAGTCCTAATATCTAAGAGCTGAAAGGGATCTTGAAAGTCATCTAATTGAACATAGACATAGATCTGAGCAAGAATTCTCTCTAAACAGCATCAAGGAAAACACCCTTCCCCCCTCTCTCCCTCCCTCCCCCCAGACATGCACGTAAATCCTGGATCTCTTTGCAGGATCAAATAAACAAATCTCTCTTCCTTCAAACACTGAGGTATCAGACCCCCATGAAGTCTTCTATTGTGTAGGCTAAAGTAACCTAATTATTTTATTTAATGATCATATAACCTGACTTAGAGCCCGGTCATTATCCTGAGTTGCCCTCTTCTGGAAGGGTTCTAACAAGTTAGTTAACAGAGTCTGAAAATAAGGTTCAAGATAGGGGCTGACCAAGGCAGAGTACAAACAATTATTATTTCTTCTGTTCCAGGTACTGTAATTTCTTTAACACCTCCTAGCTATTTAATTCAACTCAATAAAGCATTTATTTAGTGCCCTACTAACTGTACCAGGCACATTTTGGGCACTGAACAATGAAGGGAAAAAAAGCTGATAATCCTTGTGCCCAAGGAGCTTACATTCTTTTTGAAAAAAATTACCTATTTTCAGCTTTCAACATTCACTTCCACAAGATTTTGAATGTCAAGTTTTCTCTCCCTTTCTCCCTCCCTACACTCACACACCAGGACAGCATACATTCCGATTACCCTTTCCTACAGTCTATCACCCCCCTCCATCCCCTTCCCTTTTGTTGTCCTGTAGGGCAAGATAGATTTCTATGCCCCATTGCCTATATATCTTATTTCCTAGTTGCATGTAAAAACAATTTTTAACATTAATTTTTAAAGCTTTGAGTTCCACATCCACCCTCACTGAGAAGGCAAGCAATTGATATAGGTTATGCATGTGTAGTCATGCAAAACACCTCCATAATAGTGATTTTGTGAAAGACTAACTATATTTCCCTCTATCCTGTCCCACCTTACATTAATTCTATTCTCTCCTTTGACCTGTCCCTCCACAAAAGTGTATGCTTCCAATTACACCCTCCCCCAATCTGTTGTCCCTTCTATTGTCCCCTTCTCTTATTCCTTTCCTCCCTGCTTTCTGGTAGGGTAAGATTAACTTTTATACCCAATTGAGTGTATGTGTGTGTTATTCCCTCCTGAAGTCAAATCTGATAAAGGAAGGCTCACTTATTTCATCTCATTTTCCCCATCTTCCCCTCCATTATAAAATCTCTCTCTGGCCTCTTTTATGTGAGATAATTTACTACATTCTACCTCTCCGTTTCTCCTAGTAGATTCTCAACACTTGATTTTCTTTTTTACATATCATCCCTTCAAATTCAGCTCACCCTGTGCCCTCTGTGTCTATCTCTGCCTCTATACATACATACACACACATACACATACACTATATCTATCTATATATGTATATGCACATATATTCCCTCCAACTATCCTAATACTGAGAAAAGTCTCATGAGTTACAAATATCATCTTTCCATGTAGGAATATAAACAGTTCAAGTTTAACACGTCCCTTATGGTTTCTCTTTCCTGGTTAGCTTTTCATGCTTCTCTTGATTCTTGTATTTGAAAGTCAAATTTTCTATTTAGCTCTGGTCTTTTCAACAAGAATGCTTGGAAGTCTTTTGTTTCATTGAAGTTCCATTCCCCCTTCCCTTAAGTATGATACTCAGTTTTGCTGGGTAGAGGATTCTTGGTTTTAATCTTATCTCCTTTAATCTCTGGAATATCATATTTTAAGTCTCCTGATCCATTAGTATAGAAGCTGCTAAATCTTGTGTTTCTGATTGCTTTTAATGTTTTCTCCTTAACCTGGGAGCTCTGGAATTTGGCTGTAATATTTCTAGGAGTTTTCCTTTGGGGGTCTCTTTCAGTAGGTAGTCGATGAATTCTTTCCATTTCTATTTTACCTACTGGTTCTAAAATATCAGAGCGGTTTTCCTTGATAATTTCTTGAAAGATGATGTCTAGACTCTTTTTTTGATTATGACTTTTAGGTAGTCCAATGATTTTTAAATTTTCTATCCTGGATCCATTTTCCAGGGCAGTTGTTTTTCCAGTGAAATACTTCATATCATCTTCTGTTTCCCCCTTCTTTTAGTTTTGTTTTATAATTTCTTGGTTTCTCATAAAGTCATTAGTTTCCATTTGCTCCATTCTAATTTTTAAGAATTATTTTCTTCAATGATATTTTGGACCTCTTTTTTCCATTTGGCCCATTCTGCTTTTTAAGTTGTGGTTCTCCTCATTTTTGGACCTCTTTTGCCATTTGGGTTAGTCTAATTTTAAAGCTGTCATTTTCTTCAGCATATTTTTGGGTTTCCTTTAGTAAGCTGTTGACTAATTTTTCATTATTTTCTTGCATCACTCTCATTTCTCTTCCCAATTTTTCCTCGACTTCTCTTACTTGATTTTCAAAATCTTTTTTGAGCTATTCCATGACATGAAACCAATTCATATTTTTCTTTGAGACTTTGGATACAGGAGCTTTGACTTTATTGTCTTCCTCTGGTTGTATATTTTGATCTTCCTTGTCATCAATGGTGTAAGAAAATACCTCTTCATCAAGAAATTCAGAATTTGCAGTCTGTTTCTTTTCCCTGTTTGCTTGTTTTCTCAGCCAATTACTTGACTTTTGAGCTCTTTGCTAAGTATAGGGCTGCAGAAGTAGCCTCTGCTTCAGCAATGGCTGCTGCTGCCCTGGGACTTGGACTGGGGCCAGACCACTCTCCCCTCTCAGCCACATGAGAGACTCTTATCACTGACCATCCAAACTGTTTTTGGCATTTCTGAGTTGAGAAGTCTGGAAACTGCAGCAGTGCCCACAATTCAGTACCCTAAGGCTTGCTCCAACTGTGTCAGTGGGCATGGCCCATGTCTAACTCCCAGCTTCATGCCATTGATCCTTCCTGTCAATCTTCCAGAATGTTTTGGGCTGGAAATTCCCTTCATTCTGTCCTGTTGTGGCTTCTGCTGCTCTAGAATTATTTTAGAATCATTTTTACAGGTTTTTTGAGGGGTTTGAGGGAAGAGCTCTAGCAGGTTCCTGCCTCTATGCCTCCATCTTGGCACCACCCCTAGGAGCTTGCATCCTATGCTAAGATCTTTTAAATTTTTTTCTTTTTTTCTTTTCTTCTTATATTTGTTATTATACATGACAGACCCAAATTGAGAATCCACCAAACCCCCAAGTGTTTTTCACCTGAACTTTCTTACCATATTTCTCTCTTCATATATTAAGCTTATATTTAAAAAAATGTAAGAAGATGCCTTTACATTAGTTTCTAGTGATTTTACTTTTGGTAGGAAAAGTATACTCACTTGTTTTCCTGTAAGTATATCTGGGACTTTTAGGTAATTAAACAAATAGTATCATTGATTTCTATAAAGCAAAAGTTGTTCAAAAAGTTAAACTTAATTTACTTTCTTAGTTTCTTTATAGAAGCAGTAGAGTCATTTGTAGCTTCTAGTAAAATTTATGGAGAAATGTAAGCTAGCTTAGCAATTCAACGATTAAAATGCACACATTTTTGTGTTTGTTTCTCCAAGATCTAGGAGAATGCTTGGCATATAGTAATTGCATAATAAATGTTTCTTAGATTCCATTTGTTCATGAAATACTTTTTAAAGAGTTAGCAATTTTTAAAAGGTATAAAACCCTTTAAGTAAAACTCTGTGACCTCCATATTTTCTTGTGTTTACCAACTTTTTGTTAGAATGAAATCATATCCCAAGTTTATCATAATAGATCCAGGGTCAAACATCTTCCTAATGATTTAGCAATTGACAAAGAATATGCTTTGAAGTGCTTGAAAATGACATATCTATTCCATTTATACCCTACCCCCCAATTCTCATAAAAGATTTGCAGTAGACTATTTCTTTAGTGAAGTTAATTGAGAATGATTCCATAAAATATGCCCTCAAAACATTTACCTATGGAAATAGCTTTGTTATATAGAAAACTTTTTAATATTAGTCAGTGGAATATGTTTTTACTCATATATCTACTTTCCCCAGTGCATTTTAATTGCTTATTATGACATCTTTCTTTTAAGAATACATAATAATGCAATTAAAGTCATTACTACTAAGAAGGTAATAAAGCACCAAATGATATTTTGAAGTAGGTCATTTATTCCATGACCTATAGAATAATTCATTCTTTTGTAAGGGGATGGTCATTTTTTGAAAGCTTGGATGGGGCAAGTCATTGCCATTGCTGAGGTCTACCTCTTACTTCATTCTTAACTGTTCCTTTTGAAGAATGAACATGTAGTCAAACAATGTAAACAATCCTGGCCCAGAAGGATTTATATAATTGTCTTGGCTCCAGTTTCTTTGGAGAACAAGGAATCTAATTCTTTTTATGTATTTTTTAAAGTTTTTTGAGGGGGGAGACAAGGCAATTACGGTTAAATGACTTGCCTAAGGTCACATAGCTAGTAAGTTCTAAGTATCTGAAACCTATTCACTGTGCCACCTAGCTGTTCCTGAGCAAGTCAGCGAGTCACATTTTAACTCCTCCCAGATTATGCTCATGAAAGAGTCACTATTACAGTGGAAAAAAATATTGTGCCAGGAGTAAGGAGATTGGGGTTAAAATTCCACCTCTTCTAAGACTTGCTGTATGACCTTGCGTAAGTCACCTTCAAGGGTCTCAAAGGTTTCCTTGTTTGTAAAATGAGGGGTTGCTCAAGATCAGGGGATTTTAAGCTCTTTTTGTGTAGGTCATTGACAGACTATTGAAACCTGCAGACCTTTTCTCAGAATAATGTTTTTAAATGAATTTTTTAAAAATTAGTTTTGATTATAAAGGAACCAATTTTATGGTTCTTCCCATCAAAAATGATGAGCCCCCAAAATCTATACATTGGCTCTGAGTGATTTGTGGATCCCAGGTTAAGAATCCATAGTTTAGATCAGGGGTGTGGCTTGGACCTGTGGCTTGGAGGCCTTTAGGTCCTTGAGTGTTGCCTTTTCACTGACTCCAAGTCTTACAGACTTTTATTAAGGGGATTTGTTCTGTGAAACTTGGATTCAGTCAAAGGGCCATACTTGAGGACCTAAAAGGCCACATGTGGCTTCCAGGACACAGCTTTCTCACCCCTGGTCTAGATAACGTCTAAGATCCCTTCTAGCTCTAAAATTCCATTAATGTTAATGACTGCCTTCAGGTAGATGGTATTATCTTATCCCTCAGAGTCCTTAAATATTAGATCATTGTATTTTCTAACTCTTTTTCAAGAAATACACTCATCTGCCTAGACCCTTGGGCCAACTTCTCCGTTCTCTGAAAGCTTGCTACACTCCTACAGAACTTCCTAATAAGAGAGCACACAGAGAGTACAAGCATACAGGCACCTAAATGATCTTTGTAATGATTGGCTAAAAGGGCTTGTATATGGAACTAAGGCTGAACCACATATAAGGCTTATACCTGCATTTAATAAATGGAGCTTTCAGCAAAAAAAACAAAAAAACAAAAAAAAAAACAAAGAAAGAAATACACCCATCTAAAGAAAGACCAGGGTCTGCCATGACACACATTTTCTACTCTGATGCCATCATTATAGCATAGGATGAGAATAGAAGCTCCCTGAGGACAGAAACCATTTCCCTTTTTTGACTTTCTATAACTGGTGCCTAATGCAGTAGTTGGCACATAGTAGCTTTTAATTAATTCCTCTTGATTGATTGGCTAATCGACAGATTGGAACAGTTACTATTGTCCCACTGAATTGTTTTCAGATACCTATTTTTCATGGTACTGTTTACAATCACCAGTACTTCTTTAGCCTGAAAATCTCAGCAAAACCAGTTCTACCTTAACTGAAAATAGATATAAAAGGCTGAGTGGCAGATGGACACAGCTGTGTGTTTGGCTCCATCCTGATTTGCTCAGTGGAACTTTTCTTAAGATCATTGCTTTAGCCAAGTCACTCTGTATATCTTCGAGAATGAAGCAGCCATAAGACAGACCCAGGTAGATATCAAGACTAAATTGCAAAGTTTAAGGTATTCTTAGATGCCAGTTGAAAAAATGTATTGTTGCCTATACAAGTAGGAGGTATATTTTAGCCTTCCTCTGAGAAGTTCCAATTCTAGGCCACATTTGCCCAGAGATGCTAGACATTTAATTAAATTTTAGATTCAGATTCGTTTTGTCTAAATCATAACATTTGTCCAAGATCTTATAAAACAGAAATAAGCCTCCAAAAAACAAAAGAGAGAGATAAAATGCTTTGAAAAAAAATCCTTAATTGCAGTAATACATTTTATGGACAATAAACTCTTTAGCACATTATGTGGTGAGAATGTTTCAAATGCTGACAAGATAAAGATAATTGCGGATGGTGCAGCACACTGGAAAATTACTCCTATTGGTATCGACTCAGTTTCTAACTCTTCAGGCCTGGCATTTTTGACAAATAGCTTCCTAGAAGCAAACTTGATTACTCAGTCCAGCTCTAAGGAAGAATTTCCTGACAACAAATTGATAAAGAAGATTATACTACCTACTTTTCTCTGTCTTCTTCTCCACCTCCTAGCTTTTCTGACTTCCATCATGTCTCAGCTAAAATCCCACCTTCTACAAGAAACCCTTCCTGATGTCCATTCGTTCTTGTATCTTCCATCTGAGACAATCTCTGATACAGCTTACATATACCTATACACATAAGAGCAGCTCAGTGGCACAATGGACAGAGTGCCATTCCTGGAGTCAGGAAGACTCATCTTCCTGAGTTCAAATCTGGCCTCATACCCTCACTAGCTGTATGACCATGGTCGTAATTTAACCCTGTTTACCTCAGTTTCCTCATCTGTAAAATGAACTGGAGAAGAAAATAGCAAAGTATTCCAATAACTTTGCCAATAAAACCCCAAATGAAGTCGTGAAAAGTTGGACATATCTGAAAAATGACTGAAAAACAAAAAAAAATATATAGATATTTATAATGTAACACAAACACTATGCATCCTACTACATATGTATAAAGATTATATATGTATGTGTAAACACACACATTTTTTGTACCTCATTGTTTGCTCGTTGTCTTTTCTATTAGATGGTGAATTTCCTTAGGTACTGTTATTACCTTTCTTTGAATCTCTGGTTGCCTAGCACATAGTAGGTGTTTAGTGAATGCTTGTTGGCATGACTGCTACAACTCTGGGATACTTTTTGAATCAATCCAATTTATATCCATTTGGGATTGTGTTGAAATAAACCTGCCTGAAATTTTTCCTTACCCAGTATAGTGATTCTGATTCTTCTTACAGAACATAGAATTGGACATGGCCTTGGTTTTGTTTAGAAGTTATATAATCTAAAGCCCTCAGTTCCTCTATGAGGAAATTGAGTCTTACAGGAGGGATGTCCCTTACCCAGCATCACACAGATAGTAAGTAGCAAAGCTAGTAAGTTTCTCATGGGTAGGAATTGTTTCATTCTTGGTATTTATTTCTGCCATGCTTCCACAGAGTGCTTGGAAAACAATGAATGAGTATTCTTTCAGTATTCTTTAGCACTGTTCTAAATATTAGGTATAACCAAGTTAGATAGTCCCTGTGTTCAAGAATTTCATATTCTAATAAGAAAACACATTTCAGAGAGGTAGAGTCTGAAAAGCAAGTCAGAGGTACACGTGGGACTGTATGTTTTGCACAAAGCTGGTTGACAGCCCACTTGCTGGTAGGTTCACTTAACAGAGTCTAATGTCCTAGGGGCATTAGAGTGTGATTTATTTTTTTGGGGGGGAAGATGAAGAGGAGGGGCACAGAGTGCACAAGACATGGTTTAGTGAAAGGGGAGAAAGATATTGTTGATTGATTGAAAGTAAAGTCCTCTGATTTCAAATCGACTATAACCGTATTCCCCTTGTAAACTTTGACCAAGCTTAACTTTGGCCTCTTCCTTGGCTCGCTGCCTTTCTCTCATTTAGGCCGTGCTGTTAACTTCTTCCATTTTCTGTTTCCCTTCTATTATGGCCCAAGCGTGCAGCCTCCGGAAACCTGGAGGTAACCTTAGAATTTGGTTCAAATTCAAGTTTGTTGACTTAACGAGCTTCATGTATTACTTGGTTGTACGGTCATTTATTTTTATGAACCAGAATGACCATGATAACGAATTATAATTTCTGGTTATGTAGAGAAGTACTAATGATGTTATAGGTTTGAATATCATGATTTCAGCACTTACTGGTTCAAAAATAATTGTAATAACAACAGTAATATAGCCCTTATATACCTTCTATAGGAACTATCTCCCAATTCCTCTTAATTCCAATGCTTTCCCTCTGTGAATTATTTTCTATTTGTCCTGTACATGGCTTGCTTTTCATATAGTTGTTTACATGATTTCTCCCCATTAAACTGTAAGTTCCTGGAGGGCAGGTGCAGTCTTTTGACTCTTTTCATATCTCTATACATAGCACAGTGCCTAGCATATAGACGGTGCTTAATAAGCTTTGGTTGATTGATGATTTATAGCAAATCAACGAATTAGGTAGTAAAAGTATTTTTTTTTCCATTTTAACAGATGAGGAAATTGATTTTCAGACAGATAGCCAAGATGAAATTCTAACCCTTTTCTGATTCCAAGTCTACTAAAACATCTTTTTCTTTTTTCTCTTCTTTTCTTCTCCTTTACTCCCCTATTTCCCCATTTCAAATCATCTTCCTAGTCAGAGACATATTAATAAAATCACTTGTCAAATATGTTACATCACAATTTTATTATGCATTTTTGTGCACTTTTAAAGAAAGTTCGCTTTTTAATGTAAGGCAGTACCCTAAATCAAAATCTTATTTATATGCTTAGCTTTAAAGGATATATTACATGGTACTCTTTTAATATGCAAAAAAGGTCCCCTGAGATGCTTCTGCAGAAACTGAAAAGTCTGCAGGGGCTAAAAGAAAAAGACATTAAAATGTAAGCGGCAGTGCCTACAGATAGAATCTATCTTTCAAGTTGGAAAGGGTGAGAGGCTTGGATATCTCACTCGTATATGAAGAGGCCAGCAAGGCAATGAACTGCCTCTAGGCAGTAGTAGTACGAATGTATACCTTTACCTCAAACCACTTATTTGCATAAGATTCTCAAAGGTATTTGGAAAGTGAAAATTACTGAATTGAAATTAATCACCCTGAGGCATACATGTTGAGGGAAAGTGCCTTCTAGCCAGGAAGAATTTATCATGGGAAAGGTAAGCTTTCTGTCTCCTACCTAGACCCGACAGACTATCTCAAAGCTCCAATTCCAAGGGAGTCAAAGCAGCTTCTGATCCTAAGCTGAAGGTCATTGTCCTAGCTGAAGGACTTGTATAGATCTACTGTAAAGTAGCAATTCAGGTGAAGAGAGCACAGTACCACCCAGCCAAGCCCCAGGTCGAAGGTGGCTAACCATAGAGTCTTGTTTTGTATAAAATGGTTTGCTTGTCATCTCTCCCATTAGATGGTAAGCAACTTGGGGTGTTGTCTTTTTATATCCTCAATGCTTAGTACAATCACATGATTAATTAGGTACTCAGAAGTTGTGTTCATCCTTCATTGCTGAAGAAGACCATGCCATCAGAGAAATGATGACAGGACTTGCACTTGACTTTGTTTTGAGTGAGGGAGGGCTGTGCAGGTCACCAGTCTCGCTTCTCCTCCAAAGCCATGTGAATCCAGTGACCAGATATTCATCAGGATGACTGGAGATGATCCAGGATGAGGCAATTGGGGTTAAGTGACTTGCCCAAGGTCATACAGCTAGTGAGTGTCAAGTGTCTGAGGTGAGATTTGAACTCAAGTCCTCCTGACTCCTACACTGGTACTCTATCCACTGCACCACCTAGCTGTATTTAGAAATATTGCTTGATAGGAGGAGAAAAGCTAGCTGAGCTGATGACCCAGTGAAGACACTGGTTTGCCAAGAGCCAGCTCTACTGATGCCATCCATGCCTTGCACTAAACCTTGTGATGACCCTCTAAAGTGAGAAAGAACATTGAGTCCTTAAAATCCTGGAGCTGTCAATTGCCTGGGCTACATGCATTCCTTATGCATGTACCTCACTAATAGTATCACTTTAAATTTGTGCCCAGTTTTCTTCTTGGGCTCTCAGACTGTATGTGGGAAAGTATCCCCATGTCCCAAAATGCATCTCATTTTGTAACAGAAAAAAAATGAAACAAATAAACAAAGTGCCTTTAGTGTTGGCAGAAAATATCTGTAACTGTTTTGCTTTTCAATGTAAGAAAAAAAAAGCCTTTGCTAAAGAGCTAAGTCTACTGGATGATTAGAAAGTAGAATTATGCCAGTTGCGGGGAATAGTAAGAATTTTGACATATAATCACCACAGGGTGAGCCCTAGAACTTTGAAAGGAGTAGCAGCCATTGACTGTGCAAATTGGATGAGTAAGCCCTGAGGAGGCATTGTGAATGTTGGAAAATACAGATATATGAATACGTAATTACCAAAAGTATTTGATAACATGCTACTGAATTACTCAAATACTGCCAGCTTCCCTCTATTTATCTTTGGTTTTACTCTCATTTAGTTTTGAAAAATAGTTGTAGATAGATGCTCTTGCTTTACACTGGAATAATTGACATAGGGTAGATATTTTTGGTACATCATAAAGTTCCAAACCAAGAAGATTAAACTATTCTCTTTTAAACTGTGCACTTATTAAAAAAGGCCAAAAAAAATCCACATCTTAAGAAACAAATAACTATGTTCAGGTAACTGCTGAGCTGGGTACTTTTATTCCTCACAAAAAAAAATAAGGAAGAAGAGGTCCACAAGTGTTGTTTAAAGAATGCCATAGACTTTCACCAGCTTAAGGAAACGTAGCTCTAATGTACTTTTAAAACCAAGTAAATTATAAATGTTGCATTGGCCTTGATATGAGGGTCAGTTTAGTATAGTGAAAGGAGGACTGAATTTAGAATCAGAGGACCTGTTTAAACTCTTGCTTGACTAATTAAGTTCATAGAATCTTGCAGGTCAATTGCTCTAAACCCTTAATTAAAAATGAAAAAATAATGAAGTTCAGAGGTGGGAAGAGACTTGCCCACTCTCACACATGTAAGTGACAGAGCTGGGCTTCATACCCAGGTCCTCTGACTTCAAATCTGATCTCAGATACTTACTAGTTATATGACCCTGTACAAATTACTTAACCCTATTTGCCTCAGTTTCCTCATATGTAAAATGAGCTGAACAAGGAAATAGGAAACCATTCTGGTATCTTTTCCAAAACAAAACAAAAAAAAACACCCAAAATGGGCCACAAAGAGTTGGACACAGCTAAAAGATGACTAAAACAATTGAAAACCCATTATGACCTGTGTGACTTTGGACAGGCTAAGACACATCTTTGGATCTCATTTCCCTCATTCTGTGTAGGGACTGTATTAAATGATCTTATTACTTTGGATCCCATGATTTACCAGATTTCATTAATTGGATTTTGTAAGATCCATTGTCAAGATCCAATTTCTGCCAGGATTCTATTTTCCAATGTAACTAAGTCACCAAAACTTGCAGTGCTAGCAACCTCATTTGCTGCCTTTCCTATATGATTTCAGATGTCTGAAGGTTGCAACAAATTATTATTAATGGTGGAGGAAGAATCCTAAAAATAGTTGAGCCATATTACACCTCCACCTCTCCCAAAATCCATCAGAACTCAGCTGTCTATGTAATAAATGATTCTTGTTAAGTTCCAAAGTCTTAGAGCCTTCAAATTTAGAAACCACACCCCTAGGGAGGAAAAGTAATTCTTCTGTCTCAGGAGGTAAAGAAGGATCTAAAGTGGGGAGGAGTAAAGAAAACAGATACATTCATTCATTTCATGAAAATGGTGATTTACTATGCTATTAGTGTTCATTACTACTCCTTAATTAAAAACTAGCTAACCATTAAAGTCAGACTCTTAAATTCAATATGGCATTATTCCTTAAGGAGTCAGAGTTTCTTAATCTTATCAAAGAAAATTGATTCACCCTTTTCAATAAAATGATTATGAGCTGTTTTCTTTCTTGAATTAAGGCCTTGAGCTCTGAAATTTATCATTTACCTTTTCTTTGCATTCAGTTGTTTTTCAGTGTTTCTTAGTTGTGTTCAACTTTTCACGATCCCATTTGGCAAAGATACTGGAGTGGTTTGCAGTTTCCTTTTCTGATTCATTTTGCAGATGAGGACCCTAAGGCAAACAGGGTTAAGTGACTTGTCCAGGGTCACACAGCTAAATAAAAGTCTGAGACCAGATTTTAACTCAGAAAGGTGAATATTCAAAACTCCAGATCCAACAGCACTCTATCTACTGTGTCACCTACCTGCCACTATTTACTTTGAAAACTCTCAGTTTTATAAGCATAAAATCTAACATTGTGAGAAATAGAGAACGTTCCCATTCTGCTACACTTTGAGGCATTAAGGTATAGTGAATAGGGTGCTTGGAATCAGGAATACCTTGGTTCAGATCCTGTGGGAGATGGTAGCAGGAGAGTTTATTTCATCAGATAACCTCTAATGTTCCTTTGCCAAAGAATCTATGGTTTTATGAGCCTTTTAATAGCAGGATAGGGGAATACTTGTACAGAATACTGAATTCATTTTCAAACATGTCACTGTGGCATTTTTTTTAAGTGGATTTGTTATTGAATTGTTTTCAGTGGTGGAGGAGGGGCAGTGGAAATCCCAGCAATGACATGCAGAAGGAAGCTAATAAGTTTGTTTATCAATTGAACAAAAATGAATATGATCCAAAACCAAAAGTAATCAATAGAGCTTATTTAAAAAAGAAATCTTCTTTGAATGATCTGCCTTAACTGGGTCTCCTGCTGCTGAGTTTTCTGTAAACTCATTTTTTCCTTCACTACTTTTTTACTTTTTTATGAGGCTGTACTAATGATTCGCTATCCTCCTTCATAAGACTTTGTAAATGAGTTTTTGATCTAAATAGAGCATGAAAATAAAAGTGTGTTATGCATAGTCCATTCAAATATCCACAAAATATCCATCTTTAAAATAAATATGTGAAGTGACACTCTAATTTGCCTCTTTGCCCCTCTGTGAGGTGGCAGTTTTGTGAGACTGAATGAAAGCAGTCAAATCAAAACAGAAAAATAATGACCGATACTCACTTAAAACTACCTGTTTATTTGTTATCATGTGTGTATCTCAAACTTTAATCACAATGACTAACATTAATATAACATTTTGTTTTATTTTAAATGCATTATGCAATGTAATCTTTGCAGGAAATCTGTCAACTAAAATTTTAATAATATCCATATTACAAATCAGGAAACTGAGGCTCAAAGAGCCTAATTGATCCCTTGTGATGGTAATTTAAGGCTAATGGTGGGCGGTGGTAGCGGGAAAGAGTTAGAGATATTCCCTGCCCATTAAAAGACTTCAATATCTTTTGTTAATTTCTACTGAGGCACTGGGTCAGAGGGTCCTGCCCTCCAGTTCTGAAAAGTGTATAAATACTCCGAGGTGAGGTTTTGTTTTGGGGCTTAGTTTTTGGAAGAAGGGTTGTGTGCCACATGAAACTCTGGGAAGATGTTGATGAGCCCCCCTCCTCAACTTGGAAGATCCAGATGTTGGTGTTTCTCTTTCTGATAATTATGTATATATGTAATGGCAAGACAGTCAGATCTGTCTGTTGATCTGTGATGTCTGTGTTGCTTACAGTCAGATAGTTGGAAGCCCTGTCAGTTAATCTTTATTTCTCTCTATTTTCTCTCAAATTCAAGGTACTGACTTTTCCCCCTGAGCTAAGTGAATGATACATATGCTTGCTTAAAGTAGATTATTGACCCCTCGAAAGTTGCTTTCCTTTTTAGAAAAGCAGATCTAGGAACCTGTACAGCAGGGCCTGTGGTGAATGCTGGAGTCCTAGTTGTTATATCCCTAAATCCAAATCATACAATCATAAACTTTAAATTACAAGGCACCTTTGAGGCCAGATCAGCCTACTCACTACAATGATGATGATTTAAAAAAAAGAGGAGAAGGTTGAACATAATAATAAATATCTTGTGTTTACATAGTACTTTAAGGTTTGCAAAGCACTTTTTAAATGTCACATTTTATTTGCACAACAGCCCTGAGAGGTAGATGTTACTACTATCTCCATTTTACAGATGAGGAAACTTAGTTCTATAGAGATTTAAGTGACTTACCCAGGTTCACATAACTATTAACTATCTGGGGTATGATTTGAATTCATGTCTTCCTGAGATTCAGTATTCTGTGACTTGTCCACAGATAACATTGCCTGATTGAGAGAGAGAGAGAGAGAGAGAGAGAGAGAGAGAGAGAGAGAGAGAGAGAGAGAGAGAGAGAGAGAGAGCGTTCCCCCAGAGAGTAATGGACCAGCATGTCACAGATAAGAGCATTGTGGGAAGGTGAATAAACTCAAATGACCGATACATTGGCCTTAGAAACAGAGCTCCCAAATTATAGGAATAATGAGGATTTAATAAAACAGCCATAAGATTTACTAATTACTGTTCATATTTACAGAATATTTTCTGTTTCACAGACATCTTATTAGATCCTCTGAACTTCAGTGAGAAGTAGATACTATAGATTTTATTATTCCCTTTTTTACAAGGGAATTTTGCAATTGAAGCTCAGAGAGGTTAGGTGATATCTCTAGAGTTACATCGTGGATTAAATATTGCAAATAGGATTTGAACCCAGGTTTTCCTGAGTCGGTCTTCTCTATCCATCACTCTGTAGCCACAATTTTACATTTACACAGTTGACTAAATTGTGCAGAAAATTCAAGATGTAGTATTGTTTAAATTGGTTAATGCTAAAAGAAGCTTTTGGTTAAGTTGAGTAAAATTCAACTTTAAAGACTCTTCCTCCAGAAAGCTGTATGTTGCATAATGCTGTCCTCACCAAAAAAAAAAAAAAAATAGTTGTCCCTTTGGTGGGAAACGGTTTAACAAAGAATCCAGGCTGATGATGAAACATCTTGGCAGAGAAGTAACTGACTAGAGATATATAGTGTGTTCCCAGTATGGTCAATGCGACAGACAAGGAGGAGATTAATGGGTAAAGATAGCTATGTAACAAAATTCATCCCTCAAGTACCTCTAAAATTGCTTAAAGGGAAAAAATAGTTCAAATGGGGACTCAGAGAAGGCAGTTTTATTACTACTATGTTAAAATGAATAAATCTCTTAAAATCACCTAACAAAATTCATAATTTCTTATACAATTTTCTTTGTAATTGACTTTTTTAATATATGTTGAAGATTAAGTTCCTAATAATAAAGGAAAATATTAGAAAAAATACAACAAATAAAGGGGGAATTTTCTATAGATGGTAAGTTCCTTCAGATTTTTCTATTTGTGGTTAATGATTCTATCAAATCTTAGAAAATTATCAACTTTCTCAAAATGAGGTATACAGCTACTCCAGAGTTCACCAAAGCCATCTATGCAGGTAAAACCAAGTGGGGAAAGAATAAGTATTGTCTAGATTGTTTATACACAATTTGATGGACAGCCCACAGAGCTGATTTATCAGAATTTGGACTAACACTGCAGATGGCTCCTGAAACTGGGCTCAGGATTGAAAAAAACAAGGAAAATGGGCTTGATTGTGTTTGCAGAATTATGCAATACTTAAAAAAAAAGAACAACATAGGATTTCTCCTGAAAGAAAAACATATTATAAACACCAAGTTTCTTCCAGCAATATACACAGTACAGATTATGTAAATAACAAAAAACATTGCTCACCAACAAGGTCGCAAAGAGACTTACTGTAAACATAACCAGGTTGCAATATACTGATAATGGTTAATGACTAGAGAGTCTGCCTCTGAGTGATGAAAATGAGTTCAAGTCTTGTTTCTGACATGTATTCATTATGTGATCCTAAGCAAAGTCATTAAGCCTTCTCAGTGTCCCAGTAAAGTCATTTAGATCTTAGCTAAGATCATAGAAGGAATTTCCCTTATCATGAGTTCCATGTACCACAGATCATGGATTTTTATTAAACACACACACACACACATACACATATACATGCACACAATGATTAATGCACAAGAACACAAGAAGTGAGCTAAAAGATAGCAAAAGCTTATAAAGAAAAGGGAGGTGGATTGGTCATAGAGTAAGAGTAACAAATGGAGAGCCCACATGCTAGACTGTTCTCTTTTCAATGTGTAGAGATCTTGAAAAGGGGATCCTGTATACTAAGAAGGACCTAATGCGAAGGGGGCAAGCATTTATACAGCACTTACTGTGTACCAGGCTCTATGCCAAGTGCTCTTTTTTTTTTAACAAATATTATTTCATTTCATTAGCTCATATTTAAAACAACCCTGCAAAGTAGGTCTATTATCATTCCCTTTTTAATGGTTGAGAAAACTAAGGGAAATGTTAAATAACTTCTCCAGAGTCATACAGCTAGTATATATCTGAGACCACATTTGAACTCAGGACTTTATGAGCATTCTACCTATTTTATTATGCCACCAACTGCCTAGGGGGACAATGATGAAGAGTTTGGGGGACAGTATGTCAAGAGTTACAGAGTATGGAAAAAGCATGAATGATTTTCCATATGCACTATGAGAAGGAGTACACTAATCCATGAGATCTCCAATCCATCGAAGTTTGGAGTATCAGACGAATGTTGAAGCACACTAGGAGCACTTTGTTTAATTGGAGAGGCAAGTTAGCATAATAGAGTATCTGAATGGAAATCAGGAAGACAGAAGTTTGGTTTTTGTCTCAGGAACTTAGCAAACTCTGTGAACCCAGGCAAATCATTTAACTTCTCTGAAACTCAATTTCCTCATCTGTAAAATGGGAATAAAAATAGTACCTCATTCCCAGGTTGTTGTAAGGATCAAGTGAGATGGGTATATTAAAAAAATGTGCAAACATTAATGCTTTCTATAAGTGTTACATCTCAATATTATTTGGCTGTCATTTTAAATGGTGGGGGTAGGGAGGTATCTCATTTTGGGGCCTCCATTGTCAGATTATGTGATTATCTCTCTTTCTTTTTGGTAGCATTACCAATGTCAGTATTTCCAAACAAAAGGTTATGCAGTCAGTGAATGACTCCATTTGTTTCAAAAATATGGAAGTTTTTTTTTTTCAAAATCTGCTTGAATTTTTGCCTCAGGAAACATGTATTTTTCAAATGACAGAAAAGATGTTCCCTCATTTTCACTCATTCTTGGAAAATGTTTCAGGTCCTTTAAAAAATACTTTACCTAGTTTGAAGTTGGATTGGAAAATATTATATTATTATTTTACTCCATTTAATAATATTTTCCTCTGTGTAGCTCTCTGTTTATTTCATTTGTTTTTGCTCTCAGCAATAAGAACAACTTCTCAGCTAGCTGCTGTGATTGGTCAATTCTTGATACACACATGTATACATATGTGGATATAGGTATGTATGTATATATATGTGTATTATACACACATATGCATATGTATCTTAATTTCTGCTAAATCTCTGAATATTCTTGATCTTTCCTTCAACTTAACCTCTATATGGTAGTATTGACCTATCTCCTTCATAAGATTAATAATAAAAATTATTCTCTTTTATGGATTAATTAAATCATAGCCATGGGGTTTCACTTCATCTAGGCAAATAGCTTAATATTCATCGTCCTTACAATTGCTTCTATATTTGATCATAGTCATCAATTTTTCCTTCAGTCACTAAAATGTGGAATTATCTACTTTAACTTGACTACATGCTGAACAACTTAGACATGTATCATAAAATTCAGCCCCAAACCACCTACTGCTTGAGGTTACAATAAAATACTCTTGCGTCCAGTTTAGAAGCATGAATGAGCTGATGGTTAGCTAATTGGACTTTTCTCCAATATTCGATTGCTGTGAATGTCATCATTTAGAAATCATTTTCTATTCACCTGGATTTATTTCTAATATAGCTTTAGTTAGGTCTAAGCCTGGGGTAATTGAATGGAGTACAACTTTACAACATCACTTTTCATAGCTGTACCCTCATCAGGCTTTCAATATGCCACTAACCATGTAGGGTATAATTTCCATTCAGATGAATATTACAGCTAAGTGAAGAAGCTCCACTTTTCTCAAAATATGACATCTGCTTCTGGTCTCCTGTCATCTGCTTAGCAAAATACAAACTTGTAATTGCTATTTTTCTTAGGGTAATCTTTCAAATCCCAATTCCAGAGTCAAATTTATATGTAAATATATGTATAGATAGATACATATTTAGATAGATGACTGGATAGAGGTGGGGTTTTTTTATTTTATTTACAGTAATTCTCCAGAAAGCCACTAGCAAGAATGGCAAAGGACTGTGGACCTCATTTCTTGAAATTACTGAGAGGAGCAAGGATTTTTACAGTAACTGGAATAGACTGCCGGTTTTTGTATTTCTGCCATGGTCAAAAGTATATGATTAATCTTCCACCTAGAAGAGAAGGGAGACTTGAGTAAACCCATTCCATTCCAGGTTATCTAGGAAAAGGAAATAAATTTATAAATATTTATATAAAGTAGAAGGTCTTTAATATGAAAAGAAAGGAAAAAAGTATTTGAATAGGCAGGAGTTTGGGTGATGGAAAAATGTAACACTGTTGAGAACGAGACAATGTAGCATCAAACAATTAGCAATAATTTATATGAGACTTTGCAGAGGAAGAAGCTGGACCTTCTGAGAAGGAAGCTGAAAGATTTGTGCTCTAAAAAATACTATATTAAGAATGTGCATATGCTTTATCCAGAGTTTATCCAGTAATAATTAGAAGAAATAAATAGTGGCAGCTACTGACTTCTTACTGGGGAGTAATGAAGCAGATATATATATATATATAATCTAAAAACAAAAATAAGGAGGTTTGCTATCATTTCAAGGCATATGGCCAAGGATGTGAAAGAAAAGTTCACAAGACCTGTCAAATCATATATTACCAACTTCTGGTGATTCGTATTATTGCAAGCAATCAAGAAATCATTGCTAAAATTTATAGAATGTTTTTTATTTAACCTGGGATTTCTGGAATTTGGCTATAATATTCCCAGAGGGTTTTCATTTTCATCACCTCTTTCAGGTGGTGATCAGTAGATTCTTTCAATTTATATTTTACTCTCTATTTCTAGAATATCAGGGCAGTTTTCCTTGATAATTTCTTGAAATATGATGTCTAGGTTTTGTTATTATTGTTATTACTTTCAGGCAGTCCAATAATTCTTAAATTATCTCCCCTCAATCTGTTTTCCAGTTCAGTTGTTTTTCCAGTGAGATATTTCACATTAGCTTCAATTTTTTTTATTCTTTTCTACTTTGTTTGATGGCACTTGTCCAGTTCTAATTTTTAAGGAATTATTTTTCTTCAGTGAAATTTTGTGCCTCTTTTTCCATCTGGTGAACTCTGATTTTTTAAGGTATTATTTTCTTCAGTATTTTTTTGTGCCTGTTTTTTGCCAAGTTGTTAATTGTCTTTTCATAATTTTCTTCCTATGCTCTCATTTCTTTGCCTAATTTCCCCCTCTATTACTCTTATATGACCTTGAAAATCATTTTTTAACTCTTCTAGGAAATCTTTTTGTGCTAGTGTCCAATTCACTTTTTCCCCTCTTTGAGGCTTTGCTTATAACACTTTTGATTTCATTGTCCTTTTTTTTTTGAGTTTGTGTCTATATCTTCCCTGTCACCACAGTAGCTTTTTATGATCATACTCTTTTTTTTGTTTTGTTTTTGCTCATTTTTCTACTTTATTTCTTGATTTTTTTAACTTAATGTAAAAGTTCAACTCTGTTGCCAGCTTGGGGGTGGGAATGGGAGAAAGAAACTGCCTTAAGCTTCAAGTATTTTTGTACTGCTATATTCAGAGTTAGTTCTGGGGTTGGGAAGTTTTCAGTGCTTTCAAAGTGGTGTGATCTGGGGAGAGGTTTAATCACTGCTCTCTTGGTCTACACTCTGATCATTCCACAGAAAGGGCCTCTCATCCCTTTGGGTTGCAATTGATATTGCTCCTATGGGTTCTGGCTCCCTTAGGACTAAAAATCATGGTGTTCCTTAGGGTCCCTTCTCTCCACTCTTGAACTATGACCCAGAATTGGGAATGGGCAGTGAATTTGACAAATGGTTTGATCCTGCTAGCACAGGAGTCCTCTGTCATCTCTTTCTGACCATTTGCCAAGTCCCCTTATCCTCTCTGCCTTAAGAGATCCTGAAGCTGCTGGTGCTGCTTCTGTCACTGTTCCCTAGTTCCAACATCCACACAGGTTCCAGCCCAACCTCCACCCTTATTGGGGATTTTGTAGAAGGCTTTTCTAATAAGTTATAGATTTGACTACATCAACAATACTATGCCAGGAAATCTGTGGATAGATTTCAGGGGGGTCTGTAAATTTGAATGAGAAATACATCTTTATTTTCACTAGCATTTGTATCCTTTTATATCTGTCCTTTATAATCTTTTGAATTTTATTCATTTAAAGTATTAAATCCATAGGATTTACCAAACTGCCAAAGGAGTCCATGACGCAAAACTTAAGATAACTGTGGACTAGGTCATTTTTAAGCCCCTTCCAACTTTAATATTATTTAATGCTGTTTTTCTGAAAACCAGTCCATCCAATGTGAACTCTTCTCTCTCTATCTTCATCTATTCTCTCCTGTTTCTCTAAAGTTTCAGAGAAATTGTCTCTATTAGTTGCCAAAGTTAATCCCTTAGCTTGTGGTCTTTATCCTATCCCAATCAATATTCTCCAAGATCTAGACTAATTCATCATTCTTTATGATCCATGCATATTCAATCCTTTCTTTTTTATAGACTACTTAAAAAAAATTATATCTCCTCTGTCCCTTAAAAAACAAACAGTAACTACCGAGATATCAAAGGGCTTTCCTTTTCCCCTGCTACCCCATCATGCTATATTCCTATAATTCTCTCTCCTCTCCATCATTATCACTATCATACTCCTAGAATGAGTAGTATAAACTTACCATTTTACTTTCTATGTGCCAACTCACTTTGCAGATCCTTGCAATCTGACTTCCATCTGTATTACCATAGTGTAACTGCCTGCAATGGTAGATAATGACATCTTTGTTGCCACATCTAATGTTCCCTTTTCCTCATTCATCATCCCCTTTGGCTTCTCTGAAACCTTTGATTCTATTAACCACATTCTCATTCTTTGACCTCTGATACTTCATTTTTATGTTTCTGTTCACCCCTCTGACTTTTCCTTCTGATTCTTCCAATGTATCCTCATCCATCTCACATACTTTAAACATGGGTTATATCTTTGGCCATCTTCTCATCTTTCCTTATTCTCCCTTTCCTGGCAATATCATCCAATCTCATGGCTCATTTTTTCTTTCTTTTTTACACTTTCAGTTTTATTATAAATTTCTTAGATACATTAATATATCATATATTACATAATTATTGTACATAATATTAATACATAATATACAAATATGTTATGATAAAATCAGTCAAACACAACTAATTATATAGTGACTATATTTGAAAGTTTATGTGAATTTTACATCTGAAGCATCCCAACTCTTGACTTAAAAAAAACGATTAGAAATCCGATTTATCTTCCTCCTGTCAACATCCAATTGAAAAGAAACATTTTTTTTTAATCTTGTAATAAATATGTAGTCAAATAGAACAAATTCTTTCATTGGCTGTACACAAAGATAGTTTGATGTGTTTATATGTATACATGTATCTATATACACACGTATATGCCTACATATGTGTTTATTTAAGTTTTGCAACATAAATTCATCACCCCTCTGTAACAGAGAACATATTTCATCATCAGTTACCTGGAATCATGAATGTTTATTGTTTTGATAATAATTCTTTTACATCTTTCCAAGGTTTTTGTAACGTTGAATAAATTGTTCCTCTGGTTCTGCTCACTTCATTTCTCAGTAGTTTTGAAAGTCCTCAGAGTTGCTCATTTTCATAATATTGATTTTATAGTATAAACTACATATTATTTCTGCTCATTTCACTTTGCATCATTTCATGCCTTTTAAAGTCTTTAAAAAAATCCACTTCCTTATTTCTTACAAAAGCATTCCATTTTTACCTTGATCTAGATGATGACTGCATCTAGTTCGCTAGTCCCATATTTCCTCATACTTTCTAAGTATCTTCAAATGTGTCACATAGGTATCTCAAATCTAATATGTACAAAACCAAATTCACCATCCTTAGCCTTTAAAACAACCAAGTTTCTTCTCTTCTCAGTATCTTTGTTTGATCTTTATAACAACCTTGGGAGGCAGTTACTATAAGTATTATCCTTCTTTTGCAAATGATCTTGTTCCGAGGAAATTAAGTAGTTTGCCTAGAGTTACTTAGAATATCAAAGGTGGAAAATGAACCAAGGTTTTCCTTACTTGGAAGCCTAAGCCTTGCTATCTGATCAGTTGCCAGACCCTAAAAATTCTCCATCCTTTCCTTTCTACTCCTATGTTAATCACCCTAATCCAATCTTTTATGGATTACCTACTTCTTACCAGGACTTCCTTCTTCCAAATTATGTTTTCACCTCTAAATCTTCCATTTTCCAGTTTATCTTTTACATTGCTGCCATTGTTACTAATTTTTTTAAATAGCCTTTCTGCACTGACTGCTGATGAAGTTCAAATTCTTCAGCCTGGCATTCAAAGCCGTCTTTAGTGCGACCCCACTCTACCATTTTAGATTTATTAAACACTTCTTCCCTTTAGGCATTTGCATTACAGCCAAATGACATCAATGAATTTTCTGCTTGGTAACCTTTGGAAAACTCTGCTCTCAAGAGTAGCTCTATCAGGACTGTTTATCATGTGCAGGTTGATTTTTATTCCTACTGGAAACTTTCTCAATAAGAAATAAGTGAGAGGCAGAGCAGAAGTAGAAGCAGGGACCTACCGGACCTCTCCACCCAAATCCCTCAAAATGCTTGTAAAAAATAACTGAACAAATTCTAGAGCAGCAGAAGCCACAAAATGACAGAGGGAAACAGATTTCCAACCCAAGACAATCTGGAAGGCTGACAAAAGGGGTCTGTTTCACCAGACTTAGAGAGGAATGCAACCCAGTGTGGGCCATGCTGGCACAGACAGGATGGGAGCAGACTTCGAGGTACTGAATCACTGCACTGTGGTTTCCAGACTTCTCAACTCACAAACAGCAAAGACAGCTTTAAAGGTCATTGGGAAAGCTCTCTCCCTCCCTTCTGTAGGCCAATAAAAATATGAAATTGGTCTTGGATCATGGAAGAGCTCAAAAAGGATTTTGAAAATCAAGTAAGAAAAGTAGAGGAAAAATTAGGAAGAGAAACGAGAGTGATGCAAGAAAATCATGAAAAATGAGAAAATAGCTTGCTAAAGGAGACCCCCCCCCCCAAATTTCATTGAATATAGAGGACTTCCAAGCATTCTTGATGTAAAGACCAGAGCCGAATAGAAAATTTGACTTTCAAATACAAGAATCAAGAGAAACATGAAAATATAAACAGGAAAGGGAAGTCATAAGGGACTCATTAAATTTGAACTGTTTGCATTCCTACATGGGAAGATGATATTTGTACCTCCTTTCTCAGTATTAGACTAGTTAGAAAGAAGATAGATAGATACAGAGAGAGAGAGAGAGAGAGAGAGAGAGAGAGAGAGATTATATACATATATAATATTATATATGTGTGCATCTGTATGCATATATGTGTATATTACAGATGTATATGTATATGTACATAGATGTATAACTGTGTGTGTGTATGTATGTATATATAAAAGACAGAGGGCATAGGGCAGCTGAATATGAAGGGAAGATACCTAAAAAATAAAATTAAGTATTGAGAGGAATGTACTGGGAGAAAGAAAAAGGGAGAGGTAGAGTGTAGTAAAGCACCTCACATAAAAGAGGCAGGAAAGAGCTTTCATAATGGAGGGGAAGAAGGGGGAGGTGAGAGAGAATAGGTGAGCCTTACTCTCATGGGATTTGGCTTAAGGTGAGAATAATACATGTTCAGTTAGATATGGAATTCTATATTACCCTACAGGAAGATAAGGGGGAAGGGAATAGGAGAGGGAGATTAACAGAAGGGATGACAGATTGGGGGAAGGGGTAATCAGAAGCAAACACTGTTGTAGGGGGACAGGTCAGGGAGTGAATTGAATAAATGGAAGGCAGGAAAAGATAGAGGGAAGTGTGGTTAGTCTTCTGCAACATGACTGTTATGGAAGTGTTTTGCATGGCTACACATGTATGCCCTATATCGAATTGCTTGCTTTCTCAATGAGAGTGAGTAGGGAAGGGAGGAAGGGAGAAGATGTGAAACTCAAAGCTTCAAAAATGAATGTTATTAATTGTTTTTGTCTGCAACTGAGAAATAAGTTGTACAGGCAATGGGGTGTAGAAATCTATCTTACCCTACAGGAAAATAAAGGGGAGGGAGATGGAAGAAGGGGTTGATAGAAGGGAGGGTAAATTGGGGAAAGGGATGGTTGAGATGCATGCTGTAGTGGGATGGGGGGGTGTGGAGAGAGAGGGGATAATTTGGAATTCCAAATCTTGTAGAAGCAAATGTTGAAAACTGAAAATAAATGAATTACATTAAAAAGAAAAGAAAGAAACATGTCATTTTTTCCCGAGCTCCCTCTTTCAGTTGGGGCAGTGCAAAGCTAGTTAATATCATCTACCTTTCTGGAACCCCTATACAGTAAGACATTAAAATAAGCTTACTTAATGAAGGAAAGGACTTCAAAGTAAATTAAACCCAAGATTTCTGCTTCCTTTTACATACTAAGTGCTTTCTTAGTGGTAGTGTTGGCGCTGTATCAGTTAATTAGCGCTGTCATTTAGTATGCTGTTTGTTCATTTTTCTTTCATAACATTAGTTCAGGTTGAAAGATAAAACGAGTTTTGTCATTTTAAAAATCCACTTTAAACAATTATGATTTTCTTCCTCTCTCCCAATAGTGTAAATGATATAGTTGTTTTTCTGTGTACTCATATATATTCATATCTTGAAAGAAATAACCATTTGAGACTAGACTATATCAATTCATTTGAAACCATTATGGGTGATTATGTCTACTTTTGGCAGTCCAACAACCCAGTACAAGTTTTCCTAATGCATCTATGAGAAAGATAATATTTTGCAAATATTATCAAGAGCTTGGACTTATAAATTCCTCATTGGTTAACTGATTTTGAGTTGAATTAAGGGGGCCTAGTATATGTGATAAATTAACTTTGTACAAAGTCATATTTGCTGATTAAATCTATTTTCACATGAAAAATTTGAAAATGACTTTTGGGGTTAATTTGCATTTGAGAAATGTTATCAAGTTTAGATTTTATTTCTCACTATGATATACATTTTGTAACACCATTCAGTATAAATTTTCAAGTAATGGAGAGAAAAATAAGTAAAATAAATACCCTACAGATATGTGCATTGAGATAGTCATATCACAGCAAATATTTATCCATTCGTTTGTTACTTAATTCATTCATATAAATTCATTCAAGAAAAAAATATTGAGACCTTACTATCTTCACAAAATTTTTAGGGACTCTAAGTATGAGATAGAATGAAGGGGCTCTGAAGTTTCGGAAAGCAGTAAAGGGTAAAGTGAATTTGTATAAAACTTAAGAGGTAAAAATAAAGGATCAATCTATTTAATAGATATTTGTTGAGTACTAACTAGATATTATGCATGACAATTCAGTTTCGGCTTTATTGATTAACAGCTGTGTGCAGAGCACTGTGATAGGTATTGTAAGAACTGCACAGATGAACAGGACTCTCAGTACCTCAAATATTATGTGTGTATTAGGGTGTGTGATTAATATCAAGAAGGTACACCAATAGCTAAACAAAAAGTATAGTAAATGACACAGGAATAGAAATAAATGCTCTGGAGCTTTTTTAAACCACTTTTTATTATATCGTTACATGGTGTTCAAGACTTCGATCCTTATCTACCACCTTTCAATAACATTTTTTCCCCTCATATTAAGAGGCAGCATGCCATAGTAAATACCTGATTGGACTTTGGGGCAGGACTACTTGTGTTCAAATCCTGCCTCAGGCAATTACTGACTTTGTGCTCAGGGTTAACTCTTTTAATGTTTTTCAGACTCATCTTCCTTATCAGTAAAATGAGAAGATTGAGCTAAATGATCTCTGGCTTCCCTTCCTTGAAATTTATTATTCTTTAACTCTATGATCTTATATACAAATCTGACCTTGTCAATATTATCGTCCAAACCCTTCATAGTCTCTTTATGATGAAGCACATAAAATTCAGATTCCTTTCTGTGGCACTCAACATCCTCCAAAGCCTGATGTCTTCCTTATTTAACATTCTCATATCGTTCACATTACTCTTGTCTACATGAGCAATTTAGTCTACTTCCCTGTCATCATAGTTGTGTAATACCTCTGATTTTTGCTCACATCATTTCTTATACCTAGAATACTTTCTTCTCATTTCTTTCTCTGTCTTTTTAAGTCATGTCTATGCAAGAAATTTTGAGTCATTTAATAGTGTATGTAGATACAGCTTTAATTGGAAATTGAAATGAATTTCATTGACAGAGGGAATGCCCAGATGAGGTAACTTCTTTTGTCAGTGAAAACTGGTCCTTTGTCTGCAACTTTTAGTCTTGGAGAGGTATCTAGAACAATGAGAGGTCAAGAAACTTGTCAGAGTCACACAGCCAGCATGTGTTAAACCCTGCTCCCTCTGCTTCTGAGCTAGCTCTCTATCCAAAAATATACTTGCCTCTTATGTGAATTTAATTATTGGCAATAACTACATACGTATGTATGTGTGTATACATACATATACACACATATATACATAAATACATATTCACATAAGTTGTGCCTATAATATAATGTATAGTATATATACATAGTAAACTATATATAGTTAACTAAGTATGTTTGTGTGTGTGCACGTGTGTGTGTGTATTTGGGTATATAGTTTTCAGAGCACTTTGGCATATATGATGTAAAAATAATGTCAACTCCTTGAAGAGGGCAGAACTCATTTCATTTCTCTATGTATCTCCAGTACCAAATCAATATTGCCATATCAATGCTGCTTGAATGATCTCACATGATGTTTACGAAAATCTCATAAAATAGAAAGTGTGTTATGCCTCTAATTTTTTAATCAGATGGAAAAATTGAGGTTTATTGAAGTTAGATCATTTAACCAAGCTCATCCATCTACAGGATAATGAAGTAAGGATCCAATCTTCTGGTTCTGAATTCATTGCTCTTTCACATGCGTTATACTACTTAGATATTAAAACTTTTCCCACCTCAAAATGAATGTTAAATCCTTGTCATTCAAAATAACAAGGGGAAAAATCATGCCTAATATAGTGACACTTGTAAACAGGGCAAACTGGACTTTTTTGTTTTCATGCAGAAGTGGTCTTTGAGAAAAAGAGATGTCTACATTGACAAGCAGATTTTGTTAATTATTCTTAACAAAGATTTCTAATGGGTGAGAAGTTGAAAAAGCCATCAATCCAGGAAGACAAACAGGGACCATTCAGTCAGAAATAAGTTGCTTACCTAGATGAGGATTCCCTTATTTAAACCCCTTCAGTCCTGTTAAAACTCTTAAAACCTTTTCTCCTGTGGGTCTTCTCTTTGCACAAGTATAAAATTTACAAGAGGTAATGGTTTAGCCAGCTATAATGGGAGAGAGGATTACCTTCTCACTGCTGCCAATGCTCGATGAGCACAAGTGTGGGAGGTAAGCTTTGGCCATGGTTGTAGGGAGCCGGCAGTTAGGTGTCTGTCATTCTGCATTTGCAGTCTCCTTTCTTTCCCCAGATCACCATTAACTTGATGCTTTGTCTCTGCTGTCTTGAGTTTGCTTTCTTTTTTGTTTTCTTATTTCTTACCTACATTTCTCCCCAAACCACGAGGATAATAATAATAAGGATAGTAATCATTAGTATTTATATAGTGATCAGATTTGCAAAGTACTTATCTCATTTGATCTAGTTGGAAAGTGAATGCTATAATTATCCCCATTTGTCAGTTACAGAAACTGAGGTCAAGTGAAGTTAAGTACATGCCCAGGGTGACACAACTAGGAAGTGTCTGCGGCATGATTGGAACTCAAGTCTTTCTTACTCTAAGTTCAACATTACAAGTATTCTGTTACCTAGCAGCTTCCTTCAGGAATTATTCACATTTATAGCTTGCCTTTTAGTTGGCAAAGTGTTTTCTTCAAAATGAGCCTCTGAATTAGGTAGTGCAAAGTGTTTAGAAATGAGAAAACTTGAACTTGGAATACAGATTGAAGCATATTTTTTAAACATTATTTTGACTGCTTTACTTTGTGCTTTCTTATGCAATATGGCTAATAAGGAAATATGTTTTGCATGGTTTCACAGGTAGAATCAATATCGAATTGCCTATCTTCTCAACAAGGGAGGAGGGGCAGGAGAGAGGGAGAGAATTTGGAACTTAAATTTTTTTCAAAATGATTGCTAATTATTTTACATGTAATTGGGAAATATTTAATGAAATAAATTTTGAAAACATTTAAAAAAATAAATGAGGAAACTAAGCTCTGTGGAGAGGTTAAATTCCTTCTTCTCAATCACAGATGAAGGGACAGGTAGAGGAAGCAGTATTGAACTGTGCTTCAAAGTCCAGTGCTCCATTTGCTACCTACCACATGGTACCGTTTGTGCCACCAAACTTCTTAGGCTGTATGAGGGACATGATGGCAAATGCAAAAACACACCTTAATAAAATTTATGTGGCTTGCTTTTAGTGTCTATAAAATATCCTTGGGAAAATACAACTTCCTATCATTGGTTGAACTTCTAAGATGAGCTATAATCCAGGAAAATTAGCTTCCAAGAATACAAAGTAAGCTCCTTTAGGGTAAGGACTGTCTTTGAATTCACATCTTCTAGCACTGTACCTTGTATATAGTAGGAATTAAATAAATATTTGCTTAATTTAATGAATTTGCTGTATTTTCATGCATATGACTGTAGAAACTTATGTTTGAGTACCAAGAATTCTGCCCACAAAAGTAGATCTCCTAAAGACTGGGGTGGGGAGTGTTTGAAAGGAATTATTTTGTCATCTTGGGAGAGGTATGCCCATCCGTAGGGTCCATTAACTGTGGGTCAAAGATAGGGAGCCAAAATGAAAGTGAAGAGATTTATTAGTGTATTAAGGAATCTGCCCTGACGGCTAATAAATTCACATTCTCCCAGTACAGATTTGATTTTTATAACCTTTCAGGTCCACTTAGAAGACACAGCCAATCAGCTGCATTCTGCAGCAACTCAGGATAGAAAAGTAAAGCATTTCACAGAAGAGGGAGGGGTAGAGACAGAAAGAGTTTAGTCAGTGCGAGTGGCAAAATTTATTATCAGAATACAAAAACATCCCCTGCTCAAAGGCAGCAGACAAAGGGAAAGAGAACAAATAATTTGACAATTGTGGAAGTAGCCCTTTTAGGTGAAACTTTAAGGTCCTTATAGGATGACAGCAAATGGTTATTACATTACTCTTATTGGATTTATTATTAGTGAATGACACCATCTGCTTTACTGTTTTGTGGCACAAGGATTGGGGACTTTGTATTATTAAGTCACCAGGGGTTTGGGGGATTTCTGCATTGTTATTTCATTGAGATGTCCTGAAATGATTGTGGTTTCTATTTTTCCTATGGAAGGGTAATAGGTACTAGTCCTGAAAGTCACTTCCCAAGGGTTTAAGTTGTCAGTTCACCCAGTAGTAAGGAACTTGAAAGCAAAAGATAGAGAGAGGCTTGATGGCCTTGGGAAAAATCTCTCCCCATTCCTTAGCAGGCTGAACCAGGCTAGAGGGCTGTCAGTTCTATTTCCAGAAACAAATCTCTTATATGCAATGCCCATACATACATAGCAGTCTTTCACTGATATTAATACATTCACTTTTGACTAAGATCATTATTTCAACTTTCTGGTGTTATCATCTCTTACACTTAAGCAGACTATTTGGGGAGATTCTCAGGATGGAATGCTGTGTATCTCTATATCATCTGTAAGGAAAGGATGCTTAAATCTCTGTCAAAGTCATAATACTATCTTCCCTGAATAAGCCTTTTTATTTTGTCTGAAGTGTGAATTCCCAGAAACCTTGAGCATAACCCCATTTGAATTTAAGTTTAAAAAAATATAACCACATTCCATGGCCAAACATAAATGGGTTTTAGATTGTCTGCCATTTGGAATTCTCTTTCCCCCCCTATGGCTTCCCCTAGCATGGGCATATGAGCTGAGCCATTGATTCTGTAGAGTTTATGGAAAGCTTTTTTAGTGTGAGAACAGCCTGATCTTGGAGTCACTATACTGCCCACAGATGTCACATGGAACTCTGCCATTAACAAAGGGCTATGCCGCAATGGGCTTGCTTTACCTCCTTACTGTTCCCTCTCCTCCTCTCCTCCCACCCCACCACCCCCAAGCATCCAAACATCAATATGACACTTTTGCTATTGATTTCTTTGACTGAACATTTTGATTATGCACATAAGCTCACTTTTGTATGATTCAGGGGTATAACTGATAAACTGATTTGTACTGTATAATTGACCACAGAAGATTCACTTTGGGATTTTAATATATTCTATTTGTAAGAAATCTTCAACCCAGCAAAACTGTGAAGACAGAATAATATAAGTAATATCTTACATCTGTAAAGATTTTTCCTTTTTACAAGTACTCAACTCCATTACTATTCAGTTCTCATAATAACACTTTGAGGTTGATACAGTAAGAATTACCTTCATTTTACCTTTAAGGAAAATCCAAAGACAGAGCATTTGCAGTGATTTGCCTTCAGATCTTATAGCCTAGTAGGTTGTGGTATCTCAAATTGAACCCAGAACTCCTGACTTCCATCTTGGTGATCTCTCCACTGCAGTAAAGTATCTGTTCTTCATCGAAATATGTGCCTAAGATGTGGGAGAGAACATGTCAAAATGCTACTTCAACCTGTAATCTAGGACTTAAACTCATTTGCATAAGATTATCCTCATTGTAGAGACTGATCACTCACTGCTGTATGCCTGCGTGAGGGGTGGAGTTAGCAAGAGCTTGGGAAGGAGAAGACATACATCTTCTGGCTTCCAACTTTGAGAGAGGAGATACGCAGTTCCAAGTCCTCTTCGCAGAGGAAGACCCTGGGAGGAAGCTGTTAGGTAGCAGAGCTGATACCTGACTCATGTCTCTTTCTATCACTCAAGTGACTTGAAGGAGGTCATATACTCTGTCTTTCTTTTAGAAGAGCTGAGTTATTTTATTTCCAGTGAGACAACTCATTCACTCTATGTATTATCTGATATATTCTAATCACTTTAACTGTTCTTATGTTTGCTATCTGCTAGAAAAAAAATGAGTTTATTTGCTACTCACTATGCATAACTAGCATTTGATGGTGGTGTTCAGCATTTCTATGCTTGGAATTTCATGTTGGCATTCCATATAAGTTATTTTACTGTAAAGTACATATCACTTGAAATCCTGTACCATGTATTATAGTTACAGCATTCATAGAAAATAGGTTACAAGTCCATATTAACATGATACTAGATACAAACACTGGAATGGAAGTTAGGAGTCCTAGTTTCTAGACTCACTGTCCTCACATTTCCATGTGAACTTGACTGAGTCACGTAACTTTTCTATGCCTTATTCCTTCATCCAAAAAAATGGACTTCTGCAAGGATTATATTATATAAAATGTGTATCTATCTGTCTGTCTATATATCTACACACACATATCTCTGTAAACCTTGAAGTATTTTACAAATTTTAACTATTATGATTGGCAGTAGTGTTTGATGGATAGAAAGCTACCCTCGAAGCCTGGAAGACCTGGGTTCAAGTCCTTCCCCTCAGACATACTGGTTGTGGGACCTTGAGCAAAGTCTTTAACTTCTCAGTACTCTAGGCAACTTTCAAAGGATCTGAGTTTCAGAAATGATGCTGATCTGAATAGGGTAAAAGTCATTTTCTCATGTGAGAGTTATGCCAGTGAAATCACCAGTTCTTCATCCCCATTAGTATTATCAAATATAAGATGGTAATAGAATTACAATTTATAAATAATGTAAATAATTTATTTTCTCATCTCATGTATTCTTCCTTTTTTTTTGCTCTCTAGGCAGTTTGATTTTGCTGACTTGTATGTGTTTTCTTTTCCCACTTCCATTTCTTTTTTCCTATCCCTTCCAGTCATCGTTTCAGCCACATTTTTCATTGTTGCAAACCATTCCTAAAAGTGTACTGTCTCTGTGAGAATGAAAAGGACAGATGGAAGGATCAATAAGGACAGAAACAAAATGAGTTTTCTCTGCTTTTAACTTTCTCCCAGTTGGTTTTCCTATACATTTAACTTTGCAATTTGTATGAGCTCTCAGTGAAGAATGTACCTTTGTATAGTCTACAAAGTGTGACACATTCTCAGTTCAATAATAACAGTATACATATTTCTATCGTGTCATATGACTCTCTTGAAAAGTGTTAGAACTTTTTGCTCCTTAATTTTGATATTTCTGGATTTTTTGGTGGGGAAATGAATTTTTGTGGTTATGAATAACATTAATAACATATCCTGATTAAACGCTTGTTTTGAAACCAATACAGTCTATATTTATAGTAAAATCATGTTTCTTGAGCCCTCTCCTCTTTTAAAAATGCTACTTTAAAGATAATTCTGATGAAATTTATTCTAAGATATAAGAATGGCACTTCAACACAAAAATCAATCATGGTAATTTGAAATTAGTGAATTTACCTTAAAAGAATTTGCTATGCAAAAGAATTGAGCCTAAATTTCTTTCTTACTTTGGCATTTAAGGCCCATAACAATTTGACGTTAAATTTCCGATTTCCCATCATCTTCACAATTTCTGAAGTCATATAATATTTTGGGGGCAGCAAGGAGGCACAGTAGATAGAGTGTTGGGCATGGAATCAGGAAAATCTAAGTTCAAAATCTAAGTCAAATACCTTAGACATTTACTAACTATGTGACTTGGGTAAGTCACTTAACCCTGTTTGCTTTAGTTTCCTCATCTGTAAAATGAGTTAGAGAAGGAAATGGCAAGCCATTCCAGTATCTTTGCCAAGAAAACCCCCAATAGGGTCACAAAGGGTCAGATGTGACTGAAATGACTGAATAACAACAGGAAAATAGTATTTTCCCATCTCCCTTCCTTGTCATGAGCACTGCAGTTGGTTGTCATGTTTCATTTATTCAACAAACATTCAAGTATTGAGCGCATAAAACTATACAAGGTAGTACTGATCCAAAGATTAAAAAAAATAAATCAACCTATAATATTTGCCCTCAACAAAGTCATAGCTCATTTGGGGAGATGTGACGTGTCTAATCCAAGTACAGTATGATGAGCAAAGGGAAGAATCCAATACAGTAATATGTAAAATTTGAAAGAAAAACTTATTGTGGGAAATAAGAGATGTTGTCATGTAGTGGGTGGGACTGACCTTTGATAAGAGAGAACTGACCCTTGGTTAGAAAAAAGTTTTTAAAAATTTGGAGAATTGCCAGAAGCCATGTGGTCTAGCCCACATCTGAACAGAAATTCCCTCTATTGTCTGCCCAACAACTGGAAGCTCAGTATTCACTGAAAAGACCTCTAGAGAGGGAGGCACCCACTACCTCAACTGACAATCCATTCCAATTTTGAATTCCTTTAATTATTAGGGACTTTTTCACAATATCAATCCTAAATTTGCCTTCATCCATCACTCCTATTATAGTCCTTCAAATACTTAGATACAACTCATATCCCTTTTCCCAATATGCCTGTCCCCACTAAGAATTCTGTTCTCTCCACTAAATATCCCTAATTCCTTGATCTGACCCTCATAGGGTGGCACCTCAGGGCTCTTCACCATCCAGTTGCCTCCTTATGAGCAAATATCAGCTTATCAATGTCTTTCCTCCAAACGTAGTATTCGGTTTTGGTTTGACAAAGCCAGAGTCAAGTGGAACTGTCACCTCAATAGTTATGGAGACTAAGTCACTTTTTTATTTTATTGAAGTCTAAGAATATAAAGGGTTTTCCCCCTTCCTTCTATATCCTTACATTGACATTTTGAGTTTGAAATGAGCAAACTCCCTCATTCTTCAGACAAATTGCTCTGTAACCATAATTCTCTCACCTGGTACTTCCAAAGGTGATATTTTGAGCTCACGTATTTTCAAACTATTCTCTTAAACTAACTAGTGGTTTCACTGATATAGGGAACTCCCACTGAAAACATTCCCGCTTTCAATACAAATCAATACCTGTCCTACAGCTTAGACTCTTAGAGAGCAGCCTAGGGCACTAAGAGATTAAATCATATGTCCAGGGTCACTTATCCCCATTAAATTTTATCTTAACTGCTTTGTCCCATATTCTGGCCTATCTATACCTTTGTTGATCCTTTGCCATCTGATATTTTAACTATCCCTCCCAATTTTGTGTCATCTGCAAATCAAAATGTACCATCTACGTCTTATTTGAGAATCATCATTTTTTTGCAGAATATATTTTTATTTTTAATTAAATTTTAAGCATTTATTATTTTTCCTCCTTCCTGCCTTCATTGATCAATAAAAAAGAATGCTGAAACCCTCACAACAAATAGATAGATCAGAGAAGGACAGAACTTGCAGTATCATGTTGCAGAATAACTTCCCATATTGACCACATCCAAAAATATATGTCACAATCTGCATTTTAAGTCTGTCACCTCGGTGGTAAGAGGTGGGTGGAATATTTCGTCTTCTTTCTTTTGGATTCGTGATTTATCACTGCATTGATTAGAGTTCTAAAGTCTTTGAAGTGGCTTTTCTTTATATTACTGTTGAATAAGTAGTTCTCACTGTACTCTGCATAGTCTCCCACTTTCGTCTGAAACTATTCTTCTTTTCACTGGAAAGTTCTCTCTGATAAAAAAAAAATGTTTAATACCACAAAGGTAAGCACAGATTATTGGAGACATTTAAGTAGAGATCTTTTGTCAAAACTGATATCAGAATATTTGTATCTACTCTGGATTTGACCTTTCAGCCAACTATGTACCCATTGAACTGTACTGTCATCTAATAAACACCTCTGCTTTTCCCCCTCAAGAATAACATGATAGACTTTTTGAATGCACAGTTAAAATCTACAATAACTATCTCTTGTGTTCATACAATCATAGATCTGGAGCTGAGAGCAACTTCAGTGATGATCTAGAGTATGTCCCTCATTTTATTGAGGAAGAAACAGATGACCAAGGAGGTTGTATGACTTCCCAGTGCCACACATGGTAAATGTCTAGAGAGGAAGTTGAACCCAGGGCTTCTGATTTCAGAGTTACTGCTTTATAGCATACTATTTTCTCAAAATTTATATTTGGTTTGTTTTGTTTTTCTCACAGCTTCTTCCATTCATTTTAGGTCTTCTATACAATATGACTAACATGAAAATGTATTTAATAAGAATATATGTGAGGAACCCATGGAAGATTGCATGCTGTCTTTGGGAGGGAGGGGGAAAATAAAGGGAGAAAATTAAAAACTTGTGGAAGTGATTGTTGAAAATTAAAAATAAACTAATTAATAAATTTGAAAAAAGAATTAGTGCTTGATATACAGTCTCCTGAGCTATTAACCTTGTAATAATAACTTTACAAAAAAGAATAATTAAGCATTTTAAAATTTTACTAGAAATAAGTGTCTATATGACTGGTCTGTAGTTTTCAGAATTTATTTTCTCTTTGGAGAATCATCTGCTATTCTCCAACATCATTCAGAGATCACTGACTGTGGCTATCATCATAATTGTTTGTCTTTTCAGTATGTTAGGATGTAAATCCTTGATGACTTGAACTCATCAAGATCAGCCAGGTACTTTTCTGTTGTCTCTATATTTACCATATATCAATTTCTTATTAGTATTTTTGTTCCATATCTTTCCTATGCAAAAATAATTCTTCTTTATATGGAAAGCAATCAAAATAAGGGAATAATTTGACTTTCTCTTCATTATTTGTCATCATGGACTCACAAACCAGACCAGTCAATGAAGGGTAAGATTAAAACAAAAGCTTATAAACATAGGTAGGTAACCAAATTATGCAGTCTTCAATGCTGAGCTCAATTATATAGACATATATCCACGTATATATATACATATATACATATGTATGTGTATATATGTACATTTATATGTATATGTGTATATATATATGTACAAAATTTTATCCTAGAAGAAATAGGAAACTACAGATGATTTTTGAGCAGAGAATGGTTAGGCCTGTGTATTAGCTCATGGAGGGCAAATTTTAAAGTGGAAATAATGGTCAGTCAGAGTGATAATTTAGGGGAGTGAAAGGTGATGTAAGTTTGAACCAGGGTACTGGCAGAGTGACTGATAGGGAATAAGGCAATGACTAAAATGACTGACATCTGGAAGTTGGAGATTTATTATAGAAACGTAAATACAAATACCAACACACATGCACATACACATATTTATATATTTATGTGTGTATATATTACAATTCACATGTAAAGCTATTAAAGTATTAAGATGTATAAGGATTTGATAACTATTTTTTACTCCAGTGTTTCAAGGATGCATTATTGCATCCATATGGGATTTCCGTTCATTTACATAAATCACACTACATCTTAGTAGCAAATCTTCAAGGGTGGCTACTGCTGAAACATTTATCATGTTGTGGCCAAACTGGTAATGAGCATCTTCATCATTAGTAAGGGTGATCCACACACAAGTGGAATAAGCCTACCAGGCTTTTAACCAAACCTCAATAGGACCATCTGGAATCATAGTTTCATTGGTAAAGTCCAAGAATTCCAGCCCATGCAGAATGAGCTGAAAAGAACCAGTAGGACAATTAATATAATAAGAACAGTGTTGTAAAAACAAACAACTTTGAAATTCAACAGGAGGATCAACCATGGTTTCAGAGTACCAGTGATACCCACCTCCTGAGAGAGAAGTGATGGACTCATGCAGAATGAAACACATATGTTTGTATGTCGTCAATGTGGGAATTAGATTCACTGACTCTACATATTTGTTATGACTTGTTTTCTTTTTTGCTTTTTCCTGTTTGTGGGTGGGAGTGGGGAGAGGGAGAGAAAGTAAATGGTTGCTGATTGAAAAAGAATTAGTTTTTTTAAAAAATCAAGGTTGCCTCTCAGACGCCATGATGTGTCTGGAAATTGAAGGAGGAAATTAGTATACATAAATATATAGAGCGAGAATATGAATGCATATATTCATACACATAAGTACACAGACCACAGAGAGATACAATTCTGTGTATTTAATATTTAAGATTATAAATCTTAATTTAAGAGTACTTAATGTGTTTAAATATAATTAGCATTTTAGTTTTTTCAAATAGTTCTCCCTTTCTCTGTGGTCCAAACTGTTAGAAGAGAACAATTTATTTGGGTGATAAGCTTTTATTTCAAACATGTGAGTAGAAATATATTTTGCCACCAGAAAGATTACCTTGAGTTCATAAACAAGTAGTTTTCATTAAATGAGGATATTTGATAAATCATTTCTTTGTTTCGGAGAGATTATTTAGATGGTGGTGTTACTTTGTATCCTATGTGCAAGTAACAAGTAGCAGAAACTGAGTGATTCTCAAACCTTGACTTTCCTCTTCTCTGTGTTTATGTCACTTGCATTACCTTTCATTCATCACCTGGAAGATATTGATCTTAAAAAGATGGGCTGAGGATATGTATAAGATGACTTATTGGGATCTGACACTTGGAAACTTATATACATATTTGTGTATATATATGTGTGTATACACACATATACACATGTGTATATAACACACATATAATATACACAATACATTTATACATGTGTGCATATGCTCGTGTATATGTCTGTGCATGTATATACATATATGCATACATAAATATATGTGTGCATATATATATATACAAATATATATTTTACACATATATTTCTGTGTTTAGTCATTTTTCAATCATGTCCAACTCTTTGTGACCTCATTTGGGATTTCCTTGGCAAAGATGTTGGAGTGGTGTGCCATTTCCTTCTCTAGTTCATTTTACAGATGAGGAAAGTGAGACAGGGTTAAATGATTCCCCCAGGGTCGCACAGCAAGTAAGTGTCTGAGACCAGATTTGAACTCAGGAAGATGAGTCTTCCTGACTCCAGATTGAGCATTGTGCCACCTAGCTGCCCCATATTTGTGTGTGTGTGTGTGTGTGTATCTCTGCAAATCTTACAGATAAATTTTAGTTATTATTAATAATAATATTTAGTGATTGTGTAGGTTTATGTTTTAAGTTTTAAAGAAAAATATGTATTTTTCTGCTTTGACTTATTTACAAATCTAAAAATATAATGCATTTGTTTTGTATCTAGACACTCATGGCCTATAGAAACAAAGCACACTTTTTAGTGTAATTAAAAAAATGTAAATGTAAAAAAAGCTACTGTTACATGTTTTATTGCTATTAAAACTGGTGGGGTCTATTTGCTATGCTGTAGTGTACAAAGAAGGATATAGTTTTCATGTGTGACTCTCAACTTTATCTATAAATGTATATCTAGGAGGAAAATGAAAATTGGTCTTTATATGAATACGTGTCACATTTGTTAGATGATAACCCCAGCTCCACTGGATTTGAGCAATAAATATTGGATTTCTAAACTTAGAAATATTAAGACAACTAAGCTTTGTTGTACTTTTGGTGCTTAATCCCACCCTGACTTCCATTGTTATTTAATTTTCATGCGTGAATATCTTATCTTTCAAAAAAATATGGTAAACTCCCTCAGGGAAATGACCAAGTCTAATATTTCTTTTGTGTCTCACAGAGTATCAATATATAATGGGAACCCAGCCGGGAATAGTGGCAGTGCGATCAGTAAGACCTGTGTTCAAATCCCACCTTCAGCACTTCTAAATTATGGGACCCTGAGAAAATTGCATGACCTCTGAAGTTAAGCATTATCATAAATAAGATAGGGATAAGAAATAGATCTTTTATATCACATAGTTGCTTTGAGGATAAAATAAGGTAGTATATGTAAAATAATTTGCAAAAAAATAGTTATTAGACAAATTAGTTGAATTCTAAGATGGGAAAAAGATATGATAGGTTGAAAAGAACTTGAATCCAATGAAGAGAACAGTCACTTTGGAAAAGACTTCAGTTTAATTCTCAGCTTCTCTTGTTATTATCTGGCCTAAGATACATGAGGCCCTCTTTATCTTCATTTTCTCATGCTTAGGATGGGGATAATGATAACTGTACCATTTATTTTACTGAGTTCTTGTGGAGATCAAATGATCATTCATATTTCACTTTGTGAACTAAATTTTATCTCTTCACCTTATTTTGTCTTATTAGTAGATTTAGATGAGCCAGCTAATACAGTTTAGAAAATAGACTCAGTCTTTTCCGATGCAGTATAGAAAGTCTTGGTAGTATTCCCCTTTTATAAATTGGCTTAGAACATATGATGGGGTGAGTTTTGGGGTTCTCTCTTAAATTGAGTAGTTTAAAATAATTTTTGTTACAGCTTTGCCACCATTAAAATGAAAAATACCAACTTAAAGTAGTCTTTCCACCATGAAGTTCCTTGGGCATCCATTTCAAGGACAACCAAGAACCCTTCCTATGTAAATATCAGAGTACTCAGAGTGACAAATTGCAGGCTCTTTGTGCTAGTAGATTATTATGATCCTTATCTAAATTGTTTACATGTCAGGTTTCTTTGGTAGCTCTGAATAATTTGGATAAATGAGCCTTCCCATTGGTAATTACATTTCCTTAGCAATTCAGTGAATGCACCTAAAAAGTAATAAAAGCTTCCACCAGGGCCAATTCCTGCGGCTTGTCACAGACCCAGGCTGGGATGATGTCTGACACTTATTACCTAGGTTATAATTCTCAAAAAGCAGAGGCATTTGTGAGATCCTGTCTCAAGCCTTTCTCTCTGCATTTCAAACCCTTATATATTGGTTCTGAACTCTGACTACAGATTTACAGGGGTTCCACTCACATTTATGGATGATAACATACAGCCTTAACAATCTACTCTCTTCCTTCCTACGATTCTCACTTTGGACAGCCCTCCCTCACTCAAATCAAAGTCAACTACAAGTCCTGTCATCATCTTGATGTCATGGCGCTCTGCAAGAATGAAGGACAGACACAACGTCATCTCCCAGTGGAGTCCAAGGCATAGTCCCCTCAGAACAGTTATAACCTTATTCAGTGACTGAAACAGATGATATTCCCTCCACCTCTCCATGAATTATACTCACAGCCTGCCCCTCAGTTCACTTTGTGATTGCCATGGATAATTTTCACTGGGCAGTCTCTGAGCCCAAGGGGCAATAAGGAGTGAGTAAGATCCTTTCCTTCATTTTGTTTTTCTTGGTAGGAAAGAGTGAGTAGCATAGGGTAAGCAGAAACAGATGAATTGCTATCCACATTACAGATCTCATTACATTATTTTCCCCTGAAAACATACCCCTCTTCTGAACTACCATCATCTTTCAAATGTCCCAGGCTCTAACCTCTGCATTGCCCTTGCTTCCTCATTCAACTGAAACTTCTCTCCTCAAAGTTAGCAGTGATTTGTCCATTTCCAGATCTGATTGCTTTTTTTTTCAATCTTCATTCTTCTCACAATCTTGGAAAAAAATGGCATAATTGATCATGTTTTCTGGGATACTTGTACTTTCCTCTCTGGCTTGCTGAAAACAAGATATGTGTGTCAACTATAAAAAAAATCTAATTTCTGCTCCTTTCATAAACTTGGATACAAAATTTTCTAACATATTTGAAAATTTTTGAAATAATGAATTCTAAATAGGGAGAGAAATAGACAGAGACAGAGAGATAAAGTTGGAGACATGCTGAGAAAGAATGAGAGAGAGGGAAAGAGGAAGGGGAGGGAAAGAGAGATATCTAAGTAGAGAGACTGAAGTGCTCAGTGCTAGGCTTATTTCATAATTTTATTCCAGTGGCTTCTGAGATATACAGTTCATCACCATCATCATCATCAAATAATGATGGAGTGCCTACTCTGATGGGCACTAGACTAGCAATCCTTCTGTGTTCCCTGCAATCCAAAGACACACGAGGCAGTAAGTTTATAGAGATCAGGAACAGCCTTTTTGAGGTTGATACATTTCATCAATCTGAAAAATGATGCTATCCATCCTGAGTAGTGCAGAAAAGCCGCACCAGATGAAGAAGCCAGATGACTTTTAATCTTATAAGTCAGAATTTCATGGTGTAGCTTAGTTACTTAAAGCACAGTGAGTTCTTGCAAAGAAAAATCCATATTTAATTATAAAAATTCCAATCCAAATCAAATACAAATTATATGTGTGAATATCTATACTGCCACCTTCCCTATTAGCACAGATAATCCATAGTTTCATTTAGAATTACTGTGTTCTATTTTTGTGAAAAGTAGCTTAGTTATATAACACATGGTATCATGTATTTTATTTATATTTGTTTTGTTTCTGTTGTCCTTTAATTTATATCTTTTAATTTAAGTATCCATCTATATTATATGTACTTGTCTGTTTTGCTGTTTTCAAGTCCTTTGTCACCTCTGATATCTTTTAAAGAATTGGTTTTTTTCCCCTGAAAACCCCATTTTGTACAGGAATTGCTAGCAAAATTTAATTTTCTGTTCACTAAATGAAATTAGACTGTCTTCATATGAAATATGTACATATATTTTCACATATCTATGCATACACATATGTACATATATGTATATACACACATACATATAAATAACTATACTCTTTGTCCTTTTTAACTCTTTTTTTATACATGATCATCCCCATTAAAATCATTAGCTTCTTGAAGGGAAGGACTGTCTTTCTTTTTTCCTTTTATCTTTTCCCCCCAAGAGTTAATGTTGTACTTGACACATAGGAAGTGCTTAATAAATGATTGTTTCATAGCTTTCAAAGAATCTTGAATGATTTTAACGTATTGATGAGAAACCATTTGTTGAAAAAGCCATGTCTTATTCTAATATAACAGATTCTTTTCCATACTTAGAAAACAATAAGATGGACAGTGAGTTAGTCCCAGAATTGAATGAGAGGAGAAGAGTGAACTCAATTGTCTTCAGAAATTATGAAACTCCTTTAGTGATCCTAAGTTTCCAGTGGAAATAAATGCCCATCTATTTCATATCCACATTCTCCTGCTGGTGTGATGTGGCTGAGAAATCATAGAATACATCGGTCTCCAAAAAATTCAAATAAACATAACACAAATTATTATGGAGAAATACATAGTTTGTGAGAGTAGGGTTCAACCCACTGGAAACTTTGTTAAGAAACAGGAATAAAATATCCCACATGGCAATGTATGATAGGAATAAGGTCTGAGTGATGATGACAATTGTGCTGCCACAGTGCTTTACGATACCCTTTTGACATCAAGAGAAAGAAAGGAAGTCCCCTGTTGAATTTATAGGAGAACCTAGCTGAGAGTTCTACAGCCTGGGTAAGGCTAGATCAGCTGTAATCTAGGGAAGAGACAAATTGATGAGATCACACAGTCATTCGAATATCTGAGTATAGGTTGAGTCCAATGGACTACCAAGTTGTTTTAGTGCATGGCTCTTCTTAATCTAGTGGTTTAGCTATCCCTTTCAACTTTATGCCATCTTCAAATTAAATGAGCAAGCTATATATTGTTTTACTCAAGTCATTGATAAAAATGTGAGAGATCATTGGACACAGTATAGATCTATGGAATACTGTATTATAGTCCTTTTCAGCTGATATCAAACCATTAATGACTTTGGTTTGGATACAACTATACAAGTAATTCCAAATGAAACTCATTTCATAATTTTCTATCATGTATCTCATCATTTTTTTCTGTACAACAGTGGTATGCAATGTTTTACTAAAATCTAGGCAAACTATGTAACATTCTTTTTATTCTTATTTAGTACTTCTATCAGGGCAGCTAGGTAGTGCAGTAGATAGAGCACCAGTGCAGGAGTCAGGGGGACCTGAGTTCAAATCTCACCTCAAACACTTAACATTCACTAGCTGTGTGACCTTGGGCAAGTCACTTAACCCCAAATGCCTCATCCTGGGTCATCTCCAGCCATCCTGATGAATATCTAGTCAGATGACTCTGGAGGAGAAGTGAGGCTGGTGACCTGCACAGCCCTCCCTCACTCAAAACAAAGTCAAGTGCAAATCATGTCATTATTTCTCTGATGGCATGGTCTTCTTCAGCAATGAAGGGCAAAGACACACACACACACACACACACACACACACACACACCTCTATCAAAAAGACATAAAGTTAGTTTGACTCAATATGTTTGTGATGAAACCAGGCTGCCTCTAAATAATCCCAAGGACAATTGAAAGTCATTGGAGCCTACTTGTACCCACCATATGTCTATTTATTGAATTTTGGATTACTTAGATTAGTATGAATTCATAGAATTCCTGGATTCATAGGCATGTGGCATCCCTGGGGAAAACTTGCTATTGCGTAAATGTGCTTTTGCAACAATGAAAACTTTGAGATCATTAAACACACTGTACCAGTTCCCAAATGTAATATGATACTGTTTTCTCTCTCTACTCAATATTGAATCTAGCTTGTGGTCTATCTTAAGCACTGCCCAAGACTTATATTTTGGTTGACTAACTTGACAGGCTGTTTGTCCCTAGAGCTACTTGTCATTATTTGTGTACCTCTTACATCCAAATTCTTTTTCAAATATGGATTGTTAGACTAAATTCTATGGATTTCTTAGAGGAAGCTCTTGAATACTCCTGGACACAATTCTATTATTAGAATATCAACTGTTAACATTTGCATTTTTCTATTAACAGATAATCTTTCTTCTGTTTGGATTCCATGCAGTAAATTTTCTGGTGCACTGACTAGTGCTTTTCATGAATATGTCTTCCTGATTCACATTTTGTTTGATGTTGAAACTCAGCAGACTATTGTGAATGTTTCTTCTCTAGTCAAATCTGTCATAGTCTTGTAAAATTTTAACATATGCACAGGAGACATCTTCATTCTCCGCAATGGAAGTTAGTATATAAGCTGCAATTTTCCTTCGTTGTGATTTGTAGGCTTAATATCATCATAAGCACTGCAAAGGGAGATGATCAATTATAATATAAAATGATGTTTCTCATTGCATTTGAGGTTATTATGGCATGACATATTCTTGATAAAGCCATGCTGACTCTTTGTAATCACCATTTCCCTTATTAGGTGTCCTCCAACAATTTCTTTCATGATCTATCCTAGAATTTTCGTAGGTATCATGATCAAGTTTGCTGTCCTATAGTTTTTCTTTTTTATTTCATGTCTAAAATGATTTGCCCTCTGATTGCCAAACTTCTAGGAATGACTATTGTTATCAATTATAACAACACAAGAATTATTATCTTATATTTCCATATTACATAATTATTCTCATTAATATATTCTCCAAATAATTCCCTTACTTGCCATGTTTTTTGACCGATAATTATATACCAAAAATGCCAAGTGACTGAGTTAGGATTATTTAGTTGAAATATCGACACAGAACTAAGTAGAAACATGACAATTTACACATTATTTGATTTGTTTCTTTAGTTCACTAGGTTATTTTGTTTTATAAATACAGTGATGGAGAGTATATTCTTATTGCTGTTATAAGGCACTCAGACATATCTGTATAGCAATTTATATGTTTCATCTCATTTGAGCTTTACAACAACCCTATCATGATGATACTATAGTTATTAACATGCTCATTTTATAGATGAATCAACAGAAGCAGTGAGGCGTTCTGTAACTTGTCTATAGTTATAGAAGTGTTGGGTTTCCGAATTAGTTCTTTCAGATTCCAAGTGTGACACTCTATCCAATACTTTCTTTCTTATCTTTTAGCCTTCTTCAGAACAATTGCCAAAACCAATTAGAAGTTTTGCACATCTTAGTATATACAATTTTTGAGTTTATGTGGCCCAAAACTTCTAGTTTCTGTTGTCCAGCCCTCTGGCAATAAGCCTGTCTTATCTTCATTGGCTAGATCCCTGAACTAGTCACCATCAACGACAACAAAATGTGTTATTCAGTTTGATTTAATTAAAAGAACATTTATTTGGAAATGGCCGTGTGGTATAGGGGAATAAGTCTAGATGGGAAGTGAAAGGACATAGGTTCAAATTCCTGCTGTGTCCCTTATCAATTGCCTGACCTGGAGCTAGCCACTGAGATTCCCAGACCTCATCTGTCTCATGGGTTGTCAATGAATGATCTTCAAAGTTCTTTCTAGATCTAAATTCCATGGCAAATGTCTCCTAATTGATAGTCCAGTGTGCTTTTGCTCCAAAATGTAGCAAAAGTAAGATGACTTCAGTGCATATATGTGCATGTATACAAACATACATGTCACATATATGTATATATTTAATATATAAAAATTTTATGAAATAGATTAGGATGTAAAAATAACTTTTAAAATTGTTTCCTCCCAGGTATTATTCCTTTGGCAATAGAGGAAAAATGCTGTCTAAATAATAATCACATTAATATTAATAGCTAACATTTACATAACGCCCATTATTTTCCAACAAACTGTTATTAAATGCTTTACAGATATCTCATTGCATTGTCCCAACAACTCTGGGAAGTAGGGTCCGGTCACGAGCCGGGAACGGGCTGCCGTTCAGCCTTCTTTCCCTGGACAGTAACTCCCTTTTGGGCTTACAGGGACGCTCCTCTGGAGCCTTGCCCGGCCCCGGTTTCTTTTTCCAAAGCCTCCCTCCACGTGGCTCGTTCTAGCGCGCTTCTCCTCTCTCTCCTGCCCTTTTCTAGGTGCTGCCGCCACAGGAGGCCATGGAGGTTGCACGTTCAGCCCGGGCTGCCGCCCTCGCCTGTGGTGTCCTTTGGCCTCTCCCCTCTCTAGGGCCTCTAGTCTTCCTTCCTGCTCCTTTTTTTCTTTTTCTTTTTTTTTTTAAAGGGAAGCAGCACCCCTAGAGGGGCCGCGGCTGCCAAGACCCCCGGACTTAGCCACTGCCTCCTCCCCGAGACAGCCCTCGGCCTTTCTCGCGCTCCCTCTGTTGTAATTTTACACGTTTGACTCCGTTTCTTTGGTGGATGCCATTTCCAGGTTCCTGAATCCCAGTTTTTCGAGAGCACTTGGGTCTGCCTCCTTTTCACTGCAGACACGGAAGACAATTCTGTTGATTCTTTGTATCCAGAGAAGCTGATACAGTGTCCGTATGACAAGAACCATCAGATCAGTTGCAGAAAGAACCACCCTGATGTTGCGAACAAACTGGCTCCACGGCCTTTGAGCGCTCGCCGCCAAGTTCCCCAGGCTGAGATCAGTCACCTCTCAGGCTGCGATGACAAAAGCTGCATTGCACAGGTCGTTGTCAGCCAGTCCGGGAACTACAGGTGTGAGGCTCTGACTGTGAATACACGGAGGTGCCCTCCTTGGGATGAAGACTTGTGGGAGCAGTCCAGCACCTTCGTCTGGGGCACAGCCAACTGCGGTGGCAATGACAGCCCTGCAAACGATGCGATTGTGGAACATGAGAGGAACCTGGCTTCAGGCGTGCGAGTCCCCAAGTCTCTGCCATATGTTCTACCATGGAAAAGCAATGGAAATTCACAGTAGCTGAAAATCTATCTCATCAAATGACAGATCCAGGAAGATACTTTTGCCTCCTGCTACTTACTACCCGTGGGTTCTTCATTTCTCTTCCTAATCTTATTTTGGAAAGATAAACTGTCTGTGGCTCTGAAAAAAAAAAAAGAGGTTTTAAAAGTTGGCTTACCCAAGATCATATAATTAATAAATGTCTGAGGCTGGATTTGAGCTCAAGTCTTCCTGATTCCAGGTTCAGCACTCTATCCACTGTGACACCTGTCTAATATTATATCCTTTCATATGTCAAGGAAGGACCTGTTCTTACGTATAGAAATCTCTCCACAGAAACAAAACCCAATTGAACTATTATTTATAATATGAGTTGCCTGAGGATCAGAGAGGCTGAGTAAGTTGCCTATGGTCATACAGCTACTAAAGATGATAGCTAGGATTTGAACATAAGATTTTCTGACCCCAAACCGAACGCTCTGTCTACTATGCATCTTAGTATTATACTCTTTAGTTCAACTACTCAAACATTTATAAAATACCTATTACATGCAAAACCCTGGTACCAGGAAGATGAAAAATAACCTAGTCCCTGACTTCAGAAAGCTTACATTCTTCCGGGTAGAAGTAGACACAAATAAGTCACATAAAGCAAGAATGTAACAGAAGCAAAGGGAAGAAATGCTCTCTTTGGAAAATGAGAGAGAGAGAGAGAGAGAGAGAGAGAGAGAGAGAGAGAGAGAGAGAGAGAGAGAGGGAGAGAGAGAGGGAGAGGGAGAGAGAGAGGGAGAGAGAGAGAGGGAGGGAGAGAGAGAGGGAGAGAGAGAGGAGAGAGGAGAGAGAGAGAGAGAGAGAGAGAGAGAGAGAGAGAGAGAGAGAGAGAGAGAGAGAGAGAGAGAGAGAGAGAGAGCGCATTTGAAGTTGATTGAATGTTTATGGAGGAAGTAATCTGAGCTGAGTATTGAAGGAAGAAAAATATTTTCATAAGGTAAGATAAGAAAGAAGATCAGACAATGTGTGTGTGTGTGTGTGTGTGTGTGTGTGTGTGTGTGTGCACATGTGCATGTAGGACAGAGACTGGCTTTGGGCTCCAGTGGAGGGCTTTTTTTTTGGGGGGGGAAGGGTCTGTACATGCAAGTGAATGATAATGAATTGAGTTCAAAAAATAGCCTCAGTCAATTTGCCTGAAATATAATCTGTCCCAAAAGTCTTAGTTGAGTTTTGAGCTTTAATAGACTAAAACTGCACTGAGATTGTTTGGGACACATTGTATATTGTGTATAAAAGGAAGTAGTGTGAAATAAGATTAGAAAGATAGATTGGAAACAATTTGTGAATTCCTGATCCTCCAGTATGGAAGCTAATTCTTTCTCATTTCATCTCATAACATCCAATGTTCAACTTAATCACTCATCCTATTTTCATTTGCATTATATTTATATGTGTACATGTCTTCTCTTTCCTATAAAATTGTGATTTCCTTGAAGGCAAAGATAAGGCCTAATTTATTTTTGCATCCCTCAAAGGATGTAGCACAGTGTTCTGTATGTAGTCAGTGCTTGATAACTGTTCCCTGAATGAATTGAGGAATAGTTGGATGTATATAGGAATACATTAATGAATGTCATAAAACCTGAAAAACAGATGGGGAAAGGAATAGTGCTATCATCTCCATAGAGAACATTTCAAAGGGGATATGGACTACATCTGAGATTTTATTGGTACTAGGAGCTCCTGCTTTGCCATCATGGATCAGCACCTTCTCTGCATCATCACCATCACCACCATCATCAGCACCACCATCACCATCAACACCATCATCATCACCATCATCACCACCATCACCATCATCATCACCATCACCATCATCACCACCACCATCATCATCATCATCATCACCACCATCACCATCATCACCACCACCATCACCATCATCACCACCATCACCATCATCACCACCACCATCATCATCATCACCACCATCATCATCACCACCATCATCATCACCACCACCATCACCATCATCACCACCATCACCATCATCACCATCATCACCACCACCACCATCACCATCATCACCATCACCATCATCACCATCATCATTGTTGTCATCATCATCATGATCATCATCAATAAAAATGCTTAGCATTTATCAAGTACTTACTGTATTCTAGGCACTGTACTATGCACTTTACAAATATCTCTTCAGATCTTCACAACATTATCCCCATTTTATATAGTTTTCTAACTATGTAAGTTAAGTTAAAGCAAAGGTTAAGTGACTTGACCATGGTCATACAGTTAGGAGGTGTTTGAGGCTGCAGTTAAACTTAGGTCTTCATAGCTTCAGGTCCAGCTCCACTGTTGCACTCTATCCTACTCTTTTTCCACTCTTCCACAGAGACCCTGGAGAAAGGCCTTTCTAAAGTGGAGGGCGAAGAAAAGAGAATCCCAAAGTCTGCCAGTGCCCCCTCAGCACATTTCTTTGACAGCAGTCAGCTGGTCAGTGCCAGGAAGAAGCTTAAAAAAACTGCTGAAGGTTTGCAACGGAGAAGAGTGAGTTCACCAATGGATGAGGTACTGGCTTCCTTGAAACGTGGTAGTTTTCATCTGAAAAAGGTTGAACAGCGGACTCTGCCTCCTTTTCCTGATGAGGATGATAGTAATAACATCTTGGCGCAGATAAGGAAAGGGGTGAAACTGAAGAAGGTACACAGGGAAGTTCTGAGAGAGTCCTTCACACTTTTGCCTGACACAGACCCACTAACACGTAGCATTCACGAAGCACTTCGAAGAATTAAAGAAGCCTCACCAGAGTCTGAGGATGAAGAGGAGAGCTTGCCTTGCACAGATTGGGAAAACTAACATGTAAATGGTCCTGTCTTTGTTGAAAGCATTTTCAGTTTTCTTTCTGTTTGAGGGCAGGGGCAAGGGTAATTAAAGTTGGGTTATCATTTGGTTTGGTCATACTGTTTACCACATTCTCACTACCTTGTGTTATGGATAATAAACTTTATACATTTATGCATTTCTTAAAAAAAAAAAAAAAAAAAAAAAAAAAACCACTGCTCCACTTAGCCAGGTGTCTGCAATTTCTAATCTTAGAGAATTACCTAGCCTTAGAATATTGAGTGAGTGGAGACTTGCACAGGGTCATAAAGCCTGTATTTGCCAGTGGCATAACATGTCTTATCTTGCATCAAAGCCAACTCTCTATCCACTATCAGAGCTGCCTCTAAAATGTAATGGAACACTTTTTTAAGGATGAACTTTTCAATTCAATTACATTCAGCTTAATTAAGGAAATGTATTAAGTGCCTAACCACATAAAGCACTGGGAACAGTGACTTTGCCTACAAGGTATTTACTTTTTGTTGGTGGGGGATATGATTTGTACATATAAGTAAATCCAAATTATCTAGATAGTAAATATAATGTGTGAGAGGGCAGAGAACACCAACAAAGAGAGGAGAGAAAAGAAAAAAAATCGAGGAGGAAGTGGGGTGAAAACATATTCTTGTCATGGAAGATCTTTATTCTGGCCTATAGGAATTACAGGTAGAATGCTAATATGTCTCAGGGCAGATGTTATTCCCTTTGCCAGTGCTGTGATCAAAAGATTTATAGCTATGCCTTTTGTAAGTACTCACTGGTGTATTCCCTGTTCTTTTTCAATTCATGTTAAGCCAAGTAAATTAAATTCAGAAGAGTCCATAGTCATGAAGTATAAAAGTTATAAGCATATATTACAAAAACTGGGGAACATAAAAAAGGATAGTTCTAATGGAATTCGTAACTTGCTGTGTGCTTACTGCCTGCATTTAAGGATAAATATGCATTAAAGAGCCTACTTCTTTATTTAGTAATGGCTACTTATTGCCAAACAGCATTACAGAATGGAAAAACTAGGACTTCAGTTGCCATAAAGTGTAATTCTGGGATGGGGAACCTGCTGCCTTAAGGCCACATGTGGCCTTTCAGTCAGTTAGTAAACATTTGTTAAGGTCCTAATATGTGCCAGGAAATGTGCTAAGAGATATCCTGGCTGCCCTTCTCAGAATGTTTTTCCCGATTATCAATTTTCATCTTTCATTTGTCACTTGCCACTAAGAACAGAACTCCTGTAGATTCCAAGTCAAACTTACTCAAAACATGATCCACATTAACCGAGACTTCTGTTCGTCATTGTTTAGAGAATGTCTTAGGTTCAGTTCACCTAATACGAGAGGAAACCCAAATAAAAGTTAACAAATGATATTAATGTATGCTTTGAGATCCTGGGGTCGTTTATCAAAATAAAAATTATTGTATCAATCATTGCAAAGATCTACTAAAAGATTATAACACATTTATGAATTAGTATATCAACAGATCGAAAAATTTATATTTCCTCTACCCAGGTTAGAAATTCTATCCTTTTGTGGTTCAGATTACATCTAGAGTGAGGAAAGATTGGTCTTCTTGAACACTTACAAAGAGAAGGTTCATACTAGAATGAAAATTAATTGGGACAAAGTGAAATATTAATTTACTTATACAATAACCTTATAAATTTTTTACCTCTTTAAAAAAACTTCATAAGCAATATATTAGCTCTTTGTTACCATCACTTTGTTATGATTTAGCATTGCATTCACAAGATTTTGAGGCACATTAATTTTCCATCATAAAGATATTAAATATGAAGAATATCTTTGATCAACAGTCCCATTTTCTGCGTCTAATTTTAACTATAGCCCATAGGTTATCAAGTGGAGTTTAAATCAGCCAAGTTATCTGGGCATTAAAGCATGTTTACCTCCATTTCTTAGATATATATCTTTTGTGACGTGTGATACAATACAAGGCTTTACAGCAGTATTTAGGAATTTCTATACTTCTGCAACAATTATTTCTTAGCACATCATTATGTTTATCATAGTCCCCCATTTCCTCAATAGTTACAGGTTTCCTGGCCCATTGGAAGTTAAAAAAAATCTCCTAAACATTTTTGGGTAGATATTTTCCACTCTATTGAAGATACCCAAATCTTGTAGGCTCATCTGGATCTCTTCTAATAATGGCTTTAGTACATCCTTGAATAAAGCTAAACAAAACAAAAACATGAATTTCATTGGTAAAATTTATTTTTATCCAATCTTTACTATTTTACTGTTTGTATTATCTTATCCATGATAATTTTTCCTCCTTCATAGGAGGTATTGATACCTCTGTTTGTAGTTTTTTCAACTTCAAGAAGCCCAAGCCATAGTGTACATCAGGGGTACATCAGGGGTTCCTAACCTTGGTTCCATGAATCCCCAGAGAGTGCATGAATAGAACTTGGATGCAGAAAAGTATATTTTTCAATAATCACTCAGTTAAATTTAACATTAAATTAAGTTATGAATTTAAAAAAATATTTTAAGTGGTCCATCAATTTCCCTAGTCTGCCAAAGGATTCCATGATATGTGTAAAGTTTAATAACCCTGTTTGCAAGGAATCAATAACAACCCCTTCAGATGACTGATCTCTCTGAAGAGCTTTGCTTGTGTTTCGAGGACCATTTCAGCTGTTTTGCAAGTATACACATATATATATGTAATATAATATAATTTTAATTTGTACTTTCTTTTGTGCTTTAAAGAAACTGACCCTGTGGCCAGAATGATCCATGGAATACTTGCTTTCCCCACAAAAAGAAACAAAGAAACAAAAAATAGCAATATCTCTAACAGTCATTGAAGTGTGATCTTTAAAAACTATAGGTATTTCATAACATAATATCCAACCATTCTTTTTAAGCTATATAATTAAATACTCAACAAAAAAGCAACGAAAAATCTGTATATGGCACAAAATCAAGCACCCAACTGACAGAACACTAAAAGTGAGGAAGTCATCTGAATCTGGCTTTTTCCTGTCAAAATTAGTTATTCTGAGGCCACTTTGTGTCAGTAGAAACACCTGCATTACCTTTAATGTCCCAAAATGAAAACATGCCAAAATTATTGCTTGCCCCTCCTCCAAGTAATTTGTACACTATTATAGAATTGGGGGCTTTATTAGATTGGATACATCCTAAATTTTTTTTTCAGCAAATTTTTAGGATATGGAAACTATTTGGCTTATGTGTGTAAATGTCTGTGATTGTGTATGTTTATATACATATGTATGTATGTACATCCATGTTTCTAATTAATGTAGGAAACTGCCAATATTCCTCCATTGATATAGATCGGCTTCTTATAGTCTACACAATTGCTTGGGAGTTAATTAGTCATGCAAGCATCCATAGTTAATATGTAATAGAGTCAAAACTTGAAGTCAGTTCTTTCACTTTCCACTAATCCATATTATTGAATTTATGCATATGTAAATAATGTGTGTATGTATGTATAAATATATGTATATAGTTGTATCTCTGCATGTGTGCTTGTATGATAGGATCTCTCTTGTATATGACTTCCCTCCAGAAACACAAGTTGAGTTCTTAGAGCAAGTTTATCTGAAGAACTTTGCTTTGTCTTACTCCATCAATATTCACCTTTTAAGTAAATGTAAAATCAAACCTTGTAAAAAATATACCCCTAAGCTGAAAATCCCAAGCCAAATGTATATTTCCAACATATCTCCTCCACTTCCCCAGGCACCTACCTTTCTTCTGTAATGGAATGTTGTTTTCCATGCTTATAAATTTCTTGCTTTAGTGTTTCATAAGCTATATCGTTACAATTCTTTAAAAAAATCTCCAAATGTTTTATCATAAAACAAATTTATTTTTGAGAGACTGAAGAAGTTTCTATTCATCTTTTAGCCTAAAAACAATTTATTTTCCTCATTGTTTCCTCCGCAAATGGCTTTCTTAATGCTTCTTAGTCTTTCATGCAGGAGAATGCAAATACCTCCAGGCTATGAGTAAAGCTACATGTGGGATACATTAGCTTTAGAACTAATTAATAACATTATTTTTTCTTTGTGCTTTATGAAAAAAGTACCAGATAAAGAACAGAAGAGTCTGATAGGCACAACTTATAGGTAGTAGTACTGATTTTCCATCAAAATGGAAAATAGTTGTTTATAAAATGTTGTATTATTAAGTATTTCATAGATTTAGAATTACAGATTGAGATCAGAGATGTAGAGATGATCCAGTACAACTTCATTTTACAGATAAAGAAGCTGAGGTCCAATGAGGGTAAGTGACTTACCCAAGATCATAATAACATAATAACCCTTGTCAATAACTGCTTCTTCCTTCCATCCCCATAATGCTTACTATTTCCTTCTACAATGATGTTTGCTTTGAATTTCATATTCTTTTAAATATTCAGAAGATGGAGAAGAGATGAGGAAATACATCTTCTTTCCTTTTAGATTTCAGGATTATGGGTGAAGAATGTTGAATATGTTGTTAATCTGAGCTGTTAATCTCAGCAATTATCATTAGATAATTTTAACTCTTTTTCTTTGTTTCAAGGGTTGGAATTGAGGTTGAAAACCAATGAAGGAGGAAAGAATATATTCAGAAATTACTGTGGTATAAAAACAACAGTTATCAATATGATTTTAATAAAAATATTGGGGAAGGAGAATGATACAGTGGCAAGGTACTAGATACGGACAAAGAAGACAGATTCAGGTCTGGGTTTTGCAGCTTAGCAGATGTGTGATTATGGACAAATCATTTAGAACCTATTAGGGTTTTTTTACCTGAGGTCCATGAACTTATTTTTCCAAAAAACATTTTGAAAACTGCATTCCAAGATAATTATTTTCCTTAGTAACCCTATTTTATTATCTTCATTTTAAAACTTTATTTTTAGAAGAAGTCCATAGGTTTCACCATATTGCCAAAAGTTTCAGTGACACATAAAAAGGTTAAAAATCCTATTTTACTCAGTTGATTCCACAAAAACACTTGTGCTACATATCTCTGAATTGTTGGGAGAAAACAACCCAATTGATTTAAAGCATTTTCCAACAGAAAATATTTTATCTAAACCAACTTTAATAAAAATTTTTAATAACCCTATCTCTCCAGGATTTTATTGCATTTTGATAAATATCAGTTGAACAATTAAAATTTCATAGCAAATCCAAAAGAAAATGCAAGTTTATGATCAGGAAAAAAATGAGAAAGATAAAAATGTTCAATATCCTCTATTTCCATATTTTAAAAAGAATTAAAAGTGAAAATATCAAAATGCTAAGATTCCCTAAAGGTAAGGAGACTTGGCAATCCATGCGAGATCTGTTAGTTTCAGGTGCCCAATCCACTTGCTGCTGATAACGCAAAGATTATGGTGTGCCTTGCTGCAGTGTGATTCTTTGATGCATTGCCAAATTTTTGCTAGAGGCTTTCTAGATTGCTGTATTTCCATAAGCAGAAGAAATCTACATGTTTACAATTTTGGATAGATATTTTTCCGACAGTCTGGCTAATTATGATCAGCCACTTGGTTTTATTTCTTCCACATCTACCACCTTCTGTGAGAGCTGGCTAGCTTTGAATCTCCCCTGAATTCTAACAGTGAATTCACCACACAGTAGGCACACAACAAATATTTATGGAATTGATTTGTGGTGGAATTAATGATGTGGGATGGTTGATTTTAGGTTTCTGCTTTTTAGACTTGCTCTTAAAATACCAACTCTGAGCTTATTTTCATGAACAGCATGAAATGTATGACAGCAACTCTAAGAAATATGATGTGAGACTTTTTTTGTACATACTACGTGAAATATTTACTAAAAAGTCAGCAATTCTTGAACTTAACATTCTAACCAGGAATTATTGGTTTAAAACAAACCCTCAGTTCCATGAGAATAATATTAGGAGTCTTAGGAGACAAAGATGTAAAATAAATAATGCCAAATACTTAGAAGGGTCAGGCGCCAAACTCAGTTTGAGTGAAGGCAGAGCAGGGCTATTTTGACATCATATAGCAACTTCGGAGATGCTGAAACATTTATAAAGCACCATTCCAGAAGGAAAGGGAGCAGGGCCCAGAGCAGAAAATTTGCAGTATAATCCTGAAAGAAAAAGCAAAAACAAAACAAAACAAAACAAAAAAACAAAAACAAAAACAAAAAAAACATCGAACTAGAAAACAAACTTTAGATTTACAGTCATTCAAATCTAAGTTTGAATCTAAAAAGGCTTTGGTCTTTACTAGATCTGCCTTGATCTTGGGTAAGCCATCATAGCCTCTAATAGCTAGCTGTGTGACCTTAAACCAGTGACATAATGTCTTTCAGCATCAGGCTCCACAGCTGTAAAATAATAGGGCTGTAATTGATGGCCTCTATATTCTCTTGTAGACATTGCACTACAATCTTATGAACTTTTAAATATTCTCCATTGCTGTAGATCAATGACAAATGTTTAAATAATGATAAAATTTGATGAATGAGAATTTTCTACCTTTATCCTCTTTTCTTCCACAACATTTTTGTGAATATTCTCCCTTTTTTCCCTAACCCAACAACCATTTTCATTGTGATCCTCCTTAAAGAAGACAGGGCCACTGGTGTATTGTAGTTGAAAAAGTACTCTGTTTCTCACCGACCTTTATTAAACATACAGCTTATAAGCTATACCTAACCTTTTCCTTCTGTTTTAGTGATTTCTAGTCATTTGGACAGTTTTCAAAACTTACATCTATCTCTCTATCCCTCTTTCACAGTCCATTTTTCATGTATAAATCAGGATCTGATTGAGCAAATTTATGTGTATCTCTTTTAATATCTTGTATTTATGTATTTTTTTAAATCATAGCTTACAAATCTTTCAACATGGAATTACTTAAAAGGACTACTTGGAGAAGGCATGTTAAATTTGAATTAAAGCCATAGTGCTATACCATAGAGTTGAATAAATCATCCTTCCTACAATATTTTAGGTAGTAAAAATATGAGGCATGGCTTTTAAAAGTTATGGCTAGTTCTTCTTATCCTTCGGCACCCACTATAAATAAAGATATGGTCTGTTTCTAGAATCTCGCCTGTGAATTTTAAGGAGGCAATTGGGCTTTAAAGCTTCTTTTAGAGTTGATCAGTTGTGAGAAACTGGTTCTCTCTTTTTTTCATTAGTCCTATTTTTACTATTTTATGTTTCTACTATGCTCTGAGAAATTAGAGAAATCGACCCTGCATTTCCCATGAAGATTCTTTCTTTCCCAAATTGCTATGACAAGATAAAATTGTCCTTTATGTCCATACAAAGAAAGGCTGGTCGAGATTACAGATATTTGAAGAAAAGACTCAGTACCAAAATTAGCAGTGATGATGGTGAATTACATCTAGAGAAGTTTGGGTATCAGTAATACGTCACATTGCTAACCCTTTACCTTGCAGCCATGGTCTCCTCCTCCCTACCCCAACAGATGAATCTGTTCATAGTCCCCCACAGGTATACCAGGGTTTACTGTTATTATAATGCTTTCTAGATGATTTGAGAATAGTGTAATTGCTTAATTTCTTTTGCTGAATTAGTAATGAGCTCAAAAGTGGCACAGAACTTCCCTCCCCCTCTCTTACATATTCTCCTCCACAATCCTTTAATTTGAGGAAGATATTTTTCTTCCCCTAATGTCTCTCCTGGGCTGCCATTAGCAACAGCTTTAGACAAACAGTACATTCCAATGTCTCCTTGGTGTTTTGCTTTACTCTTAGAAAAACAGAACTGTGTGTTGCCTTCCTGTTTGCAGAGCAACTCTGCCCAAAGGATCATCCTTTGTCTCTGCATGCCTCCTCCCTGTGTCTCCTCCTTTACGCCACACGTTAGGAAAGTGTTTGTTTGACTTTTGGGAAAAAATGTTAGCTATAATCATTTGGAATTGAGAATTATGTGGTTTTATTAAAGAATATATAACTACTATTCTATTGGTTCAGGTGGTAACTATATAATAAATTTTGAATGTTGAACTTGTGTTGTTCCTGTGCTAAGGGGCAGTGGTATCTTGTGTATCTATGACTTTCATAGAAAGTCTACAGTTACTACCACCGCATTTCTTTTCATCATGGGTAGAGACACATAATTCTGTTATTTCCTTTGTCATCACATCCTCATTCCTCTGCATCTTACTATCAAGTCTCTCTCCCCATAGGATCATTCCCTCAGTACAGTGAATTGAAGAAGGGACTGAGCTTCTAAGAACTTCAGTTCACATACCAACTGGGAGACTTTGGATAAGTTATTTATCCTCCCTCAAGCCAAGTTTCTTCATCAATCCAATGAGATGGTTGACCAGATGTTCTCTAAGATCCCTTTGAATTCTAAATCTGTGATCCTATGATCCTATCACATAACCCAAAGCATTCTCCTAAATATCACTTATATACTTTAAATTGACAGATTCAATAGATTTTATCTTCCTTGACTTTTCTGAAGCATCTAGCACTATAAATCAATCAATCCCCAAATATTAATTGTCTCCTATGTATCAAGTACTCTTCTTATCTCTGGAGATATAAAGAATGTACCAACCCCTACTTTCAAAGAGCTTTCATTATATTGCATGCTAAAGGATAGATAAGTAGATGGATAGATAGAAAGATAAGTAGATGAGTGGATAGATCAATAAATAGAAAGATAAACAATATTTTTTCAATTATTTTAATATAAATTTATTTAACTTTTACATTTATTTTCACAAAATTTTGGATTCCAAATTTTCTCCCCATTTATCCCCTCCCCTACCCCAATACACCAAGCATTCTAATTTTCCCTATCTCCAATCTGCCCTCTCTTCTATCATCCCTCCCTTCTCTTGTCCCCATCTTCTCTTTTGTCCTGTAGGGCCAGATGACCTTCTATTCCCCATTAACTGTATTTCTTATTTCCTAGTAGCAAGAACAATACTAAACAGTTGTTCCTAAAACTTTGAGTTCCAACTTCTCCCCATCCCTCCCTCCCCACCCATTCCCTTTGGGAAGGCAGGCAATTCAATATAGGCCCTATCTGTGTAGTTTTGCAAATGACTTCCATAATAGTCGTGTTGTGTAAGACTAACTGTATTTTCCTCCATTCTATCCTGCCCCCCATTGTTTCTATTCTGTCTTTTGATCCTGTCCCTCCCCGAGTGTTGACTTCAAATTGCTCCCTAATCCTATTGCCCTCCCTTCCATCATCCCCCCCACCTTGCTTATCTCCTTCTCCCCCACTTTCCTGTACTGTAAAGATGGGTTTTCATACCAAAATGAGTGTGCATTTTATTCCTTCCTTTAGTCAAATGTGATGAGGGTAAACTCCTTGTTTTTTTTCCCCTCAGCTCTCCTCTTTTTCCCTCTACTAAAAAGGCTCCTGCTTGCCTCTTAAATGACATATAATTTACCCCATTCCAATTCACCCTCTTTCCTCCCCCTACCTTTCTCTCTCACCATTTACCTTAATTTCTTTTAAGATATGGTCCCATCCTATTCAGTTCACTCTGTGCTCTCTGTCTCTGTATGTGCGTGCATGTATGTATGTGTGTGTGCACACGTGTACATGTGTGTGTGTATGTGTGTGTGTGATCCCACCAACTACCCAGATACTGAAAAGTTTTAAGAGTTACAAATATTGTCTTTCCATGTAGGAATGTAAACAGTTCACTTATGGTAAGTCCCTTATGACTTCTCTTTGCTGTTTACTTTTTCATGCTTCTTCTCATTCTTGTGTTTGAAAGTCAAATTTTCTTTTCAGCTCTGGTCTTTTCATCAAGAATGCTTGAAAGTCCTCTGTTTCATTGAAAGACCATATTTTCCCCTGAAGTATTATACTCAGTTTTGCTGGGTAGGTGATTCTTGGTTTGGGTCCTAGTTCCTTTGACTTCTGGAATATCCTATTCCATGCACTTTAATCCCTTAAAGTAGAAGCTGCTAGATCTTGAGTTATCCTGATTTTATTTCCACAATACTGGAATTGTTTCTTTCTAGCTGCTTGCAAGATTTTCTCCTTGAGCTGGGAGTTCTGGAATTTGGCCACAATGTTCCTAGGAGTTTCCCATTTTGGATCTCTTTCAGGTGGTGATCGATGGATTCTTTCAATACTTATTTTGCTCTCTGGTTGTAGAATGTCAGGGCAGTTTTCCTCAATAATTTCATGGAAGATGATGTCTAGGCTCTTTTTTTGATCATGACTTTGAGGTAGTCCCATAATTTTTAAATTGTCTCTCCTGGATCTATTTTCCAGGTCAGTTGTTTTTCCCATGAGATATTTCACATTCTCTTCCATTTTTTCATTCTTTTGGTTTTGTTTGGTGATTTCTTGGTTTCTCAGAAAGTCATTAGACTATCTGTTCCATTCTAATTTTGAGAGAACTATTCTCTTCAGTGAGCTTTTGAACCTCTTTTTCCATTTGACTAATTCTGCTTTTGAAAGCATTCTTCTCCTCATTGGCTTTTTGAACCTCTTTTGCCAATTGAGTGAGCCTATTTTTCAAGGTGTTATTTTCTTCAGCATTTTTTTGGGTCTCCTTTACCAAGGTATTGACCTGTTTTTCATACTTTTCTTGCATCTCTCTCATTTCTCTTCCCAGTTTTTCCTCCACCTGTCTAACTTGATTTTCAAAATCCTTTTTGAGCTCTTCCATGGCCTGAGCTCATTGAATATCTATTTTGGATGTTTGGAATACAGAGGCCTTGACTTCTATGTCTTTCCCTGATGGTAAGCATTATTCTTCCTCATCAGAAAGGAAAGGAGGAGATATCTGTTCACCAAGAAAGTAACCTTCTATGGTCTTATTTTTTTCCCTTTTCTGGGCATTTTCCCAGCCATTTACTTGACTTCTGAGATTCCTGACCACCCCTGCCTAGATCCGCCCAGCTAGTGCTTGGGGTCTGAGATTCAAATGGACTTTCTGTGGCAGGTGTGGCTGCTATTCAATGTGAGCTTAAGTTCTGGTCCTGGGGTGGGGGCAGGGCCACCTCCCAGGCTCAGTTTCCTCAGGGGGTTTATGCAGAGATCTTCAGTAATGGAGCGGGTGGGGGCAGGGCCATCTCCCATGCTTAGTCCCCTCAGGGGGTTTATGAAGAGACCTTCGGTAATGGCCCTGAACTTCTGCCTGATGCTCCGGGAGTTCTGGGCCTCTGCCACCGCCTCTGCCGCTGCCTCTGCTGCACTCTCTGCCGCTGCCTCCCGAGGGGACCTGAGTCACAGAGACACCCCGCTCCTCTCTTGGCCAGCACAGATGTCTCTCTCACTGACCTGTAGCGTCTGTGGGTGGAGGGACCTTCCTGGCCACCAGAGATTCCATCCCTGAAGCCTGCTCGGATCTGCTCCTCTGGGGTCACGTGGCCAGGGCAGCTCAGGGGTGGACTGCGCTGTCCGGAGCATGACGGACACCTGGGGACGGCTCTCCAGGACTCTCTAGAATGGAAATCTTCTCCACTGTGTTTCTGTGCACCTTGCAGTGCTCCAGAATCTGTGGGGAGTTCTTTTTGCAGGAAATACATGGGCTGTGGGTTCTGAGCTAGCATACGTGAGTCTTTCTACTCTGCCATCTTGGCTCCTCCCCTGAAAGATAAATAATAGATATAAAAATGCATCATATGTATATATATATATATATATATATATATATATATATGTCAATACACCTGTAATTATAGCTATCTCTTTAGAATAAATGTAAAGAGAATAGGGATGGAGACTCAACTTGCAATTTCATTGGTATTGAGAGCTCCTGACTAAGGAAATTCCCTCTACCATTGCAGGTTTGAAACTTCTTTGCATCTTCCTGTCCTACATAACTGCCTAGAGTACTGAGAGGTCAAGTTATGTGTCCAGAATCACATGGCCAGTACATGTCAGAAAAGGGACTTGAACTCATAACTTCCTGACTCATAACTTCCTTGACACTGGTGTCAAACTCAGATAGAAATAGGGGCCACTAAACTACATAGGAATCCCAGATGGATGCTTATTGATTTAGAAAACTGCACATTTCTAAATCTTTCTTTTTTATTATTCTTTCTGTTTTTCTTTTTTTAAGAGCAGATAGAATCTTTATTTTAGTCTCATTATGGTTGTACTTGGGAGGTTTTACACCTCTGCATCACCCCACACTATAGAGTGCTAAATACAAAGAAATTCATAGTAGGTAGATACAAACTGCAGTAGTTAGTGAGAATGGGCACTAGCATTTTAGGGGATTAATAAATGTTTCATGTAGAGAAATGTACTTGAGCTGAGTGTTGAAGGAATAGAATTCTGTAAATTAGAAGAAGAAGGAAATGCATTCCAGACATCAGGGCAGCCAATGCATAGGCATGGAGACAGGAGATGGAACACTGTGTTTGTATAATACAGAGAAATCCAGTTTTATTGTATAATAGAACCCCCAAAGGGGTTAAAGTATGACGTACATTGTAATAAAAAATGTACTCTGTACATTTTAATGTATAATGATTGTGTAAAATAGGTTGAAGCCAGCTTATGCAGGGCTTTAAAAGCTTAACAGAAACGTTTGTATTTTTCCTTAGATACAGTAAGAAGTTACTAGAGTTTTGCATGATATGGTCAAATCTATGATTGAGTAATGTTGGTTCAGCAGTCATGCAAAGAACAGACCATGACCTATAAGACAGGGAGACTAATTGAGAGGCCATTATAATAATCTGGGCAAGACATGATGAGGGTTTTAACTGAAAGCATTGAACTTGAAAAGGGTAACTATATGAGTAGAGAGAAGGGGTAATATTTGAGAGATGCAATGGAGGTAAGATTGGGGAATTGATTAGGTATATGACGTAAGAGTAAAGAGTCAAACCTGTGGTTATAATACTTGGAGAACAGAAGAATGGTAATGATTTTTTCTGAGGAAATAAATCAATTCTATTAGAGTATAGAGTTGTCTTCAGGGCATCTTGTTAGAAATATTCAATAGGCAGTTAGTGATATGGGACCAAAACTCAGAGAAGATTTTGAGGCTGGATATATGGATGTTTGAGTCATCAGCCTAGAGATGGTAGATAAACTCATGAGAGCTCATATGTTCACTGTGAGGGAGTGTAGAGGGAGAAGAGGAAAATGTACATTACAGAATCTTAGAACACCCACAGTTAGATTGCTTAGGTAAGTTAGCTGATACTGATGATAAGCTAGTAAAGGAGATTGAGAAGAAATGGTAAGACATAGGCAGAGCACCAGGAGAGAGTAGTAAAAATGAAAACCTAGAGCAGAGAGAGTATTCAGAAGGAAAGGTTGATCAATAACATTATATACAGCAGGTTGAGTAGTTTAAGGACTGAGAAAAGACTCTCAGCTTTGGGAGTTAAAAAGGTTCATTGACAACTGATGAAACAAGTTTCAGTTGAATGATCAGGGCAGTAGTTAGTTTACAGAGGGTTGAGAAGTATGAGGTGAGGAAGTCAAGGTGGTGAACATAGATTTTTCTAGGAGTTTGGTTGAGAAAAGGGTATATAGAGGAATTCATTTAAAGCTTTATTGACCACCTCATGAAATCCAACAAATATTTAAGCACTAACAACATGAATAATGCATATGCACTAATAGATATGCTGTAGCCCAAGCTCTTAAAGAATTTTATTTTTTTAAGCTTTCTTTATTTGAACTCTCCTGTTTTGTGTCTTGGCTTCTGTGACTTCTTTCTCTTGGTTCTACCTCCTAGTTATTTGGCTGAATCTCCTTTACTGGGTCTTTTTACTGCCCTTTGAGTGGGGGGACCTCATGAGGCCCAGTCCCTCTTTCCTCTCTATTTTCTCACTCTCTCTATTGGCAGTCCCATCAAGTCAAATGGCTTCAATTATTACCTATGTGCATATGAGTCCAAAATCTGTGTGGGAGTCTCACATTTCCAAACTGCCTGCTAAATGTCTCCAGTGGGTTATCTTTCAAGCACTTCAGATTCAACTCATCCAAAACAAAACTCATCATTTTGCCCTCAAAATTTTCTTCTACTCACAGTTTTGCCCTGATGATACCACCACCCCTACAGATACCTAGTCGTCTTTAAATATTCTTACCACCATCAAATTATTTGCTAAATCTTATTGAATTTACCCTTTCAAATATCTCATATTCATCTTCTCTGTATTCTATACAACCTAGTACAGCCCATCATCACTTTTCACATGGTCTGTGTTATTTGGTTTATAGTTTTGTATTTGGTTCCTCCCTATTTCAATCTAACCTTTTCCAATTGATCATTACTAAAATTGCCAAGGGAGCATCCCTAATGTTTGGTAGCTATAGTCATTAGGATGACCTCCCAGCTTGAAAACTTTTGATTGTCAAGGATAATATACAAACTGCTTAGCTAGTATTATAAGCCCTCCATAATTTTACTCTGGAATGCTTTTTAGATATTATTCCACATTATACCCTTTCATCTATTCTACCTTAGGGCTAAATTAGACCACTAGGTATTCTCCAAACTTGTTCCCTGCACCCTGTCCAGATATTTAAAGAGGCCTCACCTCCTTTCACGTAATAATTTCACTTCCATTAAGTTCAGATTAAGTGTTTCTTCTCTCCCCCACCTCATTGGACCCATTTTCATGCAACTGAAAATGATCACTCTCTCCTCCAACCACTCCTTACACTTTGTCTGGATATCTCCTTTGCCTTTATCACATATTACCTTATAACTTTTTTTAAAATTTGAGTATACCTTGTACCTATCCTATTAGGTGGTAAACTCCTTAAGGATAAGGTTTATGTCATTTTCATCATAGTATTCTTAGGCCTCAGAATAGTTCCTTGAACACAGTAGACTTGCAAAGCATTTTGCAAATGGTATTTGGTCCTCTCAACAACCCTGGGAGGCAGGGCTATTATTACCTCTGTTTTGTAGATGAGGAAACTAATGCAGACAGAAGTTAAGTGATTTGCCCACAGTCACGTTGTTAGTTAGTGTCTGTTTTGGGATTTGAATTCATTTTCCTGACTCCAAGTCAAGTGCTCTATCCACTGTCCCACCTAAGTGTACCACTCATAACCTTTTAAAAAATTTAATTTGGGAAATGGAGCCAAGATGGTGGATTACAAGCTCAACTGAGCTCTCCCCCAAATCTCTCCAAATACCTGTAAAAGGTGATGCTGAACAAATTCTAGATCACAGAATCCACAAAAAGACAGAGTGAAACAAATTTCTAACTCAAGACAACTTGAAAAATTGATAGGAAATGTCTTTTGCACCAGACTGGGAGAGGAATGTAATCCAGTGCAGGCCACACCAGCACTGTCCAGGACCTAACAAACCCAGGGCAGACTTCAAGGGATTGAATCACTGGCAGCTGTGGTGGTCTCCACAAACATCAAAGACAACTTAGAAGGTCAGTAGGAAAGGTCTGTCAGACCTGAGTAAGAGAAGAATGCAGTGTAGCCATGGCCATAATAATCCAGGAGCAGTCCTTGAAAGTGATTGAAGCAGCAGTGTTATCTGAGTACCAACAGCTGCTTCTGGAGCTCTTAGATCATAGATGGGAAGGATATTGAACAAACTGATAAGAAGGAAATTACAAGAGTCTTTGTTGACACTGAAACAGGTCTCTGATGCTTTGCCCATACTCGGATGCCACTCAGTACTGGGTGGCAGGCCCAGGGCAAGGAGCACTAGCACGGCACAACTTGTGGTAATAGTAAAGAGAGAAACTTACTCACATTTCCAGGGCAGAAAAAAGTGTATGTGGTCACTGACAGACAAGAACATGGTCCAGGAGAAGAGTAAACACCACTCCTTAGATCGTACCATCTTGAAAGAACTGAAAACCTGTGGGTCCCTGGAAGTATCTCTGAACACAGTTGCACAAAACATGGAAGCTTGGGAGAGTATGCCCTCCATACTGAGAGCAGAGGCCTACCTAATAAAGAGTTTAAAAAGTCAAATAAATGACTGAGAAAATGAACAAATGATGGAAAAAAAATCAGACTATAGAAACTTACTTTGGTGATAAGGGATATCAAAACAAAAACTCAGAATAAGACCACAGAGTCAAAGCTCCTACATCCAAAGCCTCCAAGAAAAATATGAATTGATCTCAGGCCATGGAAGAGCTCAAAAAGGATTTTGAAAATCAAGTAAGAGAAGTAGAGGAAAAAATGGGAAGAGAAATGATAATGATGCAAGAAAATTAGGAAAAATGAGTCAACAGCATGGTAAAGGAAACCCCTAAAATACTGAAGAAAATAACATCTTAAAAATAGACTAGATCAAAAAGCAAAAATGATCCAAAAAGTCAGTGAGAAGAAGAATGACTTAAAAATCAAAATTGGACAAATGGAAAAAGGAGAATCGAAAGCTCACTGAGAAGAAAATAATTGCTTAAAAATAAGAATGGGGCAAATGGATGTTAATGATCCTATGAGAAATCAAGAAATTATAAAACAAAGAAAAAGTAGAAGATAGTGTGAAATACTTCACTGGAAAAATAACTGACATGGAAAATATATTCCTGAGGGATAATGTGAACATTATTGAACTATCTGAAATCCATTCTCAGAAAAAGAGCCTAGACATCATCTTTCAAGGAATTATCAAGGAAAACTGCCCTCATATTCTGGAATCAGAGAGGAAAATAGAAATTAAAAGAATACACCAGTCACCTTCTAAAAGAGCTCTCCAAAGGAAAACTTCCAGGAATATTATGGACAATTTCCAGAGTTCACAGGTCAAGGAGAAAATATTGAAAGAAGCCAGAAAGAAACCATTTAAGTGTTGTGGAAACAAAATCAGGATAACGCAAGATGTAGCTGCTTCTACATTAAGGGATTTGAGGGATTGGAATATGATATTCTGGAGGTCAAAGGACATAGGATTAAATCCAAGAATCACCTACCCAGCAAAACTGGAGTATAATCTATGTGGAGAAAAAAGGGATCCTCAATGACATAGTGGAAATTAATTTATTCTTAAGAAAAGACCAGAGATAAATAGAACAATTGACTTTCAAGTACAAGACTCAAGAGAAGCATGAAAGGTAAACAGAAAAGAGAAATCACAAGGGACTTATTAAAGTTGAACTGTTTACATTTCTACATGGAAAGATGATATGTGTGTATATATATATATATATACATATATGTATGTATGTGTATATAATATACATACACATACATACATATATGTATATGTGCACATATCTATGTATATATGTATGTAGACAGGTCAGCAAGTGAGCTGAATATAAAGAGATGATATCTAAAAAGTAAAAGTAAGGGGTGAGAGAAGAATGCATTAGGAGAAGGAAAAAGGGAGAGGTAGAATGGATAAACTATCTCACATAAAAGAGGCAAGAAATGTGGAGGGGAATAGGGGGTGAGAGGAAATGAGTGAACCTTACTCTCATTGGAATTAACATAAGGAGGCAAGAACATATACACTCAATTGGGAATGAACATTTATCTTACCCTACAGGAAAGTAGAGGGGAAGAGGTTGGGGGATCATTGAAGGGGGGGGAAGGGGGTAATGAGGAGCCAACACTTTTGTGGAGGGCCAAGGTGAAAGGAGAGAATAGAATAAATGGGGGGATAGGATGGAGGGAAATACAGTCATCAATAGTAACTGTCAAAAAATTGAAGCAAGTTTCTCTGATAAAGGCTTCATTTCTCTAACATATGTAAAACTGTGTCGAATTTATAAAAATAAGAGCCATTCCCCAATTGATAAATGATCAAAAGTTATAATCGGTTTTCAGATGAAGTAATTAAAGCTATCCCTAGTCATATGTAAAAAATTCTAACTCATTATTGGTTGGAAAAATGCAAGATTAAACAATTATGGGGTACTACCTCATGCCTATTAGATTAGATAATAAAACAAAAAAGAAAACTGACATGTTGGGAGGGATGTAGGAAAAGTGAGATGCTGATGTACTCTTGTCAGAGTTGTGAATTGGTTAAACCATTCTGTAGAACAATTTGGACCTATGGTCAGTAATACCACAGCTAGATCTATATCCCAAAGATATAAAAAGCAAAAAGGTAAAAGGACCTATATGTACAAAAATATTTATGGCAGCCCTTCTCTGGAGGTAAAGAATTATAAATTTAGGGGATGCACATCAACTGGGGGATGGCTAAAAGGTTGTGATGTATTGTTATGATGGATACTATTGTACTACAAGAAATGATGAGCAGGATGCTCTCAAAAAAACCTCGAAAGACTTACATGGTTGATGCAAAGTGAAATGTACTGGGTACGAAATAACAGCAATATTGTAAGATGATTAGCTGTGCATAGTCTAGCTATTCTCAGTAATACAATGGTCGATGACAACTCTGAAGGACTTGGGATAAAAAATACTCTCCATCCCCAGAGAAAGAACTGATGGTGTCTGAATACAGACTGAAGCAATGTTTCTGTTTGTTTGTTTTTCTCACTTTATTTTTTTTGAGTTTTTTTGCTCCATTTTCTTTCACAACATGACTGTTATGGATGTTTTGCATGGCTTCACATGTATAATCTATATGGGAATGTTTGTCTTCTCAATCATGGGGGGTGGGGAAGGAGAAAGGAAGAAAATTTGGAATTCAGAGTTTTAAAAACAAATGTTAAATTGTTTTTACATGTAACTGGGGAGAAATAAACAGTAAATAAATAGAAAAAAAGATTTAATTCAATTAAGTATGTAGTCAGCAACACTGATAGAACACTGGGCCTTGAAGTCAGAAAGACCTCAGTTCAAATCTATCTACTCCTTCACTTCCTCCATGCAATATCAAGACAACCACAGAACAAACTTCAACATGCCTATTGAACTCCTTGTGGCAGATTTGTAGGAAAACATGGTCTAAAGGCACCTTGGATGAGACGCTATGAATAAGTTGCTATCTGTGTTGTTGAAGGGAGTTACCAGGTGTATGTGATTGTATTGTATTGTAATGTATTCATTGGAGATATTAATTTATCAGCTGCTTAACTGTTTACTCCTAGTATGTAAAAATGATACTCATTTTGTTACTTAGTGAAAAGAGCAGTCAGGTTCATATAATGATTCATCGCCCACATCAGTATTTTGCACCAGGGGTAGCTAGGTAGTGCAGTGGATAGAGCATTAGTGAAGGAGTCAGGAGGACCTGAGTTCAAATCTCACCTCAGACACTTGACACTCACTAGCTGTGTGACCTTTGGCAAGTTACCTAACTCCAACTGCCTCATTGTGGGTCATCTCCAGTCATCCTGATGAGTATCTGGCCACTGGATTCAGATGAATAGAGGAGAAGTGAGGCTGGTGACCTGCACAGCCCTCCCTCACTCAAAACAAAGTCAAGTGCAAGTCATGTCATTATATCTCTGATGGCATGGTCTTCTTCAGCAACAAAGGATGAACACACACAATTTTGCACTAAAACAACCTTGTCTTCTGGACCTTCTATTGCTATCTTTAGTAATATCTCATTTATTTTGGCATCAGGACAAGAGCTGTTTGTTATTCCTGATTTTTTAGACCATCCATTAAAGTGCCAAAATGGTTTAAACAGTCTAATGTGTACAGATTCTTAATATATAATTATTGAATTGATTTGATGAACATTTATTCAGTCTTATATAGAGCATGCTGAACTTCATTTAACCTCTTAATGATGACTCAGGGTCATCATTTGACCTTCAGTTCTTGTACTGTACTGTCATTCATTGTTGCCCTTAGCAGCTATGAAAATTTGTTGGCTCACAGCCTGACACCATTTGGCAGATCAAGTTCATGTGTCTGTTTTTAATAGTTTTTTTTCTTCTGTCTGCTCCCCATACCCCTTACTCCTTGCTATTAGGCTGTCAGCTGTTACTACTTTCTCTTATCAGTATGCCTGTCATGCAAGGGTACAGGTAGCAATGAGAAAAGGTTGGCCAGAAACGGGGAGGCCAATAAAGCAGCAGATGATGCAATCATACATCTCAGAATTAGAAAGAACTTCAGGGTCCATCTATTTAACCCATATCCAACAAAGAATACCCACTTCAACACATGTCTAAGGAATGATCATACCTTCTTTGCATAATGACCTCCAAATAGGAGAAACTCACTATTTCCTTAGGGAAAAGCATAGCTCTAATGGTTGGAGTTTTTCTCCCTGAATTAAACTTCAGTTTGACTCTTGACTATTTTCACCTATTACTCTCAGTTCTATACTCAAAAACCCCAAAGAACAAATCTAATTTCTAACATGGCAGAAAGACTTTGCAATACTTGAAGATAGCCATTGTCATGCTCCTTTCCTTTCTTTTCACCAGGCCAATCATCCCTAGTTTTTTCAGTAAAGCTTGGCATCAACTTGGTACCTCTTTACCAGTTTGCTATCTTCTGGGCTCTCCTCCATTTACATGGCCCACAGATGACACACTGAATATACCAGTACTGCAGATATGATAGACAAATCAAACAAAATGCTCCAGATGTAAATCTGACTAGGACCAGGTTCAGATGAACTATGTTCTTTTTCTTGCTTGTCATTTCCATCGTAATGTAGACCAAGAACATACTAACGCTTTTGACTGTCCTGTCACACTGTTGACTCATATCAGATTTTTCAGGACACTAAAGTCTCCTTGTGTTTTTCATACAAACTGCTTCCTAATCATGCCTCCTTCTATCTTGTACTTGTCATAAATATTGTGAAGGTTAAAGAATACTGGGTTTGAAATAAGAGGATGTGGATTCAATTTTCACTCTATGATTTACCATCTGTATAATCTTCCACAAATCTCTAAACTACTTTGGGCCTCAGGTTCTCAATTATAAAGTGAGGGCACTAGCCTACATTATCTCTGTGGTCACTTGGAGGTTCACATTTTTTGAAACTTTGAAGTTAGCTTGTGTTAGCACAGATGTGGGCAGTTAATAACTTGGGGTTACGAGGAAAGTGCAAACAAATGGCATAGATCAAGGAGGGTCAGTACAGTCTAGGAGTTCAATGGATGTGGATGCCTGGATATTATAGTAGATTATTAAAGTGCAAGTTCAAGGAGGTAAATGAAGCTATGAAGGAACAGAAGACTACCTAAATCCAGAGGGTCAAGCAAAGCACAAAATTCAAAATACTGGCAAAGATGACCTAACAGGCCATAGGAGTTATACTGTTCACCTGGATTGTGATGGGGCCAAAGGATATTTTTTTCTCCTGGTCTGTTTTTTAATCTCTTTATGTACAATTAGACAAAGACTCCCAAGTGTATTTTTGTATTTAAAGAGAGCCAAAGCCTCTATTAGAGCAGTACCTAGCACTTTGTAAGCCCTTAATCAATGTTTGTTAGATTGAATTGAAAGGCTAAACTATCCATTGGGGTTTTAAAACATGTACTTTCAGTAGCCCCTTCATCCTACCTTTAGCCTGATATTTATAATTTGTTGTAGGACTAGAAAACTTCCCTTGTTAAAACTGTGTTTAAAATAAGAGTAGATAAGTCTCTAGGGATTCTCAAAGTGGAAAGTGAGCCTTGTAAAGTCCAACTGAGCTTCTCAGTGGTTTTTTTGGGGCATCATGTTTGTTTCTGATTTCCTGGTTATGTTCTGGATGATTGAGGCATTCAGAGATATGTGATTTTTAAGTAGATGAATTTCAGTTGTAACAATATGGAATGGAGACCCTCTTGCTATCCTGTGTATCTATAGATTTCATTTTCAACAAATCTACATTTCTATGAAAGTTTAAAAAGTTAAAAAGTTTTGTAAAATTGCTTTCTATTTAAATTTTTCAGATGGCTGAAATTTCAACATGACCCAGAAAAAAACTGATCACAATTACATTATCTGGCATAGAAATGTATTTAAAAAATACAAACAGTACAGTGAAAATTAGGACTGTCCTATATAAAAGGAATGAAAATCATTTGGGGAGGTGGGATACTCTTTTCAATAATTATCACTGATGGTATTTTCAGTACTATGTTACTTCTAAAAGATTTAAGGCTGGAACTCCTAGAATTCAAATAAAGAAAGAATATGAGGGACGATTAAATATTTTGTGAATTATGGTGAAGATATTTTTTCTTGTAGTAGAAGTAACGCATTTAATCTCACCAGAAGTTAAACCAAAGTTAGGCAATTCTAGTGGTGTAGTAAAATGGATTTTGTTACAAGTCACTAAGGAAGCTATTGACTGGTGAGGCTTATTGTCTGCAGAAGAGCAGAAGGAGTCAATAGTTTAAATACAGCAAGACATTTTGGCAATAAATTAGGAAGGACTGGTTGGCTTTCTGTTGGAAATTTGTATAATGAAGTAGGCTCCTAAGGGTCTGGAGCAAAGCGGAGTATAGAATTGTAAAGGCACCATTTCTGAATATTTCTAAAAACAGATGGAGTGACTTATCTTAGAAGAAGGGGGGGGGTCAGTATTTGCTGGAGAAGGTGGGGGAGCTAGAAACCTCTTAAGGTCCTATTACTACCCTTTAATACTGTGTTACAGTATTTACGCACCAAGTCTCATTGACTTTTTTTAACTCATTATCAACCTGTGAAGGAAATGCCCATTGCCCTGAACTGAATCTGCTGTTGGTTTTCACATTCACAAATCAGACAGCCTGGTCTTAGTAGATATGACTAGATGCCTCTGATATAGTAGCACCCTCATTGAAGACTGGTTTTCCCTGGGGTAAGAAAATTATAAAGATGACTGAATATGAATCAGGAAGTTTGCTGGTGTCATGCACATGGTCTTCTGTCTACCTCCTTTCTTCTCAGTTTTTATGGACCTCCTCGTTGCTGCTTGTGCTGTCATTTAAACAACTATCTTCAATGGCTCATTAGATCTCTTAGTGGTTAAATTGCTTCTGCTTTGCATTTGGTTTGTCCTCTGGTACTTGCAGGGACTAGATTCCTATGGTGTCTGAATATTCCACCAAACTTTGTTCTCACATGACCTGTCTGTCCCTTCTGCCAGATGTTGCCTGGAAACTTCTATGATGTCAATATGGAGAGACAAAATTTAGGGAGCCTTATCTCAGCCAAATTTAATAACAGTAATAGTGATAATGCTAATATAAAGCAGTTTGAGTTGGGTGGAGCAGTTATGTGGTGCAGTGGATGGAGTACTAGGGCTGAACTCAGGAATATTTATCTTCTTGAGCTCACATTTGATCTCAGACACTTACTGGCTGTGTGATCCTAGGCAAGTCACTTAACCCTGTTTGCCTCAGTTTCTTCATTTGTAAAAAGAGCTGGAGAAGGAAATGGGAAGCCACTCCACTATCTTTGTCACAAAACTTCCAAATAGGATCATGGAGAGTTGGACACGACTGAAATAATTCCACAAAAACAGCAAAACGTGCTGGGAGCACTTTGCAATTATTATCTCATTTGAACCTCAAACAACGCTGAAAGGTATTGTTATCCTTAATTTACAGATGAGAAAACTGAGGCAAACAGAGCATAAGTTTCTTGCCTAGCGTTATACAGTGGCCAAAAAATTGGCTATTCTGCCAACATTTTATATTCATAGTAATAATGTTTTAGAAAAAAATTCCCTTTAATTATTTCACACGCAAAATCCTAATGCTAGAGGAAAATTGTGGCCACTTGCAAAGTAACAGACAGAACTAAAAATGCTGGACTAAGTAAGGTGTTTTATTTTTTAAAAATGTATTCGAGTTACCCTATGTTTTCCTATAGTTTGCTTTTTACTTTTAATTACAATCCTGCAGATAATCCCCTTATCTTTTTTTAAAAACCTGAATGCTCTATTTTACGGGGAACCACTATTTTAAACCAGAGATGGACTTCGAAGAGTGACCTTGTTAGCGCCATCATCCTTCTGTTGGAGAAATGACAAACAAGTGGCTTTAGTTCTTGGCATTCCAAGAGAGAGCAAGATTTTGGCACTGTCTGTTTTATTTTGAAGTATAATCTCTGCCTCCAGGTCAGCGCTTTAATGAAATAACTTTCTTTAAGCTTAAATTTAATGTTTGTTTCCATATAGAATTTTCTTGCTTTGACAGACTATACAGTTTCAAATAAAACTTCAGGAAAACTGATCCAGAAATTGTTTTACCTCCATGTCAAATCCTGTAAAACACAAGATTAATTAGGTTTTTAGAAGGAAGGATTTATTATTATTATTGTATTCCTGGGTTTTTAGAACATCCTCAGTGACTTATTCTGGTACCTCATTTCCTCACAGATGTGTTGCTGTAAAGACATTTTTCATTTTCTGTGCAATAACTGCTTAACACCTCAGAGAACTAAGAATTTACATCAATATTCAATCGAGTATCTCTGTCTCTGTCTCAGAGTCTCTGCCTCTGTCTCACTCTGTGTGTGTGTGTGTATAATGGCCTTAGAGGCTAACTAACCCAACCTTATTTTGCAAATGAGGAAATCAAGTCCCAGGGAAATTTAATGTTTTTCCCAAGGTCACATGGATATTTAGCAGGATTTGAACCAAAGTCCTTTACACAGGAGACATTGCTCTTCCCGCTTACAAAATATACTTTATTAACTTTTTGTACTGGTGCTTGTTTTTTTTTAATTATGTTTAAACTGTTTTATGAGTTTCGTTCCTATGGATTTTTTTCTTTGTATGATTATTTTGGTTTGAGCACTTTAAGGACTTTGAGCTTTCTGTAAAGCCTCAAGACACTAAGCAAATCTACAAACCTGTGTTTCTGTGACCTATTTCTGAACTTGATTAGAACCACGCTTATCACCTGGAACCTCTCTGTCTTATTGCTGTTTGTGACATAGGACACATTTTTCTTTATGTAGGTTGTGGCATAAGTCCACTTGTCTACGGACTCTGACAATATGAATTGTGTCTAAGTGTGGCTTCTGGTGAAAGAAGAAAGATGCTAGTATTTCAGATTCTAAGCTAGGAAATTCTTAAAGGGTAGCAAAACCCAATATTTATGTGGTGCTTTGTGGTTTATCAATGATTTACACAACTGACATCGCTGACTCTCCACAGCCACTCCAAGAGGCAGGGAGAACAAGTTTTAGTCTCCCACGTCAATAGAAAGTCTGGCTCAGAGAAATGAATTGACTTTGGCCAAAGCTAACTCCTAAATGGAAGAAGTACAATCTGAGCCCTGTTGCAATCCTAGAATTCCAAATATCATGTTCTTTCACTGTAGCTTCCTCTCTAAAAAGCAGCTAACACTTTCGTGTATTTATATAAATTTTTATGACTTCATTAATTCATCACTTTGATGTCTTTTGTTCTTTATATAATCATAGTTTTTTTCCCTCTCCAGGATCCCTTTCCTCCCAAAGAACCATCCCAGATAAAAAATAATATTGTTTCAAAAAGAAAAAAAAAGTGTGTGGGGGGGGGATCAGAACAAATAATCAGTTTAATCAGTGCATTGAGTTAATCTGAAAACATGTTCAATGTGCAACATCTGTTAACCTCCCACTTCTATTTGTACCTCATCTTTCAAGCCCTATAATTTTTTCAGAATTCACTTTTGATAGTGTGTGGGTATGTGGTTATTATGTCCATTTACGTTGTTTTACTCATTGCATATGAAGTTTTCTTGGCTCTGCTTGACTCTGCATCAGTTCAGATTTTTTTTTTTGCTTTTCTGTATTCATCACATTCATCATTTCTTACAATACCATAATATCCCATTATGTTTATGTATCACAATTTGTTTAGATATTTTCCAGTTGATAGACATCTACTTTCCAATTCTTTGCTGTCACAAAAATTGCTCCTATATCCATTTTGCGATATATGACTCTTAGCAATGATCTCCCTCCATCAAAAGGTATAAACATGTTAATCACTCTTTTTGCATATTTTTAAAATGCTTTCCAAAATTATTGTACCTATTCACAGGTATAGCAACAATGCAACAGTGCACCCATCTTCCCACAAACCATCCAACATTGATTATTGCCTCTTAGTGTCCTCTTTGCCAATTTTCACGGTATTTGGTGAAACCTTAGGGTTGTTTTGCTTTGTATTTCTCTTCTATTGGTGATTTAGAGAATACTTTCATGTGGTTGTTCATATTTTGCAGTTCTTTTAGAACTATTTGTTCATATTCCTTAACTAGGCATCTACTTGAGAATTGGGTAGGTAATATTTTAAAGGATCAATTCTGGTGACTATGATAGGATTAGGACTTGTGATTTGATTTCATATGAAGCTCCCAGGAAGGAGCATCCTTTACCAGTGCAGGGACCTTCTCTGCAATATATAGTCTCTGAGAGTTGCTGAGAGCACCTTCAGAACCTGAGGGAATTGCTCAGTGTCACAAGACAGGATATGTGCAGGGGGCATACTAATTGCTATCATGAATTCTGTAATTAGTACTCATGAAATTACTTCCAGTTCTAAATCCATGACTATATGATCCACTCCCTTAACACATACACATAGAATGTATAAAGTTTTATAATCATAAAAAAGCAATTGCATTGATTAAGTGCCTTGTATGTACCAGGCATTGTGCCAGATGCTGGGGACAGAAATACAAAAAAATGAAGCACTTCCTGCTCCCAGATGAGCTTCTAATGAAGGAAACAAGTATGTTTACTGTATACAATGGGAATAAAAACAGCTTGATGCTGAGTACTGTATTGTATCAAATACAATTTGATTCAGGTACTCCATGGGGGAGTGGGGGAGGTCATTATCAATTGGGAAGTGGTACTGGGAAAGGTTTCATGCAGAGGATAAATGCAGAATATCCTTATCTGAAATCTTTAAAAAGCTGTTGTTTGAAAATGACAATATCATCAACTAAAACTGCTTTTTTGTTGTTTTTCTATCATTTAGTCGTGTCCAATTCTACGCAACCCTATAAACTTTTGTCTGTGGGGTTTTCTTGGCAAAGATACTGGAGCGGTTTACCATTTTTTACATTTACATTACATATCAGGAACTGAGGTAAATAGAGATTAGATGACTTGCCCAGGGTCTGTAAAAGCAAGCGCCCCAACATACACAGGAAGGCCTGCTATCACTGGTTCTTAGATCTTCATTTCTAAAAGGAAAGCAGCTTTTGAGGGGTCAGCAATCACTTTAATCAACCACATATATGTTGTTCACTTAGTTCAGGGGAAAAAGTCAGCACCTTGAACTTTAGAGAAAATTCAGAGAAATGCAAATCTGTTGACAGGGCTTCCAACTGCCTGACATAAACAACACATACCTCACAGATCAACAGACAGACAACTGTCTGACCATACCAGAGAGAGTTACCAGAGAGAGAAGCACCAACATCTAGGTTTTCAAATCTGGGGGACTTGTTAGTGGCTGCCCATCTCATCCGGCCAAACACTTCCACTCAGTAAGGGCCAAAGTAAAACCTCACTTCAGAGTCTTTATACACTTTTCATAGCCAGAGGGCATCACAACCCTTGAGAACTAGTGCCTCATTAACAAAAGGTGTGAGCCTTCCTACAAATCTTCCCTAATCAAACTCCCCTTTATGAGCAGGCTCATTAATGGATAGGGAAGATCTTCTTTAATTACATTAAGATTATATATTAACAATGCAAATAAGATAGACTGTTTCTAGTTAAAGACTCTTGATTAATTCAACCAAAGGCAAGACTCAGTCAAAGGCACTTGACTATACTAAAACAAAAAGCAGCAAAAGATCCTACTTTGCTTGCCATTACAAGGTCAAACAACTAAGGCCCAAGTTAACTCATATCTTCCTCATTCCACACCAACTAGTTTAGTGAGTAAGAACGCTTAGTAGGAGCTAAAATGGCAGTAGCAGGGGTTAGAGTCAAAAGGTCCCTTCCTCAGAGAACCTACCTTGCATGGTTCTTGATAAATCTAGCTTCAAGATTCTTAAAGAGGTCAACAAAGTGAATTGACACTTTACCTCTGAAGCTTGTGAATCTTTTTTCTTTAAAATGTCCCCTCTGATGTTTACTTTAGCAATAGTGAGACATTCAGTATAATCTTGAATAATAAAACCATGCATCCACAAACATATGTGGAGGGTCCTACAAGCCAGTAAGGGAATATGATAAGTTAGCAGAGGAATAGTAAGCATTTGTGAAGAAAAAAGAAGTGGAGATTGATTGAGATGTCAGGAAGAAAATGAAAGGGAGCATAGTTCCTTCAGAGGCTTTCAGAGGGAGACATGATTTGAGGGAAGAGGTTGAGAAAGATGCCATGTGATTGACTACACGTCAAGGTTTAGAAACTCCTGAAATAATGCTTAGCACACATGCTAAGTGGGAAAGAATTCATCCACAAAAATTGTGCCACAAGTCCAAGGAGCAAACATCAAATCCCAACATTTAGAGTCAATGATGGATCAGAGAGGTGAAGCAAAAAGGAGGCTGTTGTAGATATATTTGAAATTCCACTTTGCTTTATGAATATGAAGAGGCTTTCCATGGAACCTAGTGGTCAGTGAACTTAGTTTAAGTGTAAAGGGATTCATGCTTCATTTAATTTATTCATCTTATTGATTTGATTGCAGTAGGTCAGGCCAAGTATGTTTCTGAGTTTCTAAGGAGTTACATAAAATTATTCTGTCAGCTTTTAAAATGATTTTTGAATGATAAAGGCAGAATGTATGTAGGGATATTTTTTCCCACTCTGTTTTCACAGAACAAATGCTTCAGTTACTTTAAGTATTTTTAGACCCAAGCACTGCAGAAGGGTTAAGAACCTGAAAGAAAATGAAACCTGGTTGCTCAGTGTTGAATTCACCTCTAACCTCCCTCTAACCGATAAGCAGTAGTGCTGAGCAAGTGGCTTCCATTTTGGCTATTAAACTTGGCAACATCGCCAGTTTTGGTGGTGAATTTCCAAGCACTAAATTCCATAAACATGAGTGGCTTCTTGCTCTTTCAGCCATGATGTCCTTCCTGGCTCAGTCTCCCTACTCCTGGTGGATCCCCAAGTTCAGACAAAACTGCCTTCAAAGAGAAGGCAATCAGATTCTGGTGATGGCTTTTACTTACTACCACCCTTCCCAGACTTTTAAAAAGTTAATCCAGTGGATGAACAAATGGCAATGATGATTTTGGTTAGATTATGAAGGCAAAACAATTTTGTCAATCATAGTTCAATTCAAAAAGTATCTAACACTGTTATGTGCCAGAAATTTCACTAAAGTCAGTAAAATAGAGACAAAATTGAAAGCATTCTTTGACCTCAAAGAGATTAGATTTTGTCTTCTGTTTACTAGTATTTCTACAAGTAAATAGGATGATTCTGGCACTCTTAGTTGTCCTAGAAATATGTAGTTTTGAATTCAGGTTAGAATCAGTTAGAAACATGCAGTGAACAGGAGGCAGAGGCATCTGAACAAAGAACTTTAGAAACAAGAAATGGCAATTGTTTGAGGTGCTCAGCCTGGATAAGCGAAGAAGAAGAGACCTCAGTAGTAGGCACGTTCAAAAGAGTGAAGGCCATGCTAGAGTCTCTGGTGTTCGTATTCCAAGTATAGCCGTCCTCTGCAAATCTTGTAGATTTCTTGTCTTGTCTTGTCAATTTTAACTTGAATTTATTTTTCTCATTAGGTTTTCTGAGACCGTAGAGAGCTGGACACTGATGGGAATGCAGAAGTTATCGTAGAGTCATGACTGCATATACTGTTTTGGACTTTGATTCCCAGAAATGAAGTATTGTTGTGAGTGTGGCAAAGTGTGGCAATGTAAGCAGATGTTTAGACCAGTTCATATAAGCCAGTTCGGGGAATTCGCACCTCCTATCCTACTTGCCTGAGGCAGCTAGATGACTGAGTGGATAGAGCATTGGACCATGGAGTCTGTAAGACCTAAATTCAATGTGGCCTCAGATAGCTGGGTGACCCTGGGCAAGTCACTTAACCTCTGTTTGCCTCAGTTTCCTCATCAGTAAAATAAGCTAGAGAAGGAGATAACAAACCACTCCAATAGCTTTGCCAAGAAAACCCCATATGGGGTCAAGAAGAGTAGGGCCAGGTCTCAACAACTTTCCTACCCTACCTGGTTTACTTCCTCTTTACCCAGCACATAGCACACTTTATGATCTCATCAACTCTGAGGGGTCAGGACCCACATGCTGTGGGTTAGTACCACCTTTCCTTCTCTTACTACCCCCTTTCCATTAAAATCAGGTGAACTAAAATCCTTATATTCTGGTCTTACCTTGTTCTGAAATGGATACATCCCAAGATAAGCTTTCTGGAAACATTTCTGTTTAATTAGACTGGATAAAATGGTTGTGAACTCGATAGGGGTGAGGAACCTGCAACCTCAAGGCCACATGTGGCCTTCTAGGTTCCTTGGTGCAGCCTTATGATTGAGTTCAAGTTTTACAGAACAAATCCTTTTATTAGGGGGATTTGTTCTGTGAAGTTTGGATTCGGTCAAAGGGCCACATTTGAGGACCTAAAGGGCCAGTTTTCCCACCCCTTTTCCTTCCCTCAGCCACAATCCTTTCAGTTGTTAAGTTGGTATATCAATTTCTTACTGATCGTCTGCTTGTCACCACGCACCACCCTCCAAAAAAAAAAAAAAAACCAGACCAGTTTCTCTTGATGTGTGTTTAATTATCACTTAACCCATACTTGGATGAGGAGTTGCCAAGAATGCTAGAGAAACTTGTCAGCTCTGTATTACCGATAAAGCTGTCTGAGTTCATGTATAATTCCTTGATATAAGCTCAGGCAAGATTTTGGTTGCCTTCAGATGCATCAGTCCCCAGTGCTATGCTAACCTGAGTAACAGACCATAATATCTTACCTATTTTGCATATTTATTCTTAAGTAATTCTGTGCTGACTCAAATATCAAGTGAGGTGTTATTTTTAAGTAAATTAAAAATAAAGAATAGCTTCATTGAAATTCATAGATGTACTGCTGGACCTGCAGAGTCCTTCTCTTAGTTTATGGGCTAGGAGGGTGTAAGTGTCTTCTGCCTCTACAAATGCTGAAATCTCAAGAGCAGCCATCTCAACTTTCTGTGTCACGGGTACCCCAATAATTCCTGTCCTTGGAAAAAAGGCAAAGTGTATAACAGAAAGCAGATTGTGAAAGGCAAGCTGTGTGGGGGTTGCCAAGGAACAATTGTATTTAAATTCTAACATGTGTTCTAGCATCAGAAATAAAAAAAAAAATGAGGGTGGAAAGAAACTATTCACTCCTCTAATGTCACAGGCAGCAAAGAATCCCAGATATTTAAATGAAATTAAAATGCTCCATCAAGTGAAATGACTGACTTAAAAAAAATAATTCCACTTTAAAGTATTGTTAGTGTTATATTTGGATGAATGTGATAGTTATCTGCATAGAGATTCCCTGAATATTGATTTCCAAAAACTTGGATGATATTTCTTCCTAGTTCCATAAAGCATTTCTTGATAAACTGAATGGACTAATGAAATTTTATCTTGTACCAATTTTAAAATTAGAGTTATGGAATTAGTAGAGAATTCAGTGATCTGCTTCTTCCTCTAGCAGGTCTACAATTAAGCTAATAAAACTTGCATAATTCATTTTGTGAAATAATTTGGATAGAAATTCCACATACTATCTCTTCATATTAAAATAACCAACTTGGCTCTAACTTTGGTATCTTTAACAATGTGTGTATAAATAGCTTTATCCTGATGGTCTGTATATTAGCCTTGTCTATATCTCATCCTAATTATAAACTCCTCCTGAAAGATACAAATGGTTATCATAGAGATATTCTTCATAAAATCTCTTGAATTGTCATTCATCAAGATGAATAAAACTGATTCCAGTGTGGAAAATTTTTAATAGAATTTACTACTAATCCAGGCTGGCCTTCTCTGGTCATCTGAATTCTGGTTCTGTCAGTGTGTGTGTGTGTGTGTGTGTGTGTGTGTGTGTGTGTGTATGTGTGATGTGCAACCAACCTTGGACAAGTCTTTTACATTCTCGGGGTCTGTGGTTCTTCATTTGCACAAAGAAGTCCAGTGAAGGGTTGGATGGATGGATAATCTCTGTAAGCCCCTTTCTAGCCTTGATGATGCCTGATTTTAAATCTTACCTCAAATCCACTTCTTTCAGTTTGTCAGATGGCCTTCTTCTGACCTTATGGGAGATGAAGAATATCTTCTATTTTATTTTTTTTGTAATTTGTACTTATTCCTTAGTTATATAATTATATGGAATTCCTTTTTCTTCTATAATGGATAATAAAGTGTAAGCTCCTTGAATACAGGGCCATCTTCTTCCTTTTCCTTCCCCGTCTCCTTTCACTCATTTCTAGATTCAGGACCAAGGATAGTACCTCATACACAGGTGACTCAAACATTTGTTTATTGAATTAAACTATTTGATACAATTATCAGGGTAGTCCCCTGGAAAACTGTAAAGCTTGAATAAGATACTTTCCCTTTCTTTTCCATTTTTCCCTTTTCCTCCCTCATCCACTGTTTTTGCCTTTTATAATGTCCCATCCCAATACTTTACTTCATCTTTTCCCAAAATTCTTCTACCTAAAAGATCTAATAGCTGTTGTTTATGTCTAGGTGTGAAATGATCACTGTGATATTTTTTTTTCTGGAGATATTTGTAGTTTGAAATCTCTCATCATTCCTTCTAAAGGAAATTCAGGTGTCTCTGTGTATAAGTAGATAGGTGTTTTTTGGTCCAGTTCTTGAAATCACTATCTCATTTACTGAATGCTAGGAGAGAAACTGGCCCTGCTATTTCTCAAACAAGCTATCTTTCTTGAACAAGTTTAGGTTGTTTTCATCTCTGATTATATGGAGTTATTAAAATGAAAAAAGAAGAAAAGATAACCATGTGGAAGCATAGGATCATAAAATTTAAACACTAGGAGGGACTATAGATCATCTAGCCTAGCACTGAAGCTCGAATCCTATTTTGTTGACAACATCCAAGGTAAGAGGGCATTTAGTTGCCACACAGGAAACTCCAACAGGATTTTCCATTTAATTCTGACAATCCTTTCTGCTTTCAGTTAATGCTTATTGTTATCAAGCTTCTCTTTATATTGAGTTTTCTTCTTCCTGCCTGTAACTTCTGCCATTCATCATTAATTCTCCCCTATAAGGCAATAGAAAAGAAAAATAATCCTTCTTTCACTTAATAACCTTTCAACTATGTTGAGAGAGCTGCCTTCTTTCTTGCGTTATCTTTGGGCTAACATCCCCTTTTATATTCAACCAGTCTCTGTGTAACATGATTTCAAGTTTCCTCTTGCCCTCCCTACGGTCCTTTTCAGGATGGGCTCTATGTTTTCAAAGTCCTTACTAAATTATGGTTTTCAGAACTGAAATCATTTGTACAGCTATAATCTGACGAGAGTAGGATAGAGCAGTATTTATTAACAACTTAGTTTTTTCTTCTATCATACCATTCTTAATGAAGCCTAAACTCATATTTGGGGTGTTGCCTTTTTTATTCTTCTTTTATCTTTTGACAATCACATCACATTCATTGGTGGGAGTTCCTGGCTCAGGTTCCTGCCTGTCCAGCAGGAGCCCTGGCCTGTTAGATAAGAAAGTATGCAGCAATAAAAGGGAAGAGGGATGATTCGCCTTCACTTAGTGCAGCACCTGGCATGTGAAGTAGGCATTTAATAATGTTTATTGATTTCATTTTATTCATATTGACTTCATAATCCATTATAATCCCAGGTCCTGTTTACATGAGCTACTGTTGGGTCACATTCTCCAACAAGTACCTTTGTATTTTTTTTTTAACCAAGAGTAGCAATTTACATTTATTGCCACTAAATTTCATTTGATTAGACTTGACTATCATTCTGTAGGCAGTTAATAGTTTATTTTGGTAGAGGGGGATCCTCATTCTAGGATCCTATTACACTAGTTATTAATCCCAACTTTTATTATCTATATACTTCTCTAGGCTTTCATCCAAGCCATTGGTAACAAAAAAAAAAGCTTGCTTGCTTTTAATCATCATTTATTAGGTCAACTCATTCAACTCGTTCTGAATCTACCTAACAATACTCTCTTCTAGTCCCCATCCTTCCATTTTATCCACAAAGATGCTGTGGGAAACAGAGAGAGTTTTGTTTCCACAGGTTAAAATTCCCAGCTTTGGGTGATCAGAGTTGTGACCTAGCACGGTCTGATTAAAGGTCAGAAACTTGTGCACAGGCTTGATGAGCTGTTTCAGGGAAAGTCTATCAGAGAGGAGAGCATGGAGAGCATGGCCAGTGGATGGTGTGGTGGAAGATCCAAAATTTGGAACAGTATAAAAGGGCTTGTATTGGACTGAAGAAATTGTAGTCTTCCTGAAGCCTTACTTGGGAGCTATCCATTCATTCAGAGGGAATGAAGGTAGGAGGCATTCCTTCCTCCTGAAGAGGGGGGTGGCCAAAGTGTTCAATTCCTCTGAATTCTGCAGTAATAAATTTTCCTTGATAACTTTTTGTGTGTCAAGTGTGTTTCTAACAGATACCATGAAAGAGTTATTACCTTGCTGAGAAGTGTAGTGCAATGGAAAGAATGCTCTCTTTGGAGGCAGGTCAAATGCTGAATCCTGCTAGGCATACTTGAGTGACTCAGCTAATCAGATATCCTTTCTGGACATCAGTTTCACCATCTGTTAAAGGAAGGGTTTAAAGTTTGTAATCTCAAAAGCCCCTTCCAGCTTCTGATTCTATTAATCCAGATATACCATGCCTATATTTCCCAAATGTAACAGATTAATAACTCTGTTCCAAAAGAAGATGAGTTCTTCTGGCATCATGAGCTTTTAATATACCCATTGAATTTTAGTATTCACTGTTTTCTTTTCTAAAAGCTTACAGATAATGTGTTCAAGTATTTTGCCAAGAATTGATGCCTAGTTATTTTCTTTGAAGTATCAATCCCCGTCTCTTTTTTGAATATTGGAACAAGATTTGCACACCCACAGCCCTGTGGCACTGCTGTGGTTCTCAGTTCTTTCAATACTTTTGTTATAAGGTCTGTGATACCATTCACAGGTTTTTTCATCACCTAAGGACATAGTTCATCAGAGCCATTGATTTGAATGCTTCCCAAGGGCAACAAGATTCTCTGTTACTATTTCATTTGTCTTGAACTTCAATTTACTTTTATCCATTTTCTTCTTTTCTTTCTAATCTTGACATTCTCATTGGTGTACAAAACAGAAGTTCTGCAAGAATCGAAGAGTTCTACCCTTCTCTCTCATGAATTCCCATTAGGACATCCACCATAAGCAGTAATGCTACCGCAACCCTGTCATTTTCCGGATAAGAAAACTCAAGGCCACTGAAGTTATGTGATTAATTCTTGTAAGAATTGAGTCTCCTAAGTCCACATTCATTTCTCAGTATCTCCTAAACATAATTAGATCAGATGAGCATACATAGCACCCATGAAAATCCTTCTATTCAGAAGGTAGCGGACTCCTTAGCAACATAATTAAATGGCCTCACTTTGCCTGGAGTTGAATTTCATTCTCTAAGTTCCTGGTTTTGATTCTATCACTTCTTTCCCTCATCTTCCCTCCTCTCTCTTCAACCTTCTCATGCTGCCTACCACCTTTTCTTGAGTTCCTCCCCCACTTCCCCAATGTCTGATTTCCTATCAAGTCTTCTTTTCCCATTAGCTTCCTTCATCTTAAAGCTTTCTTTTTTTTCTTGCCAATTTTCCCTCATTCATTAAAACTCAGCTTTCTAGTGAATTGGACTGGTTTCTTTTCTTCTCTGTTAAACTAACAGGTCCCAAGTTGTTGGTGGCTTATTGTGTTGAACACAGACTCTCAGAATAACAGGATATGTGAGATAAAATGAATTTTGGGGATAATCTAATACAATTTTATAACTTTACAAATGAGGAGATTGAAGCCCAGTGAGGTTGATTAAGTGGCTTGCCAGAGTCATATTGTAAGTGTCAGTTGATCTGTAATTTTGTTTTAATGCTTAACCCAAAGCAGTAAGTATAGTGCAGTGGGGATTTTATGTATTGCATGTGTATCTGTGTGGGATACATTTTTGTTATTGTGATCCTTAGCTCCCCTCACATCAGCACTAGATAGGTGTGCTTCTCAATCTGCCTGTGCAAAGGACCAACCTTGGACAATTCCACATGAGAATTTGTTCCGTGCATTAAAAATAAGACATCCCTGCCCTGGCTATTTAATAGTGTGCTTTCTGAACTAAAGAGTAGGCAACATAAAAGTTGCATTAAACCCTTTTTATATGCCATCACACAGTGTCACATGACCTCTTGTTTATTCCCTGATGGTTTTCCTATGGAAAGTCAGGATCATAAATTACTCTTTACAGGCCATCAGTCTAAGGTTCTGAACATTTAACATGGGTGATGAGATAGGTAGGGAGTATTACAGTGGTTCTAATTGACAGGATGTAGCCTTCTTCTAAATACTAAGTGAAAATGAGTCCTCGGGGCACATTCAGGGACACCCAGATGTCACAATGTCATTCTTTTCCTTGGGCTAAATAGATGAGAACTTGGTATTGTGAAATAGACTTGAAAAGAGATCACTCTTTTCAGTATTTCTTTTAATGTAGTGAAAACAAGATATTATGCTTCTGATAAAGTGTCATTATCCTTATCCTTAGTATTTCAGAATGGCCAGGAGTTGTTAACTTGTCCATCCAGTTTAATCTGGAGCTGCAAGTCCTGACAGCCTGACTGGTTGAAGTCATGTATTGACGATAATCATTATTAGTCACAGCAACATGTACATGGTTTTTGTTTGTTTGTTTTGGGGTTTTTTTTGGGGGGGGTGAGCAGCTAGGTAGCACTGTGATTATAGCACTGGCCCTGGAATCAGGAAAACCTAAGTTCAAACCTGGCCTCAGACTTACTAACTGTGTGACCCTGGGCAAGTCACTTAACCTCTGTTTGCCTCATTTTCCTCATCTGTAAAATGGAGACAATAATTGCACCCACCTCCCAGGGTTATTGTGAGAATCAGATGAGGTAATAAGTGTAAAATACTTAGTGCAGTACCTGGTGCATAGTAAACACCATGTAAACTATTATTAACTATTAGTCTGCCTGTGACATTAATTCAATCATAATAGGACATCTTTGGAAACTCATCAAAAGAAATTAATCAGACTAAAGGGAATTATACCCTTTTCTGTAGATATGGCTGTACTGGCTAATAGTCAGTTCTATAATCCCCCCATGTCATTGCCACTAATATTATGAGTCTTTTATGTGAAAAAGAAGGGATTGATTTTCATAGGCCAAATTCAAAGCATTTCACGCCTATATAATAGCAAACTCTCCTATTTCCAATTATTTCTAATCTTTGCTCTTAAAATAAAAAAAACAATTCTTCCTATTGTTCCTTTCTGAATCCATGTTTTGTCAGAAACAATTTTGGCAATTTTGATTACCAGGTAGTTAGCAGAATAGTGGTACTTACAGGGGCTGGCCCCAACATCTAGGGGCAGCTCGTTGGTGTAATGAGTATGTACCAGCCCTGGAATCAGGAAGACCTGAGTTCAAATTCAGTCTCAGACACTTAGACACTTGACACTTACTCACTGTGTGACCTTAGGCAAGTCACTTAACTCTAATTACTTTGCCTTCCCCTTTCCAAAAAAAAAAAAAAATGACCACTTTGCAAGTCCCCTGTTTTTTCCATTGAGATCCTATCCACGCTGATTACTTAAAATCATGGATCTGTAGGGGTGACTCCCAAATCTGTGTCCCTAAACTGACCTTTTCCTAAATCCCCCTGAGTACTTCACCTAGTATTTCCCACTTTCATCTTAGAGTCCACTCTATTTATTTGTTTACTCAGCCTTTTATTCGTTGGCTCAATCTCGTATTTATTCATTCATCTCTTTGCCTATTTATTTGATCATTCATCAATTTACCTATTAATCTATTAATTTATCTACCTTTTCACTTATTTGTCTTTTCATTTATTCAGTCATTCACTTTGAAGACTGGATCTCTTCAGCTTATTTATTCTGGAAGTTTTAGTGGTGAATCTACTGTTGATAGACACAAATGTTTTGACCTGCTGTTTCATTTCTGACTAAACTAAAGTATCCTGCACTAGGTAGTCATGGTGACCCTCCACCCCTGGGACCCACCATGTTGGTGCCAATCTTACTGTGGTCTCCTGATTGTTTTCAGCCCCACTGCATTTCAAGACACTCAAACTTCAGATTCACTAGCAACAGCCTCTTCGGTAGTGAGTATGACAGGTCTAGGTGATCACACCCCAAATTTTGCATCTCTAAAACTGGCCTTTCCCTTCTCCATCTTGCATTCACCTCTCCAGTCTGACCTGTACTGACACAAATTAAAAAAAAAAATAACACTCGATGCACCTCTCCATGACTTTCCCTATAATTCCACTGTTGTTCTTCTACAGATACTTAAATCTGGAAATAGATCTCTGATGCTCTTAGTTATATCTCTCGCCTCTTCATGAAGGGAGACAGAAATCTCATGTTTGTGTCTTCTGCTGTCACTCAAAGGTTTAAAATTTGAAATAGGTTTAAACATTAATGTCAACCAAATGACTTTATGTCATAGGATAATAGAAGAGAAATTAATTTAAAAAAAATCTTTGAGAGAAAGGAAAACAATGAATGACCTCCCAAGTTCCATGTATACATATATACACACATATGTACACATATTTGAGTGCAAGTGTTGCATGCTTTTTCTTGAATTCTCTGACCTTGTGATAAAATGTCATTAAAAGGCAATGTCATTATTAAGGCAATCTTTGAGCTATTGGGTCAGGATGGACCCTATGTGAGCACTGGTGGTTGAACTGTGATGGTTCAAGAGGTAAAAATAATCGAAATTATGATTTTAGCTCTATTGATTGCCTTTGATATCATTGGTAGTGCAATTTGATTGTGAGGTTTTATTGGCTTGACATTCTTTTTGAAATAGAAGGAAGGAGATGCATTATAGAGACCACATCCCATCTTTTCAGAGGGCTGCAAATGGTTTTCAGCAGTTGGTTGTGTTGGAATAGATGTGGTTCCTTAATTATTTTGTGAAATATTCATGGGTTATTAAATTTGGAAGATTATTTGGCTTTTGGTATAATTGAATCTCCTAATCTAGCCTCTCTGTCAGAGTCTGGGCCTTTCTTGCAGTGCTGCAGATGAACATCCAACTTGGGTGTCTCCTTTCTGTTATGATGTGAGCTCCTAGAGAGAAAGTCCTAGTTTGTTTTTCTTTTTGTATTTCCAACACTTAGCACCGGGCTACGTATATGGTGAATCCTGAATAAATACTTTTATCCATTCATTCCATCTCCAAAAGTTTCTATCACAGAATTATAGAGCTAGGTGAGATTTTAGGGTTATCTAGTCAAGTCTATTCAATAAATATTAAGTACCTTCTGTGTTCAGATTATACTGCTAAAAGTGAGTAAGATAAAGTTTAGATCAAACGTAGATCCTGGTCTCTGGCCCTATGGTGAATATAATGGATAAAGCAATATACATAGCCATTCAATGGAATTAGTGCATAGTAAGTTTACTAGGAGTTATTAAACAAAATGATATTTGAGGTCTGAAAAAAGGCCATGTGTTAGAGTCTACATAATGATATCTTCTTTTAGAACAAAGAACAAACAATGATCTGTGAGTAATAAGAACTGCCCCACTGGGGACCCAAATGGCCAGTTCCAATTGGACAACTCAATTCCTTTCTCCTCTCCTATCCTCTCTACCTCCCACATAGGCTATAATACCCTTATCTGAGAGTGCTTTGCCCAAAGGAATGTAATTTTTAATCACTGAAACCTACCAAGGTATCTTTGGATTTATACACTAGATTTCTTTCTTAAGGACCATGACTTAAACCAAAATCACTCAGGCTCTGATTGATTGGCTAATAATAGGTCCTTGTCCAAGCCCCGCATGGTCATTGTTTGGGCAACTTTTTCTGTTTTGATCATAAATCCCCTCTCAGATGGATTTTTTTTTAACTATGTAGAAGAAGCCATTTTTTTTGCCTCTTTTCTTACCTACACTTAAACAATGAAGGAGCGTTGCCTGAGTCAAACTGAAACCTGGGAATGACCTTAGTTTCAAAAGGTCAAGGTCTCCCACTTCATCTAGTGCCATCTCCAGTTCAATTGATCTATGTCTTCTTACTGGGTGCAGAGTGCTTCATAGAAGTAAATGAGACTAGTGACTTTACACAGCCCTCCCTCTCTTAAATCCAATTCACTTGCAGGTCATGGTGCCACCTCCCAGATGTCATGGTCTTCTTTGAGAATGAAGGACAAAAAATAACAAGCATGCATATGAATATGAGAAAGGGTTTTATCCATGTTTCATGAACCCCATTCTAAAACGTACATGGAGATGGTAATGGCACATTTGGTTTGTGCATTCAGCCAAATATTTCTTAGTAATGATGTGTGCCTTCCCTATATTACAAATGAGGTCTTTGAGTATCTTCAGTGGTGACAAGAGATGCCGTACATAATACCAATGGAAATATAGGAGAAACCAATGTATTTCAGTTTCTGTCAGAGAAATTCTCAAAGTGCATGAACTATCTATCACTGTAAGAGAAGAGGCTGAGAAATTTCTCAGGCTGCCACCTCTAAAAGCATCTGGAAAAACACAGGAGAGCCATTTACTAGAACTTGTTGAACAGTGACAGTGGGAAACTTGACCATTACCTTTAAATATCTGAAGATATTTATAAAATTAAGGAGTTAGATAAAATGTTATTCATTCTGAAGACAGAATGTGGATAGAGTAACATATTTCATTTTAAGGAAGAACTTTTAAGCAAACAGCTAGGAATGGATACTGAATATTTGATTTCATCAGTAAAGGGACCTTCCAGGTAAGAATATGCCTCTACCAACATAGGTCAGCAATTTATAGTTTTTGAGACTTGCCTAGAACACTCTAAGGATGTTCAGTGATCTGTACAGCTTCATACAACTAGCATGTGTTGGAAGAGGAAACTGAACCTAAGTCTTCCTGGCTTGTTCCACACTGCCTCCTTTTAGATTAGGACTCTGAAAATGTGAGGCACTGCCTCACATTTATTGGTAAGTAGCAGTTGAATAACTCATTTGTCAGAGATTTAGAGAGGATTCATGTTTCAGGAGAGAGCTGAACTTTAATTGACTTCTAAGGTCCCTTGCTAGAGTATAAAGGGCATTTGCTCTGGAATCAGAGGACCTGGTTGCAAATATAAACTCCAAAGATAAGTACCTGTGTGACCGTGAGTATGACATTTAACCTTTCTGGGCCTCAAGTAGATAACTTGTGAGGTCCTTGTCAATTCTAGGCTTTTGTCCATTTCAATTTTATAATAGTAAGATTACAGGACA